>JAJHZJ010000164.1:1246948-1745004 GCA_023548195.1 Bettongia penicillata ogilbyi | reverse complement strand
GAAGTATTATACTCAATTTTGCGGGGTAGGTGATTCTTGATTTGAGTCCTAGTTCCTTTGACTTCTGGAATATCCTATTCCAGGCCCTTCGATCCCTTAATGTAGAAGCTGCTAGATCTTGAGTTATCCTGATTGTATTTCCACAATACTGGAATTGTTTCTTTCTAGCTGCTTGCAAGATTTTCTCCTTGACCTGGGAGTTCTGGAATTTGGCCACAATGTTCCTATGAGTTTCTCTTTTTGAATCTCTTTCAGGTGGTGATCGATGGATTCTCTCAATACTTATTTTGCCCTCTGGTTCTAGAATGTCAGGGCAGTTTTCCTTGATAATTTCATGGAAGATGATGTCTAGGCTCTTTTTTTGCTCATGACTTTCAGGTAGTCCCATAATTTTTAAATTGTCTCTCCTGGATCTATTTTCCAGGTCAGTTGTTTTTCCCATGAGATATTCCACATTCTCTTCCATTTTTTCATTCTTTTGGTTTTGTTTGGTGATTTCTTGGTTTCTCAGAAAGTCATTAGCCTCCATCTGTTCCATTCTAATTTTGAGAGAACTATTCTCTTTAGTGAGCTTTTGAACCTCTTTTTCCATTTGGCTAATTCTGCTTTTGAAAGCATTCTTCTCCTCATTGGCTTTTTGAACCTCTTTTGCCAATTGAGTGAGCCTACTTTTCAAGGTGTTATTTTCTTCAGCATTTTTTTGGGTCTCCTTTACCAAGATATTGACCCATTTTTCATGTTTTTCTTGCATCTCTCTCATTTCTCTTCCCAGTTTTTCCTCCACCTGTCTAACTTGCTTTTCAAAATCCTTTTTGAGCTCTTCCAAGGCCTGAGCCCACCCGACAACCCCCTGGGATGTCTGGGATACAGAGGCCCTGCCCTCCACGTCTTTCCCTGATGGCAAGAATATTTCCTCGTCATCGTCAGATCTGAAAGTCAGGATCATTTGCATCTGCTCAAAAAAGCTCTCTGTAGTCTTATTTTTCTTCCCTTTTCTAGGCATTTTCCCAGCCAGTTACTTGACTTCTGATATTCCTGTCCACCCCCACCTAGATCCACCCAGCTAGTGCTTGGGGTCTGAGATTCAAATGGGCTTTCCGCGGCAGGCTCAGCTGCTATTCAATGTGAGCTTTAGTTCTGGTGCTGGGGTGGGGGCAGGGCCACCTCCCAGGCTCAGTTCCCTCAGGGGCTTTATGCAGAGATCTTCCATAGTGGAGCAGGTGGGGCAGAGCGGTCTCCCAGGCTCAGCTCCTTCAGGTTGTTTATGCAGAGACTTTCAGTAATGAAGATTCTGCCTGCCTGCTCGGGGAGTCCCGGGCCGCCCGCTGCCGGGCTGCCACTGCCTCCGCCACCGCCCCCGCCTCTGCCTCCGCAACTTCCTCCCAAGGGGGCCCGAGCCACGGAGACACCCCGCTCCCCTCTCGTCCAGCCGAGACGTCTCTCTCACTGACCTGTAGCGTCCATGGGCAGAGGGACCTTCCCAGCCGCCAGAGCCTCCGTCCCTGAAGCCTGCTCGGATCAGCTTCTCTGGGGCCACGGCCAGGGCAGCGCTGGGGTGGAGTCTGCTTTCCAGGGCGCGACGGACCCTGGGGACAGCTCTCCAGGGCTCTCTGGAACGGAAATCTCTTCCACTGTGTTTCTGCACACCCTGCAGTGATCCAGAACTTGTGGGGAGCTCTTCTTATATTACATGCATGGGCTGTGGGTTCGGAGCTAGCATACAGTGAGTCTTTCTACTCTGCCATCTTGACTCCGCCCCCTCCACCACTATTTCTTAGCCAATACCAGACAGTTTTGATGATTACCACTTCATAATACAGTTCAAGATCTGGTATTGCTAAGCCACCTTCCTTTGTATTTTTTTCATTAATTCCCTTGATAGTCTTGACATTTTGTTTTTCCAGATGAGTTTTATTGTTATTTTTTCTAGCTCTATAAAATAATTTTTGGTAGTCTGCTTGGGATGGCACTGAAAGGTAAATTCACCTAGGTAGAATTGTTATTGTTATCATATTGGTTTGGTCTACTCATGAGCACTAGATATTTTCCAGCTGCTCAGATCTGACTTTATTTGTGTAAAAAGAATTTTGTAATTGTGTTCATATAGTTCTTGGGTTTGTCTTGACAAGTAGATTCCTAAGTATTTTATATTGTTTATAGTTACTTTAAATGGAATTTCTCTTTCTATATCTTGCTGCTGGACTTTATTGGTCATATAAGGAAATGCTGATGAATTATATGGATTTATCTCATATCCTGAAAAAGTTGTTAATTATTTCAAGTAATTTTTTAGTTGATGCTCTAGGGTTCCCTATGTATACCTTCATATCATCTGCAATAAGCAGTTGTTTGTTTCCTTATTGCCTATTTTAATTCCTTCAATATCTTTTTCTTTTCTAATTGCTAAAGACAGCATTTCTAGTACAATATTGAGTAATAGTGGTGATAATGGTCATGCTTGCTTTACTCCTGATCTTATTGGGAAGGCTTTCAGCTTATTTCCATTACATATAATGCTTACTGATGATTTTATATAGATACTGCTTATCATTTTAAGGAAAGTTCCCTTTATTACTATGTTCTCTCATGTTTTTTAATAAGAATTGGTGCTATATTTTGTCGAAAGCTTTTTCAGCATCAACTGAGATAATCATATGATTTCTTTTGCTTTTGTAACTGATATGGGCAATTATATTGATAATTTTCCTAATATTGAACCAGTTTTACATTCCTGGTATAAATCCCATCTGGTCATTACTGCAGCCACTTTGCCAGTATTTTGTTCAAAATTTTCACATCAATATTCATTAGAGAAATTGGTCTATAATTTTCTTTTTCTGTGCTAGCTCTTCCTTGTTTAGTTATCAACATCATATTTGTGTCATAAAAGGAGTTTGGTAAGACTCTTCTACTTTTCCAGATAGTTTATATAGTATTGGAATTAACTTCTTTAAATGTTTGTTAGAATTCACTCATAACTCATATGACCCTTGGGAATTTTTCCTAAGGAGTTCATTAATGCCTTGTTCAATTTCCTTTTCTAAGGTGGGGTTATTTAGGCATTCTATTTCCTGATGTGTTAATCCAGGTAATTTATATTTTTTGTAAATATTCATCCATTTCACTGAGGTTGTCAGACTTATTGGCACATAACTGTGAAAAATATTTCATAATGATTGTTTTAATTTCTTCCTCATTAGTGTTGATATCACCCTTTTCATCACCCTATTCATTTGATACTGTGCATTTGGTTTTCTTCTTTCTTTTTTTTAATTAAATTAACCAATTGCTTATCTATCATATTAGGTATTTTCCCCCCATAAAACCAGCTCCTAGATGTATTTATTAGCTCAATAGTTTTTGGTGTTTTTTTTTAACTTTCAATCTTATTAATCTCACCTTTGCTTTTCAGGATTTCCAATTTGGTGCTCAACTTGGGATTTTTATTTTTTTCTCTTTCTAATTTTTTCAGCTGCATGCCCATTTTATTGCTCTGTTCTTTTTCCATTTTGTTGAGTAAGAAGTTACAGAAATAAATTTTCTCCTAAGTGCTGCTTTGCTTGCATCCCATTGTTTTATGTTGTATCATTGTTGTCATTCTCTTTAATTAAATTACTCATTGTTTCTACGATTTGTTCTTTGACCCACTTAATCCTTAGTATTATATTATTTAGTTTCCTTTTTTAAATCCATATTCTTACTGCCCTTTGTTGAATGTAATTTTTATTGAATTGTGATCTGAAAAGAAAACATTTACTATTATTGCCTTTTTACATTTGATTTTGAGGGTTTTTTATGCCTTATTGCTTTTTTACATTCAATTATTTTGTTTTCAGTGTTTGACAATCACTTCCATATATCTTAGATTTTTTTCCCCCTCCTTCTCCCTCACTCCCCCCTCTCTACCCAAGACAGTGTACAATCTTAATGCCCTATTACTTGGTCAATTTTTATATAGATACCACATGCTGCTGAGAAAAATGTATATTCCTTTCTGTTCCCATTCAGTTTTCTCCAAAAGTCTGCCATCCTTAAATTTTATAATATTCTATTTACCTCCTTAGTTTCTTTCTCATTTACTTTTTCATTGAATTTATTGATCTCTGAGAGGGAACTGTTTAGGTCTCCCACTGGTACAGTTTTGCTCTCTATTTTCTCCTATAACTCATGTAATTTCTCCTTTAAGAATTTGGATGCTATGCCGCTTGTGCATATAGGTTTGTTATTGATATTGCTTCATTTCCTATGGTATCTTTTAGCAATATGTAGCTTTCTTCCTTATCTCTTTTCATTAAATCTATTTTTACTTTTACTTTGAGATCAGATTGCTACCCCTAGTTTTTTTTTTTATTTCAACTGCTCTAACCTTTTACTCTTTGAGTGTCTCTCCGCTTTTAGTGTGTTTCTTGTAAATAACATATTGTAGGATTCTGGTTTTGATTTGCTATCTACTTCTGCTCTATGAGAGAATTTGTCCCAATTACATTCACAGTTATGATTACTAAATGTGTATTTCGGGGGTCGGAGCCAAGATGGCAGAGTAGAAAGATGCACGTTTACGAGCTCCGAACCCACAACTCATAGAATTAAGGTAAAAAGAGATCCCCATAAATTCTGAATCACTGCAGGGGGTGCATAAACATAGGGGAAGAGATTTCCATTCCAGTGAGCCCTGGAGAGTCATCCACAGAGGACCCCACCCCAGCGCTGCCCTGGCCGCGGCCCCAGAGAAGCTGATCCGAGGAGGCTTCAGGGACAGAAGTTTCGGCAGCCGGGAAAGTCCCTCCACCCACAGAAGCTACAGGTCAGTGAGAGAGAAGGCTAGGCTGGACGAGAGGGGGAGCAGAGTGTCTCCGTGACTCGGGCCCCCTCAGGAGGAAGCGGTGGTGGCAGAGACAGGGGCAGGAAGTGGCGGAGGCAGAGGCATGGGTGGCAGCGGAGGCAGCGGCAGCGGCCGGGACTCCCCCAGCAGCAGGCAGGATCTTCATTACTGAAAATCTCTGCATAAACAACCTGAGGGAGCTGAGCCTGGGAGACTGGCCCTGCCCCACTCCGCTCTATTACTGAAGGCCTCTGCATAAAGCCCCTGAGGGAACTGAGCCTGGGAGGCGGGGCCCAACACACCCCCACCCACTCCATTCCTGAAGGTCTCTGCATAAAGCCCCTGAGGGAGCTGAGCCTGGGAGGCGGACCTGCCCCCACCCCAGCACCTGAACTAAAGCTTGCTGCGGAAAGCCCATTTGAACCTCAGACCCCAAGCACTGGCTGGGCGGATCTAGGCAGGGGTGGACAGGAATCTCAGAAGTCAAGTAGCTGGCTGGGAAAATGCCTAGAAAAGGGAAGAAAAATAAGACTATATAGAGTTTTTTCAAACAGATGCAAATGATCCCAACTTCCGGATCTGACGAGGAAATATTCTTGCCATCAGGGAAAGATATGGAGGGCGGGCCGCAGTACCCCAGACATCCCAGGGGGATGTTGGATGGGCTCAGGCCTTGGAATAACTCAAAAAGGATTTTTAAAAGCAAGTTAAACAGGTGGAGGAAAAACTGGGAAGAGAAATGAGAGAGATGCAAGAAAAGTATGAAAAACGGGTCAATACCTTGGTAAAGAAGACCCAAAAAAGTGCTGAGGAAAATAACACCTTGAAAAATAGGCTCACTCAATTGGCAAAGGAGGTTCAAAAAGCCAATGAGGAGAAGAAGGCTTTCAAAAGCAGAATAAGCCAAATGGAAAAAGAGGTTCAAAAGCTCACTGAAGATAATAGTTCTCTCAAAATTAGAATGGAACAGATGGAGTCTAATGACTTTACGAGAAACCAAGAGATCACCAAACAAAACCAAAAGAATGAAAAAATGGAAGAGAATGTGAAATATCTCATGGGAAAAACAACTGACCTGGAAAATAGATCCAGGAGAGACAATTTAAAAATTATGGGACTACCTGAAAGTCATGATCAAAAAAAGAGCCTAGACATCATCTTCCTTGAAATTATCAAGGAAAACTGCCCTGACATTCTAGAACCAGAGGGCAAAATAAGTATTGAAAGAATCCATCGATCACCACCTGAAAGAGATCCAAAAAGAGAAACTCCTAGGAACATTGTGGCCAAATTCCAGAACTCCCAGCTCAAAAAGAAAATATTGCAAGCAGCTAGAAAGAAACAATTCCAGTACTGTGGAAATACAATCAGGATAACTCAAGATCTAGCAGCTTCTACATTAAGGGATCGAAGGGCCTGGAATAGGATATTCCAGAAGTCAAAGGA
The DNA here is from genome assembly GCA_023548195.1 of Bettongia penicillata ogilbyi. Classification (NCBI taxonomy): domain Eukaryota; kingdom Metazoa; phylum Chordata; class Mammalia; order Diprotodontia; family Potoroidae; genus Bettongia; species Bettongia penicillata. The sequence goes on along the minus strand of JAJHZJ010000164.1, from coordinate 1,738,736 downwards.
ACTAGGACTCAAACCAAGAATCACCTACCCAGCTAAACTGAGTATAATACTTCAGGGGAAAAGATGGTCTTTCAATGAAACAGAGGACTTTCAAGCATTCTTGATGAAAAGACCAGAGCTGAAAAGAAAATTTGACTTTCAAACACAGGAATGAGAAGAAGCATGAAAAAGTAAACAGCAAAGAGAAGTCTTAAAGGACTTACCAGAAGTGAACTGTTTACATTCCCACAGGGAAAGACAATATTTGTAATTCTTAAAACTTTTCAGTATCTGGGTAGTTGGTGGGATCACACACACACATGTACACGCATGCATGCACACACACATACACACAAGCACGCACATACAGAGACAGAGAGCACAGAGTGAATTGAATAGGATGGGACCATATCTTAAAAGAAATTAAGGTAAATGCTGAGAGAGAAATGTAGTGGGAGGAAAGAGGGTGAAATGGAATGGGATAATTATATGTCATTTAAGAGGCAAGTAGGAGACTTTTTAGTGGAGGGAAAAAGAGGAGAGCTGAGAAAAAAAAAACAAAACAAGAAGTTTACCCTCATCACATTTGACTAAAGGAAGGAATAAAATGCACACTCATTTTGGTATGAAAACTTACAGTATAGGAAAGTGGGGGAGAAGGAGATAAGCAAGGGGGGGGGGATGATGGAAGGGAGGGCAAAGGGAGGAGGGAGCAATGTGAAGTCAACACTTGGGGAGGGACAGGATCAAAAGACAGAAGAGAAACAATGAGGGGCAGGATAGGATGGAGGGTAATTCAGTTAGTCTTACACAACACGACTATCAGGGAAGTCATTTGCAAAACTACACAGATATGGCCTATATTGAATTGCCTGCCTTCCCAAAGGGAATGGGTGGGGAGGGAGGGATGGAGAGAATTTGGAACTAAAAGTTTTAGGAACAACTGTTAGTATTGTGTTGCTACTAGAAAAGAAGACATACAGTTAATGAGGAATAGAAAGTCATCTGGCCCTACAGGACAAAAGAGAAGATGGAGACAAGAGAAGGGAGGGATGACAGAAGAGAGGGCAGATTGGAGATAGGGAAAATTAGATTGCTTGGGGTATTGGGGTGGGGGAGGGGATAAAAGGGGGGAAAAAATTTGGAACCCAAAATTTTGTGAAAATGAATGTAAAAAGTTAAATAAATAAATAAATAAATTATTAGGAAAAAAAACCTAAATGTGTATTTCCTGCCATCCTATTTTTCCTCCTATTTATTCTCCCACTTCTTTCACCCTTTCCCTCCTCACCAGTGTTTTGCTATCAAATCCTGTCTAATTCTTATTGTAATTCTCTGATATCTGAATTGTTTCTTTATGGACATTTACAGTATTTTTTTTTTCTTTGACCTGATAGTTCTGAAATTTGGCTATAATGTTCCTTGGCATTTTTATTTTGAGATCTCCTTCCTTAAGTGATAGGTAGATACTATCAATGCCTAATTTGCCCTCTGATTCCAGAATATCAGCGCAGTTTTCCTTGATAATTTCTTGAAAGATGCTGTCCAGGTCCTCCTTTTGATTATAGCTTTCAAGTAATCCAATGATTCCGATATTGTCTCTCCTGGATCTATTTTCCAGGTCAATATTTTTTCCATGAGGTATTTTACATTATCCTCCATTTTTTAATTCCTTTGATTTTGATTAATTTATTCTTGATGTCTCATAGAGTTATTAGCTTCCACTTGCCCAATTCTGACTTTTAAGTTGTTGTTTTCCTTAATTAGCTTTTGTACTTTCTTTTCCATTTGGCCAATTCAACTTTTTTTAAGCAATTTTTCAAGTTGTTGATTCTTTTTTAATAATTCTCTTTCCCCATTTTTCTTCTACCTATATTAGGTGATTTTTAAACTACTTTTAGAGCTGTTCCATGAAGTTCTTTCTGGTTTTGAGGCCACTTTCCATTTTTCTTTGGGGTTTTGTCTATAGGTGCTTTGACATTGTTGTCCTGCTCTGAGTTTGTGTTTCCCTGTCACCATATTAACTTTCTGTGGTCAGATTCTTTTTTGTTTTGTTGTTGTTTGCTCATCTTTTTTGGCCTTTTTCATTTCTTTTAAATTTGATCTCTGCTGTTTCTTGTGCCAGGGGCTGCAGCCCCTAACTGTTTACTTGATGCTGTGCTGATGTCATGAGGTCAATGGGAACCTTCTAGTCTAGTCCTATGTTGAGAGGGTGGGGTGATGGGTGGCTGGAGCTGTTGGGAGCCATAGGGGTCTGGCAGTTTATCTGGGATTGAACTGGGGTCCTAGTGCTGGTACTGGTATGTGCTGAAGCAAAAATACTCTAGCTACTGACAGGGGTAGGGACTTCTAATCCTTGAGTGTGACTTTTTTGACTGAGTTCAAGTTTTATAGTACAAATCCTATTAAAAGAATTTGTTCTTGAAATTTGGCTTGAGTCAAAGGGCCATACTTGAGGACCTAGAGGGCCACATGTGGCCTTAAGGTTGCAGGTTTACCATCTCTGTTAGCTTTTACCTTGGATAGACATGGTCCTAGTTGTCTCCATATGGAAAAATAATCTAGTCAGACTGTCAGGATGTGGTAACTCATATGACCTTGGTATATCTGCCAAGTCTGAAGGGTACCATTTCATGTGGATTAGCCTCGTTATGTTCTTAGATGACCAGGAAGCCATGGCAATATAGCCAGAAGCTACCAGGAAGTTGCCTGAAGGGAGGTGTAGCTTGAGCTGTCTCCTTGAGCCTTTCAAATACCAGGAACAGTTTTGTTATCTTTTAGAGGAAAACTAGCCTAATTTATATATGAGAAGGGGAGGAAAAGTGGTGAACACCTTGGTAGATTGCAGTCCTGTCACATAAGAATTTTTTTCTTTCAATTTTTGTATGGGGTAGGGGGGAATTTGCTGGTGAGAGGTAGAGTTAGCAATAGGAATGCCAAAACAAAGAAATATATTTTTAAATGTACAGTAGAAGACAGAAGGAAGTTCAGAAAGAAACTAAGTAATTAGAACAGTTTTGAGAGCAGCATGTGGAATCCATTATATACTATTTAAAAAGTCAAGCAGTATAAAGTGAAGGTTCATGGTTACATATACAACCCCTGTATGCATTTGTTCTGCATGTATTTGGAAATGTTCACTAACTTATTGATGTTGAAGTTCAGAATAAAAAATTTAAAACTATATATATATATCTATATAAATCATGTCTACACATGTATAATATGTGGACATCTTTACATATACATACACAAACATATATATGTTTTGTGTTTTATATATGCCTACATATATGAGGGTCTGGGACTATGTGTGCATGTATGTGTAAGACAGACAAACATGGCACACAGAATGACTGCTAGCATAGGTTCACTTTTGATTTGATTAGACAGGAAAGACACTAAGAAGGGGTTAATAATCTTACTTTATTTTAGTGTAGCTTTCTCAGAAGAGGTTGCTGATAATGAGAGCGCAAACTCTTACAACCATCCCTAATCACCCTTCTGGCAGGGGTCAGCAATAAATGGAGGGGGAGGGGGGGGCAACGACCTCTATGTCTGGATGGAGTCAATCAAGACAGGCACAATTTGTGCTTCCCCTAAATCCCCTCAAGCCTCTATGGGGGCCATTGAGGCAAACACAGATTCCCCCCAAGCCTTGATGAGGGCCTATCAAGGCACACACAGCATTCCAGCTTATGCACTCAACCCTAAGATTTCCCCCAAGCGTTGATGGGGGCCAGTTGAGGCACACACAGTATTTGTGCATTCAACCCTAGGGTTCCCCATTCACTGACTAGTGACCACTTGCTTTATAGGGTATCAGACAAAGAAGGCATATTGCCAGCAATAGCCTCACAAGTTTACATCATCTCATCCCTATATCTCACCGCATAGCTGCAGTGGATACTTATGTTATTTATCATTATATAATGCTGCACAAGTGTGGTGGAGATGTTTTGAGCCATAACTGTGGAAACTCATATCTAATACCTCAGAATAAGAAATTGTTATGACTATGGATCCTGGGGAACTGAACTGTAGGAAATAATAACAAAAATTCACTTCATACACACTAAAATCTACCTTACACTAAAATTCACCTTATTTACACTAAAATTCACCTTACATACAATGTGTTTGTGTATGTACATTTAAAATAATTGGAATTAGTTGAAATGGTAAAACTATGGAAGAAAGTTAGTGCATCTGCAAGGAGGTTAGAAAATTTTAAATTCACAGACATATGGCTTTAAATATTTTATTTTTCATGATCATTTTGGCAATGGCTTAAAAAGATACTAGATATCAAGAATTCTGTACATTATTCTGTTGATTTATTAGACCATTTTAAGTTATCTTAAAAATCATCTCAAAACAATTTTGGATTTTTTGATTTGAGAAATGTTAGAGACTATTTGGTGATAGCTATTTGCATTTCAATTCACCTTCAAAAGTGACAAAAACTGACTCCATCCCTTCCTTGCCCCAAGAATAACTAAAGGGAAACTTACTGATGAATAATCTTTCAATTAACAAGTATATTGTATTCTAGACTATAAAAGACAACACTACTTGTGCAATAACTTTCATTTTACATGATTCAAAAAAGCCAAAACTTGAAGGATACATTTTGTCCAAATAGCAGTGTCCTGGGTTATGGATCTAAACTATGAACTAAGTATGAATAAACATCGCACAACTTAAATCTCCTCTTTTCAAATGAGCTGAAATTAACATGGTTCTTTGGGTTATGTTGGCTTCTTTGTTTTTGCACCTGCATCATTAAAAACAAAAAAACAAAAACACCTGACAAATCTGAGTATATATTTCCTTAGTCAACATTTGTGCTCCAGTACACTCACTCTCTCTCTCTCTCTCTCTCTCTCTCTCTCTCTCTCTCTCTCTCTCTCTCTCTCTCTCTCTCTCTCTCTCTCTCTGTCTTTCTCTGTCTCTCTCTGTCTCTCTCTGTCTCTCTCTCTCTCTTTCTCTCTCTCTGTCTCTGTCTCTGTCTCTCTCTCTCTCTCTCACTGTTTGGGGGAAGTGGGGAAGAGGGGAGGGATGGAATGAAGAGATAAATATCCAAAAAGCAGAGGATAATTTAACACTTGCAAAGATGTGTTTGGTTAGTCTCTCATAAAGTAAATTGGATAATACCATGCTAAATTATTTGGATTAGCAAATGTGAATTTTCTCAAGCAAATATGATGGGGATACCTAAGTGCTCCAGCTAAAGACAGAAAAATGTCTAATATTTAGACAAAAGGCACATGTCCAGTTAGTGTCAATTTTTTTAAAGCAAAGAATAATTAGCTAATTATCACAATTAGCATATTGATATAGTCTAGTAATTGTCAAAATAAAAAAAAATAAAATAAACCTTTAAAGGCCAGGATGAAGGACTCTAGGAGAAAATTCATGCAGAATGGAGGATTTACAGCAATGGCCAAATATCTCTCTAGTTGAAGAGATACTCAGAATTACTTGTAAGTTCATGAGAGTTAACCAGGTGGCAAAGAATAAAAAAGTGACTTCATGATAGAGAGAACTAGCAGAATGGAGGATTTACAGCAATGGCCAAACATCTCTCTAGTTGAAGAGATACTCAGAATTACTTGTAAGTTCATGAGAGTTAACCAGGTGGCAAAGAATAAAAAAGTGACTTCATGATAGAGAGAACTAGCTATATGAAATCATTGAAAGAGCAGGGTCTTTTTCACATTTCATAGTTACCAATGTGCACTAAGGTTGTCCTTCCCTCACTCTTAGTGTAAGATCAAGCTCTCTCCCTCAGTGATATACTAGGATCCTTTCCAGCTCTACAATCCTTATGATCTTTTTTTTGGCCAGTAATTTTATTAGTTAAAAGCTTTCAATTTTCATTTTTGCTCTTGTAATCCCAGAAGTTAGCATAGTACCTGGCATAAAGTAGGAGTTTGATAAATGCTCACTGGATTGAATTCTTGAATGTATTTCACTATTAAACTTATGCTAGGTTTATTGGAACTAGAGTTTAGGGACTCAGTAATGGTTTATTTTAATGGAATGGAATTGTGAGCTTTTTCAGCACCATTAGAACAATTCAATTTACAAAAATCCAGTTCATTCACAATTTTTCAGAAACTCAGTTATCAATCCCTTGTATGTAGGAAGCTATTGACTGATGTTTTTTTTTAATAAAATAGGAAATGAATTAAGTTCGTGAATGAATGAACAGTAGTTAAGGAGGTATTTGCCTCAGTGACAGAGAGAGGCAGTAGGAGAGGTTGTTGTTTTTTATTCAGTCATTTCAGTGTGTTCTGACTGTGACCCTCTTGGGGACTTTCTTGACAAATATACTGGATTGGTTTGCCATTTCATCTCTAACTCATTTTGTCAGTAAGGAAACTGAGACAAACAGGGTTAAGTGATGTGCTCAAGGTTACATAGCTAGCAAGTATCTGAGGTCAGGTTTGAACTCAGGAAGATGTACCTTCCTGATTCCCAGTGCAGTGGTCTATACGTTGTGCTTGGGCCCCATACCCTCCCACCCCACAGGTTTAGGCTGCCTTTTGTGACGAAATTCTTTTCTTTTTCTTACTCTGTCCTTGATTCTAGTTCTGTATCTTAAACTGATCTTTCCTAACCCTCCCCAATGATTTAAAACATGTTGGGGTGGGGACAGGTAGAGTGAGATATTTGAAACACAATATGATTTGCTCCAGGCCATAAACTCTATAAGTAGCCTCCCCTCCAGCCTTCCTCTCATCCCCAAAATAATATATTTTTGTCCCAATGAATAGGAATTTGGGAAATTAATAGCACTTCTTCACTCCCTTTGTTGTTATACTTTCATATAACAAAGCAAAGTATTTTTTAAAATGCTGTGCTTCAATGTACATTCAGAGTTTATTAGTTTTTTCTTTGGAAATATGTAGCATTTTTCATCATGAATCCTTTGGAATTGATCAGAGTAACTAAGTCTTTCACAGTTGATTATCCTTACATTTGCTGTTATTATGTATCAATATTGCTGTTACTATGCACAATGTTTTCCTGGTTCTGCTTACTTCACTTTGCATGAATTCATAGAAGTCTTCCCACCTGTTTCTGAAACTATATTTCTTGTCATGTTTTACAGCACAACAGTATTTCATCACAATCACATACTTTCATCACAATCACATACCATTACTTGTTCAGTCATTCCCCAACTGATAGCATCTCTTTGATTTCCAATTTGTCAGCACAAAAAGAGATGCTATAAATATTTGTGTGTAAATAGATCTTTTTTTTTTCCTTTTGATCTTTTTGGGATACTGACTCAGTAGCAGTATTTTTCAATTAAAAGGGCATGCAGTTTTATAGCCCTGTGGGCAAAGTTCCAAATTGTTCTCCATAATGGTTGGACTAGTTCTCCAACCATGTGATCATTTCCCATTTTTTCCACATGGCCTCTAGCATTTATCATTTTCCTTTTTTGTCATATTAGCCAATCTGATAGGTGTAAGTTGGTACCTCAGAGTTGTTTCAATTTTCATTTATCTAGTCAATAGTGATTTAGAGCATTTTTTAACTTGATTATTGATAGCTTTGATTTCTTCTTCTGAAAACAGACTGTTCATCTCCTTTGACCATTTGCAACTATGGAATGGATTTTTTAAAAAAAATATTTTTTTGACTTGGTTTCTTATATATTTGAGAAATGAGACTTTTATAAGAGAAACTTGCTGAAGAGGTTTCCCATTTCCTGTTTTTATTCTTATTAGCTTTGTATATAATCTTTTTTAATTTCATGTGATCAAAATTATCCATTTTACTTCCAGTGATATCTCTGTCTCTTTTTTGATTATTAAATATGTGTTGACATGCTCCCTTAATTTACTTATATCACCTTTTATGTTTAAATCATTTATCCATTTTGACCTTATCTTGATATATTGTGTAAGATGTTGATCTATGCCTAGTTTCTGCTAAACTACTTTCCAGTTTTCCCAGAATTTTTGTCAAATGGTGAGTTTTTATCGCAAAAACTTAGATCTTTGGGTATATCAAACACCCAATTGCTATAATTATTTGCTACTGTGTATTGTATACTTATTCTATTCTACTGATTTACTGTTCTATTTCTTAGCCTGTACCAGGTTATTTTTAATGATTGCTTTAATAATGCTTTGTAATATAGTTTGATAGCTTGCTAGGCCTCCTTCCTTTACATTTTTTTTCATTGATTCCCTTAATATTCTTTATTTACCTTTTGTCCATCCAGATGAATTTGGTATTTTTTTACTAGCCCTATAAAATAATCATTTGATAGTTTAGTTGGTATGGCATTGAATAAGTAAATTAACTTGGGTAAAATTATCATTTTCATTATATTGGCTTGGCCTACTTGTAAGCAATTAAAATTTCTCTAATTATTTAGAACTGAATTTATTTGTGTAAAAAGTGTTTGGACTTGTGTTCGTATAGTCCCTGGATTTATCATGTCAGGTAGATTCCCAGGTATTTAAGTTGTCTGCAATTATTTTAAATGGGATTTCTCTTTCACTCTGTTGCTTCTGGTTTTCATTGGTTGTGTAAAGAAGTGTTGATGATTTATGTGGGTTTATTTTATATCTTGCAACTTTGCTGAAGTTCTTAATTGTTTCAACTAATTTTTAGTTGACTTTCTGGTTTTCTCTAACACATCATCTACAAAGAGTATACTTTTAGTTGCTTATTGCATATTTTTATTCCTTTAATTTCTTTTTCTTATCTTAATGCTATAGCAAGCATTGCTAGTATATCAAATAATAGTGGTGATAATGGATATCCTTGCTTGACCCAAGATTTTATTGGAAAGACTTCCAGTTAATCTCTGTTAGAGAAAATGTTTGCTCTTGGTTTTAGATAGATACTACCTACTATCTTAAGAAAGGCTCCTTTGATTCCTATGCTTTCTAGTACTTATCATATGAATGGGTGTTGTATTTTATCAAAAGCTTTTTCTTCCTCTATTCGTATATGGTTTTTGTTGGTTTTATTATTGATATGGTTGGTTATGAAATAGTTTTCTTATATAAATCTCACCTCGTCATAGTGGATGATCTTTGTGAAATATTGCTGTAATCTTCTTGCTAGTATTTTATTTAAACTTTTTGCATCAATATTAATTAAGTAAATTGGTTTATAGATTTTTTTCTCTTTTTGCTCTCTGTAGTTTAGATATCAAAATCATATTTGTGTCATAAAAGGAATTTGGTAGGACTACTTCACCTATTATTTTCAAATGGTTTATATGGTATTGAAATTATTGTTCTTTAAATGGTTGGTTTCACTTGTAAATCCATCTGGTCCGGGGGATTTTTTTTCTTAGAGAGCTCATAGATGGTTTGTTTAATGTTTTTTTCATAAGATAGGTTATTTAAGTATCCTATTTTATCTTCTGTTAATCTGGGAAGTTTGGGTTTTTTTGTAAATATTCATCAAATTCACTTAGTTAACTGGGCAAAATAATTCCAAATAATTGTTTTGATTTCATCTTCCTTGAGGGTGTATTTATCCTTTTCATTTTTGGTACTAGAAATTTGGTTTTCTGTCCTTTATTTAATCAAATGAACTAATGGTTTATCTATTAATTATATTGCCCCCATCCATAAAATCAGTTCCTACTTTTATTTATTAATTTAATGTTGTGTTTTTTAACTTTCAGTTTTATTAATCTCTCCTTTGATTTTCATGATTTTCATTTTGGTGTTTAATTAGTCATTTTAATTTGTCCTCTTTAGCTTTTTTAGTTGCATGCCCAAGCCATAGATCTTCTCTCTTCTCTTTCTTTCTCATATTTAGAGATATAAATTTGGATCTAAATACTGCTTTGGCTGCATCTCTCAAATTTTGTAATATTTTCTCATTTTTATAATTCTCTTTAATGAAATTATTGACTGTTTCTATGATTTATTCTTTGACCTTATTCTTTAGGATTTCCTTATTTAGTCCCCAATTAATTTTAATCTATACTTCCACAGTCCTTTATTGAGTTCAATAAAAAAGATTCATTTAATATTTCTGCTTTTCTGCATTTAGTTGAGGTTTGTATGACCTAACATATGTTCAATTTTTGCAAAGGTGTGACTAATAGCTGAGAAAAATTTATACTCCTTTTTATTCCCATTCAGTTTTCTCCAGAGGTCTATCATATCTAACTTTTCTAAGATTCTACTGAGGGGTTGAAAGTTTTCCATGCTTCCAAGGTGGTGTGCTTTGGGGAGAGATGTGGTCATTGCTCTTCTGGTCTGTACTCCGGTCCTTACCCAGGAAGGGACCCTATTCCCTTAGGGCCAAAAGTGCTACTTTTTCTCAAGGTCCCTGAATCTTTGTTATTGAAAGCAATATTGCTCCTCAGGGCTCCCACTCCCTCTTGACTGAATGTGCTCATCTCTGTCATTGAACTATGACCTAGAAGTGTGTATAGGCAACAGATTTACTAAACAGCATCTGATCTTACATACAATGTTAGCAAAAGAGGTCTATAATCTCTTTCTAACCAGTTGCCAGATCCCTTAACCTTCTCTGACTTGAGAGCTCCCAAAGCTGTTGCTGCTTTTTGCATCATCATCTAATCTAGAGGTTCCCAAATTTATTTAGCCTACCACCCCCTTTTCAAAAAAAGTTACTTAGTACCCCTCTGAAAATTACTTTCTTTAAACTTTTAAGGTTTTTTTTGAAATATGCATCATTTCCAAATTTATATATATATATATATTAAAAGACACATTTTTTATTTAATAATTTATTGTAAATTCATGGGGTTTTCCTGCATTGAAGTTTTGATGACATAATATGGTATCATGTAACTATATAGTATCATATTGTAAACAAGTCATTACATGCATTTATTCTTGCCACTGCATGCTGGACTTCCTAACAATGCATGACACACTCACCTGCCAACACTTGCTTGTTAGGCCCTCTTGGTAGACTTGACCACTGATCATTATAATTCTGTGCACAATTGTATGTTTATGTGGAAAATAATGGAATCACTATGATTTTGTTACAAAACAGATGAAACAATGGCTTTTTCAAAATATTCTTATCTTCTCTTCTTTCCTTATGTTTCCACTGCCCACTTATTTTTATTCAACATCTTCCAATTGTATCCAAGGCTATTACTGCCCTCCCTGGACAGTATCACCCACTTTGGGAACCTCTGACCCACCACTAATGTTTCATTCACTTGATTTCTTGGCCAGTCTCCTGGAGTTGTCACAGGTTATCTGACCTGTTAAGTTGTCTTGGGCTAGAAGAACATCTCACTCTGACATTTTATTGGCTCTGCCACTCCAGAATTCAATTTGAGGTATTGTTTTAAAGTTGTTTTGATAGGAGTGTTGGGAGAGTTCAGGGTGAGTATTTTCTCTACTCCACCATCTTGGCTCTGAGTCTCTCTCACTAATTTTTTTTCTAAAACTTCTAAGTAATAAGTTTGGCATTACACAATTTCTTCTTATCATCTTTCTGACAACCATTACTGCCACAGTAAATATGAATGATCTACCCTTTAACACTCTTTTCTCCTTGCAAAAAAATTACAAAATAAAAGTATAATCTTTCCTCAATTTAATTTTCTTCCTCCTCCCACCCTTGCTACCATTAAATTATATAGTATGATTTTGTCATCATCTCTGGGCTATTTGTCTCACACCAACTCACACTGGTAGGTTGAATCCCCAAAAAGGAGCTGACCAGTATTCTCTTTAAGATTCTCTGAAGATACAGGTTTCTCAGTACTATCACTCAAGAGATCCCTCCAGTGTCTTCTCCATTGAGTTCCTGAGTTAATTAGCTTTAAGAAAAGGCATTTATTAAACAGTTAAAAGAAATATGGTTGTTACAGAAACATCTCAATTAAGGGATGAATTTTTTTCCCTGTAAACATACAAAGATCCTAGGGAATATGAGTTCAAACTTAGAGACTATATGTGGTCAAAAAATAAACTTATACTTCCTGGTTATCAGAGGTATCTTTTTTTTTGTAGAGTTCTCATAAATTTAGCCCTATTTGGAGTTCTCTCTGGCTCCAAAGGTTTGCAACCCTATAAAGTCTTGAGCCTGCTAATCCTCAGTGTTTCTAGTTTTTCCTTTGTGTGTCTCTCAACAACCAATGCAGAGACAATGCTACAGATGCCAACAGGAACTCCTGGTTTACAAACTTTTAAAGTTCACTTGGTCACCCATTACCTGGTCATTGGGGAATGGAGGAGAGAAGATAAAACTGTTTCTTCTATACCAAAGATAATTTTGTTTCAGTGGTCCTTCTCTGCTGAATTTGACTGCCCATAACTCTACTGCTAGGCTATGCATTTCCAAAATGACCTGAAGTACAATACAAAAGTCTAAAGGAGTACTTGATTCTCTCAACCAATTGCAAGATATGTCCTGCTGGCATAATCTGACTTCATCTGATGATACAAAGCCCCTATATTATTTCAAAGTGATTAAGGAATTATCTAGTTTATTTTTTATTGAATTATTGGTTCAGTTGAGAAGTCTGTGTCTTTTTGTGGACTGGGGTGGATCTGTAGAGGTATGGAAAGAAATACTGACAATGGAAATGACCCTAGTTGTACTATCTTCCATTTACCATAGATTCACATTATTGTTCCACTTAATGAACTATAGGTATTATGCAGAAACCTGATTGATATCAATTATACTATTTGAGAAATTATTCCTTTGGTCCTAGTTTGGTTACTTCATGTTCTAGAAACACACACATACACACACACACACACATTAAGAGGCAGACACAGATAATGGATAGACTGATATTCTTCAAGTCCAAAAGACCTGGTCTCAAATGTTTCTGAAGTTTACTCTCTGTGTGTAACCATGGTCAAGTCCCTTAATCTCTGAGTCTCAGTATACTTGTCAACAAAGTGGGCATGTTAACATGCATATTGCCTACTTTCCTAGGATTGATGAAAGACTATAATGTATGTAAAATGTTTAGCAAACCTTAAAGTGCTATACAAATGTAGTTTATTATTATTTTGGAATTAATTTTCTTACCAAGTCCAATTACAATTTCATTAGATTTAAACTAGCAAATATTTTTATAGACATTAAACAGTAAGTTTATAACAAAGAAACATGGAGGGAATGGTTTAAATGATAGAAAATCTATAACTTCTCAGAAACTCAAAAATTATGACTGTCATTTTTCTTAATTTACTAGACAGCTACAGTGAAAATGTATAATTCACTAAACTGAACCAAAAAAAAAAATCACTAACAATTGGTGTTGAAAAAGTTACCCTCACATCAGAGGTAAATTAATTTTGCCACTGTAATATCATTCTGTTGTCATATTTTCACTTATCACTTATTCAAAAACATCTATTTTTCCTTTCTAATGCTTCATCGCTGAGATAATTGAACTTAGCAGTTTTTATTTCAAGCTTATATTACTTAAAAATCTCTGTGTGCATTATTTCAAGGAAAGGGCAAAGGGAGAGATGGTGCTTAGCTCTTATGGGGTATGATTACATTGGCGCTCACAATTGATTACAGTGTGATAACCTATCTTTTTCTAGTCATTACCCTCTTCATTTTATACCAGTACTTCCAGCTATTAGGCTGTCTTTATTTGGGAGGCACAAAGGGAAAAGACCAAAGAGAATTTGAAAAATAATATTTTTCTTGTTTTGATGTTTCAATTTTATTCAGGTTTCCAAAAGCAGAACTGTCTAAGGTATACTAAATATTCATTAGGCAGTTTAGCTTTTACTAAGTTCTAAGTGAAAATGACCCAGCAAAATAAAATTGAAATTTCATAGAGTACTTTTCAAGTATGATTCTAAAACATACATTAAACAAAATCCATTCATTTGAATGCAAGTCTGTCCCTTTCTTTCGAATACATACACACCCTAGGGTCTATTATGCTTTTTATTCAGTGCTTCCAAAATACATGATGTGGATCAAATAAATAGTTCAACAGCTTTCATAGGTAAACAATCTTATGGTTTGGTCTATCTACAAACCTCTTGTGCTATATCTTTGTGTTACCCAACAGTACAAAGGTTAATGCAAATTTCATTTGAATTAGCAGCCTGGTATTCAAGTAGAGTATTCTGCATTCTTTTCTGTATATTCCAATTGGTTGCAATGCAGCTCAGTAGAGTTTTTGCACATGAATCCAATATAGCACCTTTTGAGTTTGTACTAGAAAAGGCAAGTTTGCTGTCATTTAAAGTAGCATTGGCCACTGCTTCCTGGTAGATGAATTCTCCCTCGCTCTAATACTCAATATAAATATCATGCCTTTCAAGTCTTTTATAAAGTACATGTTATTGAAGTATTTGTGATCACAAATGAATAAATGTGATGATGCATCAAATTTAATTCAAAAAATATTAATTAAGCACCTCTAATATGCAAGGCATTGTAGATGGACCCTAAGGAGAAAAAGAATTGTGGTTTAAAGTCAGGAAGAGGGGAGGGATACTTGGGACAAGAAGATATTTTCAAATTTGAAATTTCAAAATTTTAAAATTTAAGATGAGAGAATATTTTGAAGGGAGGGAATTGAGGAAAGCTTAATGAAGGAACTGAGCCCTGAAAGGGAAAAATATTTTCAAACAGATGGAAATAAGAAAGGAAATTCTTCCAGAAATAGAAAATAGCATAGATAGATAAATAGATGTAGAAACCAGCAAGTCTAGATTTGTCCAGTTCAGCTAAGCCACATAGTTCATCACTAGCCATCTTGACTTTTATCTTTCCATTGGACTTCTATGATTCTGGAAAAGAGAGTGAGGCTGGTGACTATACATACAGCTCAGTCTCACTTAAATCAATTCACAGACAAGTCAAGATGACTGATGTCACTGGTCCTCTTCAAACAGCCACAATGAAGGTGATTAATGTGAAATCAAGCTAGAAAGGAAGAATGAAACCAGATCATGGAGAAATTTCAATAACAGCCAAAGGAATCTGTATGTTATCCAAGAGACAAACAGGAAGCCACTTACAGTTTTTGAGCAGGAGAGTGTCCTAATATGTATATTAGGAAGATTATTTGGGCAGCTGTGTGAGGAAAGGAAAAAAGGAAAGGATGGAGACAAGATAGAAGGCTACTGCAGCAGTCATGGAGAAGGTAGCAAGAGTCTGATCTGGGAAGGCAGCAAATGTGGGTAGAGAGGAAGGGATAGGTACAAGATAAGATAGATGTATAGATCAATCGGCAAGCATTTATGAATCACCTACTATGTCCAGATACTGTGAAATAGGGCTACCATCAAGAATCTATACACATACAATTATACTAAAATAAGTCTATATGAGAAAAATATGAGATGTTTTGAGGTACAGGACACACAGCTGGGGAGTGGTGATCAGGAAAAACTTTTGTAGGAGATGGCATTGGTATTTGAGCTGAGATATGAAGGAAACTAGGGATGCTAAAAGACCAAGATAAGGGATACATTCTAGGCATGGGGAACAGTCTTGGCAAAGGCTCAGAGACTAGAGACAAACATATGTAGAAGGTCTAAGGGAGTCACACAATTAACGTTTAATAGAAAATGAGTCCAAAACGACATGTCATATATCTTTAAGACTTCCTAATTTGATGTCCTGTATCCATCTCAAACTCATCATGACTCATACAGAAATGTTTTGCATTCTTCTAAGAACTCTAAATTCCTTGTCATCATAGACGGAATCTCTGTCCTGCTACTAAAACATTGGGGTGATTTTTTTTTTACCTCTTTCTCTTCAATACATCACACTGTAGTCATTTATTTTTTCTATGGAATCATTGGAATCATCTACCTATTCCATCCTAACTACTCTAGCAAATCTCTTTTCTAGGCCTGGATAGTTCATAGCTAGGTTTCTGTAGTTACCTTTCTGTCTTTCCATTCTATAGTCTCTAACTATTCCAAAACATTTTTCAGATAATTAAATGTTTTGTCCATGATTCCTTCAACAACAATAATAAAGGTTAACTTTGTATAGTGTTGAAAGGTTTCCAAGGCATTTTAATTTGTCCCTCACCTTCTGTCCTCATGAGGTAGAGCCTGCCCATTTTACAGATGAGGAAACTGAGACTGAGAGCAATTAAGTGCCTTTCTGAGGGTCACACAGAGAGTAAGGGCCTGTGATAGGATTAAGACTCAGGTCTTTCTTACTCTAAGACCAGAAATACTATGTATTCCATCTTGCTGCCTCAACCATCTCACTATCCAAGTCAAAGTGAATTGTTTTCACACATCTCCATCCACTGTACCCCACCTATAGTCAAATCTATAATCTAAGTCTGTAGCTAAGGCCAGGTCAACTTTCTTGCAGCTCTTTGCACCCAGTTCTCTTTTTGTTGCTCCCTAGCATATGCAAAAATGTTCCCAGTGTGGTAGACAAATCTTTTCACCCCTTCTTCTCTTACTGCATCACTCCCTTTCTTTGAATAAGAATAGAAAACGAACCTGGGATTTCACTAACATAGGAAACTCCCACTTGAGATAACTATCCCCTACAAATGCAGGTCAGAACTATCTCTGAAACTTTTTATCTTAGAGAATTGCCTAGAGTACCAAGAAGTCAAGTGATTTTGCTGTGGATCACATAGCAAATGTGTATGAGAAGTGAGACTTGTATTCACATCTTTTCCATTCCAAACCTAGTTCTATATTGACTAAGCTAGGCTGCCTCTCCCAAAGCAACTTTCCCTAACTAGCCTAACCCATGGGTGGGGAACCCGCATGGCCCTTTAGGTCTTCAAGTGTGGCCCTTTGACTGAATCCAAACCACACAAATAAAAGGATTTGTTCTATTAAACTTGAACTTGGCCAAAAGGCCTCACCCAAGGATCTGAAAGTCACATGTGGCCTCAAGGTTGCAGGTTCCCCACCCCTGAACCTATTCTGTCACCTCCTAACACAATATTTGCAGTATCTTTCTCCCAGATTCCCTCTTTTCAGTCCTTATACTACAATGAAAATCCACATTTTAACTTCTTGATCTCCTCTTATTAGAATGCAAATTCCTTAAGGCAACAACATCCAACTTATCCCAAACTGTGGCATTCTATTGTTGTTGATTTGATTTTACAATGTTCTTTACCTACTTCCTCCTAAATGTACTATATGATTTTTTGAAAAGAAAATTAAAATTAATTTGCTTGGTAACTTCCACTCCTCCTCTTAAAATAATTGAATATGGCAGTGTTATGAATCTAATGCTAGGCATCTTCATGAGAAATAGAGTCACAAGATCAACAATCACATACATTATTCTTTCCATCAGTCAATAAGTTTTATTCAGCATCAACCATGTCCTCATAATAGATGAAGGACACAATGGGATATGCAAAAGATGTAATGATATGACTTTAAATAATGATTTAAATAAATTATAGGGCTTTAAAATCTCATTAGGGGGAAAAAAGAGGGGATTTCCCTGAATTCTCTCTCAGGGACCTCCAAATACCTATAAAAATGACTCTGGGCAAATTCTAGAGCTACAAAATGATAGAATGAAACAAATTCCCAGCTGAGGACAGCCTGGAGGTTCAACATGAAGAGTCTATCACACTGGGCAGGGAGCAGAGTGCAGTCAGGCATGGGCTGTGCACACACAGACAGCCAGAGCAGGCTTCCAGAGACTGACTTGTTGGTAGCTGAGGCAGTTTCCAGATTTCTCAACCCATGGGAAACTCTGTGAGACCTGGGTGAAGGAGGAGTGCTCAATTTGGCCAGATCTGGCCCCAGACCCAGGGCAGTGTGGGGAGTGGTGGCTGCAGCCAGTGGCAGCAGCAGCAACAGAGTAGGTTTCTGGAGCTCTGGATCCACAGGCATTGGGCCATCAAGTAGATGATACAAAATACCTGAAGCCTGGGACAGTAAACCCCACCTCCACCCCCACTAGAAGCAGAGTTCTACCTTGACAGAGAGTTAAAAAGTCAAGTATTTGGCTGGGAAGATGGCATCATAAAAGAACTCAGACTATAGAATCTTACGTTGGTGACAAAGAAGATCAAAACAAAAGCTCCTACATCAAAAGCCTCCAAGAAAAATATGAATTGGTCTCAGGCCATGAAAGAGCTCAAAAAGGATTTTGAAAATCAAGTAAGAAAAGTAGAGGAAAAATTGGGAAGAAAAATGAGAGTAATGCAAGAAAATCATGAAAATTGAGTCAATAGCTTGCTAAAGGAGACCTGAAAAAAATACTGAAGAAAATAACACCTTTAAAAATAGACTAAGTCAAATAGCAAAAGAAGTCCAAAAAAGAGAAGAATGCCTTAAAAATCAGAACTGGCCAAATGGAAAAGGAAGTTCAAAAGCTCAATGAAGAAAATAATTCTTTCAAAATTAGAATGGAGCAAATGGAAGCTAACAACTTTATGAGAAATCAAGAAATTATAAAACAAAACCAAAAGAATTAAAAGATAGAAGACAATGTGAAATATCTCATTGGAAAAAACCATTGACTTGGAAAATAGATCCAGGAGAGAGAATTTAAAATTTTTTGGATTACCTGAAAGCCATGATCAAAAAAAGAGTCTAGACATACTCTTTAAAGAAATTATCAAGGAAAACTTCCCAGATATTCTAGAACCAGAGGGTAAAATAAAAATGGAAAGACTCCACTGATCACTTCTGGTGAGGAAAACTCCTAGGGATAGTGTAGCCAAATTCCAGAGTTCTCAGGTCAAGGAGAAAATATTGCAAGCAGTCAGAAAGAAACAATTTGAGTATTATGGAAATACAATTAGGATAGCATGAGATCTAGCAGCTGCTACATTAAGGGATTGAAGGGCTTGGAATATGATATTATGGAGGTCAGAAGAGCTAGGATTAAAACCAAGAATCACTTGCCCAGTAAAACTGAGTATAATCCTTTAGGGGTAATAATGGATATTCAATGAGACAGAAGACTTTAAAGCATTATTGATGAGAAGAGATGAATAGAAAATTTGACTTTCAAGTAGAACAATCAAGAGAATCATAAAAAGATAAACAGGAAAGAGAAACCATAAGAGCCTTATTAAAGTTGAACTGTTTACATTCAACATAGAAAGATGATATTTGTAACTCATGAGACCTGTATCAGTATTAGGAGGAGATGATAAATAGATAGATAGATAGATAGATAGATAGATAGATAGATAGATAGATAGATAGATAGATAGATAGATGATAGAGGGCACAGGGTGAATAGAATGTGAAGGGATGATATCTAAAAAATAAAATTAAGGAGAGAGGAATACATTGGGAGAAGTAGAAAAGGAGAGCTAGAATAGGGTATATTATCTCACATAAAAGAGGCAAGAGAAAGGTTTCACAATGAAGGGTAAGAGGGGGAGGTGAGAAGGAATGAGTGAGCCTTACTCTCATTGGATTTGGCTTAAGGAGGGAATAATATACATACTCACTTGGGTATCTTACCCTACAGGAAAGTAGGGGGTAAGGGGATAAGAGGAGGGCAAATGATAGAAGGGAGGGCAGTTTGGGAGGGGGGGTAGTCAGAAGCAAACACTTCAGAAAAGGGACAGTTTCAAAGGACAAAATAGAATAATTGAGGGGCAGGATAGGATAGAGGGAAATATAGTTAGTCTTTCACAATATCACTGTTATGGAAGTATTTTGCATAGCTACACATGTATAATCTATATTGAATTGCTTGCTTCCTCATTGTGTATGGGTGGGGAGGGAAGAAGGGAGAGAATTTGGAACTCAAAGTTTTAAAAACAAATGTTAAAAAATTGTTTTTATATGCAACTGGGAAATAAGATATATAGGCAATGGGATATAGAAATCCATCTTGCCTGTCAAGAAAGTAAAGGAAAAGGGGATAAGAGCAGGGTGATGATAAGAGGGAGGGCAGACTGGGGGAAGGGGTAATCACAATGCATGCCATCTTGGGGTAGGGGAGGGGAAATTTGAGGAGAAAATTTGGAACTCAAAATCTTGTGGAAATGAATGTATAAACTAAAAATAAATAAATGAAATTTTAAAAATACAAACAATATCTCTCATTAGGGTATGATAATATACACATATCTAACAGCATATAATAATATGCTGTTAATAGCATATTAATAATAATAGCAGTTTATAATATAATATAGATATATATAATATAATAATAAATATAATATAAATATAATAATAGCAGTAATAGCAGTTAAGTTTAAGTATCAAATGAGTAGTATAGACTATAATTCTATAGGACTTCAATATGAAGACCCAAGTGAAATTACTCCAAAAAAGACTTTCTGTAGGAGGTAGGCAAAACCTAATCTGGGCTTTGAAGGATGGGAAGGACTTGGATAAGCAGTGAGGAAATGAGAAGGTCATTGTTATGTTGGAGTGGGGAAGGGGGTTCTTAACCTAGGAACCATGAATTTTTTAAAACTGAAATTCTTGTATTTCTATATTTCAACATATTTGGTTTTCTTTGCAATCCTATGTATTTTATTTCATGCATTTAAAAGGATTCTTCTGGGAAATGATTCTGAGAAGATGGTGGAGCAGGTCAGAAAATTCCAAGCTTTCAAGATTTTCCCCCACAAAAGAACTGAAATAGCATTTCAGGGCAAACAGAGTGGTAAAAATAAATAAGAGAAGGGGAAGAACAGGGGTCCTTCTGGGACAACTGAAGAAGTTCTGAAGGAAAAGTTCTGAAGTCCCAGGACAAGGTTTGTTCCCTGTGAAGAATAAGCACCTCCAGGCTAGGTTCTATGTCCCCTTAAACAACAAGGAGCAAGCCCTGGGATTAGCTGGATAGGGAGGCTGCCTCTGGCCTAGCCACAGGAATTTTTAACTCTGGGACAGTGAGGGGTGTTGGGCATCTGAGTCCCAAAAGACCAAGGGAACCTCTGATAATAAGGAACACCAGACCCAGCTGTGCTGCAGATATTCAGAGGGGCAGAAGGAACCAGCATATGTCTGGCAAGTGCAAAAGCAGTGGGGCAGGGGTGTCACTGGCTGTGGGCACTTACAGGAAGCTGAAGGTTTTGGTTCCAATTCCAGGTCAGAGAAAAGAACTGAAGGAGCATCTGAGGATACAGGCACTATCCCCCATGTCCCAGGACTAGAGGTTATTATAAAAATTCAGCTACTATAGAGCTACCAGAAAAAAGAGAAGCAGTAAAAGACAGAGATAGATCCTATCAATTATGCTGTCTCTGAAATCAAGGAAAGACAAAGCATCTAGTAGTAAACTGTTTGATATCAATAAGAAACTACAAACATGTACAATTTGGGGTTATGAATCTGAGATTGAAGGGGTTCTATTTTTTAATATAAAGGGAATTTGAAATAACTTTACATGATGATTAAAAATATTACAGAAATCACTATTCAGAAGTAATTCATTACTCAGTACAAAATCAATATTTTAGTACCTAAAGGATGCATCATTTCAGTGGTATAGGTAAGCCCTCTACCAATGGAAAACACAGTTCCTCTGTGCCTTCATAAGATTACAGTTATCCCTTCCACATCACAACTTCCCCATTGAAGTTTCGATATATTGTGGGTAGGCATAAGAAATTAAATGGAAATTGGGGAGTGGGGTAAGGTGTGGAAGCCTCAGCAACATGCAAAGGCCAGGAGACAACACAGAGCCTATGACAAAATACTTAACCCAAATTTTACAATTAGACTGTAAACACCCCATAAAAAAATTCAGAATTCTTCTCTGGTATGAAAGGAAGAACAAAATATTTTACACAGATTTTCCAGATCATGGGAGCTCCCTGCCCCTAATCCCCTTGATGAGGAAGGGATAATTGTATTATGTAGTGAATTTCTCTGACAAAAAAAAAAAATGTTCATCATCTCCTGGTGGCCTGCTAGTGAACATCTCTACTTATGCTTAATAGCTGGTGAAAGATCTGATAGAACATACATTCTGCATATGTAGCTTCTAAGAATTTAAAGTAATCTCTCTGCCACAAAAAAATCAAAGAAATAGGACTATGGTAGAAGACAGGAGTTATGATTCAAGTTTTAAAATAGTACCTGTGGTGATTTTAAAGCAACAGATTAAACAAGAAATATGCTTTAAAAAAAAAAAAAAAACTAAGCTAATGGGGGTGGAGCCAAGATGGCAGAAAAAACATAGGGACTTGCCTGCATTCTCCTCTAAAACCCTCCAAATACCTTTTTAAAATTACTCTAAACAAATTCTAGAGCAGCGAACCCATCAAAAGAACAAGTGAAACAAATTTCCAATGCAAAACAACTTGAAAGGTTGGCAGGAGAAGTCTGTTGCACCAGACTGAGAGAGGAACACAGTCCACAATAGGCCATGCCAGTGAAGACTGGTCCTCAGTGAACCCAGGGCAGGCGTTGGGGAACTAAATCACTCGTAGTAGTGACAGTTTCTGGATCTCTCAGTCTACAGACATCAGGGACAACATAGAAGGCCAGCAGGAAGGGTCTGTCATGCCAAGGTGGGAGTGAAATGCAGTCCAGCACAGGTACCACCAGCCCAACCCCAGCAAACCAGAAGCAGGCCTTGACAGTTATTGAATTGGCAGCAGCAGTGGCATCAGGGGCTGCTTCTAGAGCTCTCAGCCAAGAGATACTCCCTAGAAGTATCTCTGAAAACAACTACACAAAATCCTTGAAGCTTGGGACAGTGCGCCCTCCATCCTGGAAGCTGAGCTCCATTTTAACAAACAGTTAAAAGTCAAGTAATAGGCTGGAAAAATGAGCAAACCAAAGGAAAAAAAACTCTGACTATAGAAAGTTATTATGGTGACAAGAAAGATCAAAATACATATTCAGAAGACAGTGAAGTCAAATCCTACATCCAAAGCCCTCAAGAAAAATATGCATTGGTCTCAGACCATGGAAGAATTCAAAAAAGATTTTGAAAATCAAGTAAGAGAGGTAGAGCAAAAATTAGAAAGAGAAATGAAAATGATGCAAGAAAATCATGAGAAAAGAGTCAACAGCTTGGTGAAGGAAACACAAAAAAATACTGAAGAAAATAACAGCTTAAAAAACAGACTAAGCTCCAAAAAATTCATGGGAGAAGAATGCCTTACAAAGCAGGATTGGCCAAATGGAAAAGGAGGTTCAAAAGCTCACTGAAAAAAATAATTGACTAAAAATTAGAATGGAGAAGATGGAAGCTAATGACTTTATGAGAAACCAAGAAGCAATAAAACAAAACCAAAAGAATGAAAAAATAGAAGACAATGTTAAATATCTTACTGAAAAAATCACTGGCCTGGAAAATAGATCCAGGAGAGATAATTTAAGTTACTTTTGGACTACCTGAAAACCAGGACCCAAAATAAGAGAGCCTAGATACCATCTTTCAAGAAATTATCAGGGATAACTTCTGTGATATTCTAGAACCAAAAGGTAAACTAGAAATGAAAAGAATCCACCAACCATCTCCTGAATGAGATCCCAAGAAGAAAACTGCCAGGAATATTATAACCGAATTCCAGTTTCCAGGTCAAGAAGAAAATTTTGCAAACAGCCAGAAAAAAACAATTCAAGTATTGAGGAGTCACAGTCAAGATAACACAAGATTTAGCAGCTTCTACATCAAAGGATCAGAGGGCTTGGAATATGACATCCTGGGGGGTAAAGTAGCTAGGATTATAACAAAGAATCACCTACCCAGCAAAACTGAGTATAATCCTTCCAGGGCAATAATGGACACTCAAATGAGATAGAAGAATTTGAAGCATTCTTGATGAAAAGACCAGAGCTGAACAGAAAATTTGATTTTCAAATGCAACACTCAAGAGAAGCATAAAAGGGTAAACAGGAAAGAAAAATCATGAGGAACTTAAGGTTAAACTGCTTACATTCCTGAATGAGAAGATGGCATTTGTAAGTCATAAAACCTTTCTCATTATCAGGGTAGTTAGAAGGAATTTATATGTAGACAGACGGCATAGGTATGAGTTGAATATGAAGGGATGATATCTAAAACATGAAATTAAGAGGTGAGAGAAGAATGTACAGAAAGAAAGAGAAAGGGAGAGGAAAAATGGGATAAATTATCTCACACAGAAGAGGCAAGAAAAAGCTTTTACAGTGAAGGGAAAGAGTAGGGAAGTGGGGGCGAGTGAACTTTACTCTCATCAGAATTGACTCAAATTGGAAATAACATACACAGGCAACTGGGTGTAGAATTCTATCTTACCCTACAGGAAAGTAGGAGGTGAAGGGGCTGAGAAAAGGGGGGCAGAGTGGGAGAAGGGGTAGACAGAAGCAAAATACTTTTGAAGAGAGACAAAGTGAAAGAAGAGAGAGAATAGAATAAAAAAGAATCTTGATACAATAATAAAGAAATAGAGAAAATCATCCTGAAACATTAGAACAAGAGAGGAAAGTCGAAATAGAAAAAAAATCTACCAATCACCACCTGAAAGAGATTCTATGAGGAAAACCCATAGGAATGATATAGCCAAAGGACAAAAATCCCCAACTCAAGGATAAAATATTACAAGCAACAATTTACGTATAGTGGTACCACAATCAGAACCACATAAGACCTAGGAGCAGTGATACTAAAATATCAGAGGTCTTGGAACACTATGTATCAAAGAGCAAAGGAGCTAGAGATGTAGCCAAAAATATCATATCCAGGAAAGTTAAGTATAATCTTGAATGGAAAAAAAAAATAGACATTTAATGAACTGTCAGACTTTCAGGACTTTGTTAGAAAGAAACCTGAACTAAAAAGAAGATTTGACAAATAAAAGCCAAGAGAAATATAAGGGACATACCAAAGATTAATTATAAGGGACTCAATAAGGACAGATTGTTTACTTTTTATGTATGTAAAATGTAAAAACTATGTCTAAGATTGTTATCAGCAATTGGGTAGTTCATAAGAAAGATTGGGGTGGACCTGAGTATGATATGGCTTTAAAAAGCAAAACCGTTTAGGAACAAGTGAAAAGAGTGATTATTTTATACAAATGAGGTATGAGAGAAAAAACTGACAAAGAGGAATTAAATTGGGGAAGAGGCCTTTAGTTCTGGAAACCTACTTTCATCAGAAATGGGTTCAAGAGGGAACAATACATATATATCTAAAAGAGTATAAAAGTCTTCTAAATTTAGATAGAAATAAAATGCTAAGGGAATAGGGAAAGGGGAGAGGATACAGGAAGGTCTAGAGGGGAGGATGAGGAAATAAGTTGAAGGAGGGGACAGAAGGGTGTTTTGATTTATGTGAATAGGAGGATGAGGATCCTTGGAGGGGGAGTAGGTTAAATAATAGGAGGGCAAGGTAGTGGGTAGAAGTAAAGTAGAGGAGTTAGGAGAAATAGGAAACAATTGATATGCATTAGCATTAAAACAGATCAGAAGTAGAATTTATTAGGGAAAGTTTATGTATATACGTATGGATATATGTGTATATATGTGTATCTATATATCTTTACATAAATATATCCATGCTTAATTGTAGCCGAGGGGAGGGGGGAGAAAAGTAAAAAATGCATAGCGGAGAACAAAAGAAAACTAACCAGGAAGGAAAAAAAAAAGATGGATAGCTCTCAACACAATGCATAGCATTTATTATATAGGCTTTCTTGAAATGGAAATTTATTGCTATGTATTTTGAATTCTCTTTTACATTCTGCTGTTTACATGA
The DNA here is from genome assembly GCA_023548195.1 of Bettongia penicillata ogilbyi. Taxonomy (NCBI): domain Eukaryota; kingdom Metazoa; phylum Chordata; class Mammalia; order Diprotodontia; family Potoroidae; genus Bettongia; species Bettongia penicillata. The sequence continues at coordinate 1,713,149 of JAJHZJ010000164.1, read as the reverse complement.
CATGCTTTTTTCCCCTTTTCTTATTTTATACTTAAGTTCCAATATTTAAATCTATAATGTTTCTTTTTTCTTTTGTTATTATGTATTTAAGTTTCAGTAATTTAAGAAAAAGAAAAACCACATCAACAACAAAAGCATTCTGGGGGTGGGGAGGATCACAAGGGTGGGGAGGGGGGGAGTCATTCACCAGACATCCAAAGAAATCTGACAAAAAAAAACAAACAAAACATCTCTCTGTTGGAGAAACAACATGGGGGAAATTCTTGGAGTTGGGAATATTTAGGCAACTGTCCTGGCTGAAGGGTACACTTCATACTAGAAAGTACAAAAGTCTAACATTGGAAAGAAAATATGGATCCAGATCAGGGAACACCTAGACTGTCTGGTTAATGTGCTTGAATTCTGCCCTCTAGACACTGGGAAATCAATAAAAGTTTTTGAACAAAGGCATCATCAGATAAAAATCAATATCTTAGGAAGAGTTGAAGAAAGTGATTTGTCCAGGGTCACACAGCTAGCAAGTATCTGAGGCCACATTTGAACTCAAGTCTTCCTGACTGGTTCTGGCATTCTTTCCACTATGCCATCCAGTTTCCTTCTACTCTATTCTGCCCTCATTAGACCATACCTCAAGTATTGTGTTTTTTCTGGGTAACACATTTTAGGCTAAATGTCCAGAATAATGAAGGGACTCATGTTCTTGTCTGGTTTTTGGTTTAAAGGAACTAGAAACATTTAGTAAGGGAAAGAGAATAGGGGGAAGGGAAAAGGGGCAGAGCAAAGAACAAGGTGGGGGTGGGGGGGCTTGTTGAAGATACCTATCTTTAATTATTTGAAAGAATAATGTAGAAGTCAGATTAGACTTACTCTTTTTGATCTAAGAAAGCAGAAGTAGGAAGCAGAGGGGCAGATTTCAGCTCAAAGTAAGAAAAACCTTATTTAGAATTCTAGAAAAGTGGAATGAAACACCTTACAAAGTTGGGTATTCCCAATCATTAATGATGTTTATATAGTTCTTTAAGATTTGCACAATACTTTACAAATATGATTTCATTTGATCCTCACAACCCTGTAAGGCTGATACTATGATGATTATCACTCTTTCTTTTAAAAGAAACTGAGTCTGAAAGAAGTAAAATGACTTGCCCAAGGTCATTCAGCTAGTAAATTGGATTTGACCTCACAGCAAGTATGTTGTGTATATCTACCTGTGTTCCAATGGCCTTCTCACTCTGGCAACCTCTCTACTCTTGTGTCCTCTTCTTCCCCTGAACCTGCGTTTGATGAAGTTCCCATCCAGTCATGCTCATTTTTAGTCTAGCTCAGTGTCTGACTCCTTGGCCTCATTGCTTTTCATCTCTCTTTTATGTATTGTCTTTCCATATTAGAATGTAACCTCTTTGGGGGCAGGGATTTTCTCCCATTTTGTTTGTATTTTTATCCCCAGTCCTTAGCACAGAGTCTGGCGTTTAGTAATTCCTTAACAAAGGCTCATATCTATATCTATATCCGTCTATCATCAATATCTTTATCTATCTCTACCTGCCTCAGTAAAGGTCTTCAAAAAAGTCAGGATGATCATTTGTCAGGGATAGTTGTTGTCAAGGGGTTTCTCTTTCAGGTACAGAATAGACTGGATGTTCTCTAGAGTCCTTCCCTCTAGCCCTTGAGTTTCCGTAATCCTGTAAATGTCCAAGAGAGAATTCCATCTCCCCTGATGCTATCAATCACCAGGCTAAAAACCATTTTAGAACCCATGCTTTTCACAGAAAATAATGAAACTAGACTCATCTCCCCTTTCTTATCACATTTGGTTGCAATGCCTTCACTTTCTTTTCCATCATTTTTGAAGCCAACAGATCATTTGGTGAGCTCTCTACCTTTGGATACATTGTTCTTAAAATAGTTCTCATTGTTTCCTAGTAACTCCCGCTTCTATTAAGCATTGTACTGACTCAAATAAAATAATATTTCCCCAGTTTTACAGCTTCCTTTCTTCTAGCAGATTAAAAAAATTGTGTTTCATTCAGTTACTCTAGCCATTTCTACCCTGCTAAGTGCGGCTCTTTTGTTTTGAAATAGCTCATTTTAATGGTTACAAGCATTATCAAAGTTTTATAAAAGTTTGGCTTATAGCCCATCATCTCTACAATGAACATTTTCTTTTTAAATCCCAAAAAGCAACATTTAAATTTTATGTAATACAATAAGTCATCTCCATCCCACTGCCTTGCTTGCCTCATTACAGAAGGGAGTAAGTAAATTTGCCTGGTGAAAATTTCCAGGGACTCTTGAAGAAAAATGCATAACTCAGATTTTGAGGTGAGAGACAAAGACAAGAATTATGAGTATCAAATGCCAGTGACCATAAATGGAACAATACATATCTATAAGTCTTGTAAAACCCTGCTACAATATTCACTTGTTAGGAATTTAAAGAAAATGTGATTTCTTTTGTTATCTCTCAGTGTGACATTTTTGTTGATTAAAGGGGTAGGTCCAAGTCATTACTGTTGGTAGTGGAAAAATAATCAATCTATCAACCAAAAAGTATTTTAAAGTATTAATTATGAGCCAGGCATTGTACTACGCTCATCATATGAGAATAAATATGGAAATATTCCCTTCCCTTAAGGAGCATATATTTTAATGGGTATATCAACATGGACGTATGGACATATATAATATAGACAAAGTTAATGCACAGTAGTTTGGAGAGGAAGTACACTAGCAGATGGAGGGAGAGCATGAGGACAATAAGGAAAGATTCCATATAGAAGGTAGCATTTGAAGTAAGTCTTGAAGAAAATCAGGTATTCCAAGAGTCAGAGGTGAAGAAAAAAGCATTCCAGGCTCGGGGAGCAGTCAGAGCAAAAGCATGGAGAGGGAAAATGGAAGGCAGTGTGTGCAATGAGTAAGTAAGCCAGAAAGGCTCGATCACACAATATGGACAGGCAAGACGTAAAAAGACTTTGGATGTTCCAGACAAACTGAATTATCTTCACACCCCACTCTTATCCTGCCCTGCCACCTCCAGTCTTTACTTACCCATTGGAATGTATTTCTCCTTCGGCTATCTCCATTTGTTGAAGTCTCTCCTTTCTTCCAGAGCCCAACTGAGATGGCTCTTCATAAGATGTCAAAGTGGAAGGGCCCATATTCCAAGTCCCCCATTTTATAGATGAAAAAAAGGTTAAAGAAATTAAGTGACTTGCTCAAAGTCACACAGGCAGTAAGTAGGAGAAGAATTTGAATACAGTTCATCAAGTTCAAAGTCCTATGTTCTTTCTAGCACAGAACATTTCCACCTGAAAGCCTTCCTTAATTCATCCCACATCCAAATGAAAGTAACATCTCTCTCTTCAAATATCTCATAGCACAAAGGCTGGACAACTTTTTCATTTATTTCATTCTACCTTCTATTACAGCTATCTGTTGTTCACTTTCTCCCCAATTAACTTGGGATATTAGGATCCTAGAGCTGTAAATGGAAGGGTCCTCAATGTTTGTTCATCTAGACTAACCTCCTTATTTTACAGATGAGGAAACTGAGGATCACGGAGGGTAATTTTTCTAAGGTCATATAATATGTGTCAGAGGCAAGATTTGAACCTAGTACATAATTATATCCTAACTTAGATTGCTATTTGTACTTTTCCTTGGTGTACCTAGCTGACCAAGAGATTATGCTCTATACTTTGTCTCCCCTAGCACTTAATAAAATGCCATATATATATAGTATATATGTTGATTAATATTTTTAAGGGAATGTATACATGAATGAATGATTATTAGGGTAAAAAAATCCTGAAATAAGATACCAAGGTAGTACATAAAATGTTTATCACTAGAAATCAAAACTTCTGAGGCAGTTAGGTAGACCAGTGGTTAAGCGTGTGGACTTGGGGTCAGCAAAAACTGAGTTCAAATCCAGCCTCAGATATTTATGAGATATGTGAATGTGGGCAAGTCACTCAACAGCCCTCATCCACAATCTTTAGTTTCTTCATCTTTCAAATGAGGATAATAATAGCACCTCCCTCCTAGGGTTGTTGTGAGGATTAAATGAGCTAACACGCTTTAAAAGCCTTAAACTGCTAGAGAAATGCAAGCTATGATTGTTCTTTGACTTTGATGTTTACTAGAAAACAGAGGATTCAACCACATAACCACTAAAGTTTCTTCTATTTCTACTACTCTATAGCTAAAAGTAGTTTTCTAGTTTCTATTGACCCGGGTTCTGGAAACAAAATTCAATGTTGTTTATACCCATGTTAAAGTTCAGTCTCTATATCAATATATTAACCTGGAATGCTGTAGAGTTACCAAAACTCACCAGAGTTGGCTATTCGCACAAGAAAAATCAAAAGGTCAGAAGCCTAGCTTTCCTGTATAACTCCAGTAAAGAGCTAGAAGAGGTAGTAGATCATAAAATGATAAAAAATGCAAAGAAAAGCAATATTAGTCTTCTTCATCCAACCTAGGGTGGTACAAAAAGACAGCTAGAAACCAGACCCATCTGTAAAGGAAATGAGAAAAAAATAGTATAGGAAAACAAGTCATAATCTGCCAATGCTCTAACCAGAAACTCTTCAGGGGCACCTGAAACATGTAGCAGTTTTGTCTGGGAAAACTACAGTGGAATAAGAAATCCAAAGTGCTTTTATTGCTCTAACTTAATGTAGATGTGAGACTGGAAACTAGCAACAGTTTGATTGGGACACAAGGAGGTGGGGAGGAGAAGGAGGGCAGAGGTCCAAAGCATCCTGACCTGACACCACTAGAGGACCACGAAGACCAACAGGTTTTGCCCAGACAATAAGGAGGATAGAGAGAGAGGAGGGATGAGATTATAAGGGGGAATAGAGTAATGGAAGGAAAAATTAAAAGAAAAAAAACAATCCTTCAGTTTTGGAGGGTGGATCATACAGGCAGATTAAAGACAAAGGAAGAATGGACTTTGGGTGAGAGAGAGAGGAGAGATAGAGGCAGTGGAGCAGAAACAGTGCTTCAATTACAGGTCTCCTTCCTTCTCTTTTGCCAACTTCTTTGGAAAGTGGGGTGCAGGAGACAAAGAAAAACTATCAGAGATATGATAGGGAGAAATAAACAATTAATGATAACTGTGAGCATGAATGTTATTAATTCAGCCATAAAATGGAAGACAATAGCAAAATGGATTAGAAAGCAGAACCCACAATGGTCATTAAATCTTAACCAGTGATCATAATGTATCTCTGAACATTTCATAGTGAGTGTGCATGCATGCATACATGCACACATATGTGTATGTATGTATACACAAACATGCACACACATATATATGCTCATAATTATTTTTGTATGAAATTGGTAAAATTTACCGCCAATTGCAATTTTTGTAGACCTCTGCCTTTCCTAATCCAAGGTTTTGATTCTCATGTATTTAGAGGACATTTCAGAAACAATAGAACAACTTCTTTACTAGTTCCTTAAGAAAAATAAGAAAGCAGAATCTAACAATATGTTGTTTATAAGAAATCCTTTCGAAATATAGACTCATATAGAATATAAATTAGGAATAGCAATCATGTTCTCAGAAAAAAAGGATAGTAAATGAAAAAGATGTTTAAGAGAGGAAGGAATATGAATATTTTTAATTGTTCATGATGCCTCGGCAAAATCTGGACATGTGCTTAAAAACCTCATAACCAAATGCAGAAAACAAATATTAAATGTATTCTTTACTAATTACAGCACAATAAATATTATAATGTATGAAAGATCTTTGAAGAAATCAACAAATGTAGAGAAAATAACACTAAAGAATTAGAAAGTCAATGAACAAATCATACAAATCATAGATAATTTCATCAAAGAATATTACTAGATAATATACCAAATCTTTTGGAATGCAATAAACTAGTATTGAGGGAAAATGATATGTCTCTATACTCAACCATCAACAAAAAGAGAAGGGCATATTAGAAATATATCCAATAAAATGGATATATAACTTAAGCAATTTTAAAACAAAAAAATAAATTAAAACTGCAAGTAAGCACAAAAATAGAAATTCTGAAAAGGAAAAAAATAGATTAACAAATGAAAGAGAAATCCATGTAACTGATAAAACCAAGAGCTGCTAATTGGGGGAAAAAAACTAATAGAACAGGAAAACCTTAAACTAATTTAATTTTAAAAGAAAAGAAAATCAAATAACAATTTAAAAATTTAGAAGGACAGAGTACAGATAAGATGTTTACTAAGATGTTTACATACTTTCTATGTGCTAGACTCTGTACTAACTAATGTAGACAAAAATACAAACAAACTTGATAGTTCCTGCCCTCAAGTAACTTATATTCTAATGGGAAAGGCAACACATAAAGGAGAGCTAGAAGATGGTAAGAGGAGGTGGGAGATGACAATGTGAGAATAAGGCATTTGTCAAGGAGGAGGAAAAGAAGTCCAATCAATGAATTGGGGCATGAATGAGGTGAAGTGCATCTCTGAAGCATTTCCTAGTCCTAGCAAAGGAGTCACCAGTCAGGAGAGTGGGATCTCAGGGTGGAAGTTTTTAACAGAGTGGCAGGACAATTTTCAAGGAGGAAGTAAAAAAGTCCAGAGAATGAGTTGAGTCATGAGTAATATAAAGCATTGCTAAAGTCCTAAACATCAAATGAAGAGAAAATAAAGCAAAACATTAGAAACTACTTTCCTCATTCTTACGCTGATGAAACTGATAAATGAAATGGATATTTTCAAAAAATACTTTCAAATTTCAAATTCAATTTCAAAAAATTGATAATTTCAAAAAATAAATGGAACAAGAATTAGGGAATTTAAATAACCCAATCTAAGAAAAAAAGAAATTGAGTAAGCTATATGTGAACTCTCAAATGTGGGAAAAGTTTAAGACCAGATGGATTCAAAATACAATTGATTCTAGTATCACATAAACTTTTTCAAATGAAGTGGTCATACTGTTTCTCCTGTAATGTAAATGTGATTTTGAGACTTAAACAAGAGAATGAAAAAGGTATGACCATTTTAGACCAACATCATGAATAAATATTGATGTAAAAATATTTAGTAAATTATTAGTAGACTCTACAGTGAAATATTGAAAAGATTATATTACAATCAGGTTGGACTTCTATCAGAATATAAGGTTGTTGCACTATTATTAAAACTCTAAATATTAAGTCATGTTAGTAGGAAAATAATTTTTAAAAAGACCATCTATCTCAATATAGTCAAAAAAGGCTTCTGATAAAATACTATACTCATTTCTTTAAAAAAAACACAATAAAACATAGAAATACATGAACCTTTCCCAATATGATATGTCTAAAACTAAAAACCAGTATTCTGTATAATGGAGAAATTCCAGAGATAACCATTAATGAAGACAGAGATAAGAGCAGGGATAAAACAAGGCTGTACATTATCACCACTATAATTTGATATAGTTATAGAAATGCTGGCTAGTTTTGGCAATAATACCAAAAGAAGAAGCAGAGAAAAGAGGAAACATACTAGAACAGTGTCTGATAATCCCAGATTTCTGGGATAAGGACTCACTAACTGTCAAAAATTGCTGGGAAAAGTAAAAAGTAGTCTGACAGAAATTAATTTTAGACTAACATCTCATGACATATGCCACAATAAGCTTCAGGTGGATTAATAAGCACACATAAAAGGTCATTTTATAAATTGTAGGAGCAGTGAAGGAGATAAGTTTCACAAATACTAATACAGTTCTTGAACAAACAAGGGATAGGGAAGACCATAGGAGACAAAATTATACTTTTAGTTACATGAAATTGAAAAGCATTTCCACAAACAGAAGCAATACATTTAAAATTATAAAGGAAACAATTAGGGAAAATATAGCAAGTTTCTTTCAAAAAAGAGTCTGCAAGTCAAAATATAGGGAATATGTTCAAATATATAAAAATAAGAGCCATTCCCCAGTAGACAAATTATAAAAGGATATGATGAATCATTTCTAAAAGGAAGAACTATAAATGATCAAGTTATTTTAAAAATGCCCCACATCACTAATACTAATAATGCAAAATTACAAAAAAAACCTCTGAGGTTTATTCTCGTACCTATCAAATTGTCAGGATGATGAAAAAGAAAAATGATGGCTGTTGGAGGAATATCAAGCAGCCAACATAGCAATGTACTGTTGGTAGAGCTATAAATTAATCCATCCATTTTGGAAAGCAGTTTGGAACTAGAACCAAAAAGTTTCTAAATTATGTAGACTCTTTGACCCAGTGAAACTACTACTTATTCATGATCCTCAAAAAAATTAAAAGAAAGGACACATCTGCAAAATATTCATATAAAAAGAAATGGAATGCACAGCAATTGGAGAATGGTTAAACAAATTATGGTGTATGACTGTAATGGAGTATTATTGGACCATAAGAACTGATGAGTGTGATAGGGAATTCTAGTAAGACTTAACCTGAATTGGTCAAGAATGAAGTCAGAAGAACCAGGAGAATAATCTATAAAAAAAAAATAACTACAATATTTTTTTAAAAGCAGCTTTGAAAGACTTGAGAATTCAAATCAATGCAATAACCAACTATGATTCCATGAGATTAATAATGAAATTTGTTTCCTATTTCTTGAGAAAGAGGTGATGAACTAGAAATTCAGAATGATATAAACACTTTGGAAATGAGCAATGTGTACCCTTGTTTTGCTTCACTATGTGGACTGGTTACCAGGAAAGGGTATTTTTCTTTCGCTAAGGAAGAGAAGGAGGGGGGAGGGAGAGTACAGCTGATTAGAAGAGGGTTTGTAATAGAGATTCCAAAAGAAATATAAGAGGGAAAAAAGAGCATCAACACAGTATTTAAAAGAATTAATAAAAATGAACCAAACAGTTGCAGAGGAAGTTACAAATTGGGCAGTTTTGAAACTAACATATTAAATTTATTATATACTTTTTTAAAAAGTAAACAATCTAGATAGAGTGATTTATAGTTTCCTATGCAAGGTTCTGTTGTTCTTTGTTTACAGAAATGTTTGTGTTTGTTGATGTTTCTCAATTTCAGAAAAATGAAAATCATTTTTATAAGAATATATATATATGCCAGATTATGATATGTAGTTGAAAACCTATAGAAATCATCCATTAGTACACATACCTTTGACAATATAAATGAGCTGGACCAAGAACTGAACAGAAGGAGAGAAGGCTGAATTACCTTTGGAAAGTTAAAAAGTTATTTTAATGACTCCAAGCTTTTCTTTTTGTAACAAAAATCCATCTTTTAATACCAATTTTCTTCTGGTGATGACACATGGTTGTGAAGCATGGCACCCTACATCATTAGGAGAATTTAAGGTGAAGCTCCCCCAGAAGGGCAATGGAGAGGCATGTGGTGGGAATTAGTCCATTATAAAACATTCCAAAAAAGAGTGATGAAGAAGCACTGCAAAGGATGTCATCAAAGAAATGTGGGAGTGACAAAAAAGATGAGATGGTCATATGGTGAGAGGGAGGAATAACTAACTGATACGCTGCCCATGTGTTGTTTTGGTACCTTCACAAAATCCAGGGAACCTAAGGTAAGACTCCAGTGGCAAACTTAGGAGAGGATGTGGGCAAGAGTTGCCCAGGACAGGAAGACAATGTTGAGTATTAATTTGCATCGTTGGAGTGGATATCCAGATCAAGAGATTTCAGATCTTTGTAGTATTTGAGTATTTCTCGGGAGTAGGCTATACTTAGTTCACAATGATGCACATTTCTTTCGGAAACTTAAAGCATTGCAGTTCTTTAACAGCAAGAACTATTTAATTCCTACTCTCCTATGAATCAAGCACATCTAAATAAACGTTTGCAATTTTCATTGGCACTTGAAAGACATAACATCCAGGTGTCCAAACAAGATTTATGTAGCACGTTTGATGTTTTGATAATATACACACACACACATACACGCGCACATATATGCCAGTTTTTCTTTTCATTAGCAAAACCTGAGCAGTTTTTCAAGTCTTCCTCTTAAAACGTTTTCCAGTTTGATGTTTGGCAATCAAGACTGAAAACAAGGTTTATTCCCTATTTTTCTTGCCTTATTTACCTATTGATAGATTTTAAATGCCAGCAGCTGTGTTCACACTTCTTCACTTGAGTTATTTAAACTGTGAAACAATAGCTCTGCTATCAAAAAAGAAGAAGAAGAAGAAGAAGGAAAGGGGGAAAGGCCCTCCCTCTAGCATCAGAATAGGATTCTTGGTAACACAGCTGAAGATTTCCATGAAATTTCAAGCTCACAGTAAAATGCCTGAAATTACCCTGAAGAACGGAAGAATTAGTCTTTCTGTAGAAAGTTGCTGATGAAGAAAGTTTGCATGAGCAGAAAAACCAGGAAATACAGTTTTGTTAATCCAGAGTCTAACCTAGTTCTAAAAAATATGCCAGAAGTGGAGAGTTTACAAGTGTTTTTTTTTTAATTCAGTTTCATTGTGTTCACAACTGAAGCCAAGCAGGACATATTAATCATTTGACATTATCTTGGAAGGGGATTGAGTGTAGAGCCCCCAAAATCTGTGCTAGGACATTTACAAGTTAATTTTTCAATCAATAGCAGTCCTGTATCAAATCTACTTTGAATGATGAGTACCTTCTAGAAGGGATCTTGTTAATCCTTTTTGGGAAGATCCTAGACATGATGCCAAACTGTCTTTATTAAGGGATTGTCCCCTGAATTCTACTCTAGGGTGGCAGCATGAGTCAGAAAGCAGAAGAAGCTGACTTTTCTGTTTGGGAGTTCATCTCCATTAGACCATGAACTCAGTCTGCATGAGCCTATAACCAGCGTTCCCTTAGTGAAGGGAGGAGATCCTTCCCAACCCAATGAACCCATTATATATTGTTATTATATAAACATCAAAATAGAAAGATATACAATCTATCAATTTTATCATTGTTCAGTTGTTTACAATCATGTCTAACTCTTCAAGAAATGTGCATCATCGTGAACTAAGTATAGCCTACTCCTGAGAAATACTCAAATACTACAAAGATCTGAAATCTCTTGATCTGCATATCCACTCCAATGATGCAAATTAATACTCAACGTTGTCTTCCTGTCCTGGGATTTGAGATTTTCTTGAAAAAGTTTCTGGAGTGGTTTGACATGTACTTCTCAAGGTCATTTTACAGATGAGGAAACTGAGGCAAACAGGATTAAATGAATTGCCCAAGGTCACACAATAAGAATCTGAGGCTGGATTTGAACTCAGGTCTTCCTGACTCCGAGTCCAGTATTCTATGTACTATCCCACCTAGCTGCCCCATTATATTAATTAGTAACCATTTACTAAGTACCTACTATGTGCCAGACATTGGGCTAGATGCTGGGATACAAAGATAGAAATAAAACAGTCCTTGTTTTCAAAAATCTCAAATTTTTTTCAGGGGAAACATAAATGCATGTCTGTCTATCTCACAAGGCAATTTTGGGAGGAAGGAGAGCAAAGACTGAAAGTACTCACAGCTGGGAGTATCCATGCCTTGTAATTTTTACCATTGTTTCTGTTAAGGTTAAATACAGTTATGTCTTATATAGAGAATAATGCACCATACCAGATAGGAAGATTTTAGCATTTGCTTTGAAAATATTCTCAAATTGCATTCCAAGGTCAGCGCTTGGCCTTAAAGGGCAAAATATCTAATGGTATTACCTAGGCCTTAATCATGTGATTATTAGATATAAAAAGAATTCTATTGGAATACATCTGCATGTTACACTAAATGAGCACCCCCTAAAAAGCATCTGTAATCACCTACACTAAGATCTTAGGGTAGAAAATATGTCAAGAGGAACCAAGAAAAAAGATGCATTATAATTACGAAGAAGCAACAATGAAATGTGTTATCTTTATATAAAAAATATGCTTGCTTGCAAAATATTTTAGAAGTAAACTATCTATTACTATTGCTTGCTAATTGTGGGTAATAATCCCTTTCAATTACTAAGGAGAAGTAGGTCATCCAATTTTTAATGCTTAAGAAACTTCCAATTTAGCAATAGAAAGCATATCAGCAAGTTGGATTTTAATATGGGTGAACAAATAAGTTTTCTCTCAGGCCTAACCCTCAAAAGTGATGTAGAGTAGCTATGATATGTAAAAGTAATTATGTTTAATTTTATTTGTATCATATTTATTCCTAATTATAATCATCACAATGCATGATCAGCCTTTTTTAATCATAAGTTTTTGATTGAGTATTTAATACCAATGAGCATGTTAATAATTTTTGTATTTGTTTTAGATATTTTTTTACTATATTTACACCTATCATTTCTTTTTCTTCCTCCTTCTCCTCCTTTTTCTTCTTCCTCTTCTCTTTTCTTTTCCTATGTCTCTTTCTCTCTCCCCCTTCTCTCCTTCATGTTTTCACTTAAAAGTGGGGGAAATTATGTGAAGTCCTAGTCTGCTACCACCTTTGCCAAATTTTATTTCTCTTTGTGAGACCCTCTCATTAGATAACAGTGATGATGTTAGTCAGTGGCAAAATTAATTGGATTCTAAATCTCCCAAAATGCTTCCACTTCTTTTAACAGTTTCTTGATATTCATAGGAAAAGACAGCCAATGATTAAAAGATGAGTTTTAACATTTAAGATTTCTTCTACTTCCAAACGACAGGCTTAAGAAAACATGTGGGCAGTTGAGCTTTCTCTCTCATTATCAAGGAAAACAACCATATGTTAATAAGACTAGCCTGGAATTGAGGGGAAGGAGACCTGTGTTATGATTCTGGCTTGCTGCTAACTAGCTATGTGACTGTTAAGGAAGTCATTTTTCCAGTTCATGACTCATCAATTTTCTAACTTATGTAACGGAAGTCTCCTACTTCTTTATTTTTGTGGAGATGACTCTGAATTTTCAAAGGCTAGTTAGTTGTGCACAATCTCAGTCAGGGTTTATCAATTTGGAAAGGCTGGGCTGATTGATGCACCATGATCCAAGGGTCAGCTGAATTAAATTCAGAGAGGCTCATGAGTAAGTGAACAATCAATTTACTAAGACATTACTATGTTCCAGGCACTGTGCTAAGCACTAGCGCTACAAAAAAAGTCAAAAGTAGTCCCTGGAGATAACATGTAAATAAACTTGCTGCTAGAAAATTCTCTGGACCAAGAAGAATGGGACCTATTGAGAGAGGTATAGTCACAAATGGGGATCTAACAACTGTAGGTGAAAGATAAGAGGCGAAACTGTAAGAAAAGAAGTGCATTACTATGCTTAGGAAGACTGCTCTTACTGATAGTAGCTTTAGCTTCTTAGGATTCAAATTTAGTTTTTACAACTTTTCAGGTTCATTTAGAGCATAGTCACTTGGCGTCATTCTTTGGTGAAAAGTAACTTTTCACCAAAGAAGAAGTAGAGAAAGGGAAATTAGCTAAAGGAAAAAGGGAGATGTATTCTGGGGGGACATTTGCAATACAACTGGTAGGATTTATTATCAGAATGAGAAGTTATTCCTTGATCAATAGTAGGTTAAAATAAGAGGTAATCAAATATTTTTACAGTTTTTTAAAAAATGTCCTTTTAGACAAAACTACAGAGTTGAGGCAACCATTTAGACAAGTCTGCAGTTGTCTCTTATCTACAGATAGCAATAACTTTTACCACAGTAGACAAGGCTTTCTACATAACTTATCAAAATTTTACTTCTGCATTAATGGTGGTTGTGACTTTTTTAATATTAGGACACAAAGTTAGTTATTGGTGGATTTCTACATTGTTAGTCTATCAGGATGTGAAATGAATGCAGTACCTTTTTCTGCCCCATAATACAAAGTAGATGGAAGGAAATCTCAGAGGGTAAAAGTCCTGGGGTGGAAGGAGGGATCAGAAAAGACTTCCTGCAGAGGGGAGATTTGAGTTGTGTCTTAGCTCAGTGATTTCAGAAGAAAAAAAAACATAGATAGACATGCATGAAATAAGGAAGAGAAAAATGAGCAGACCCAAGAGAACATTGTATACAGCTATAGAAATATTGTTTTAAGAACAACTGATCAACTAAATCATTTTGATTATTATAAATTCCCAAATTAACTACAAAGGACCTATGAAGGAAGACACTATCTGCAACCAGAGAAAGAACTGATAAATCGAAGTATGTACAGAATGATTTTACATATACATATAGATATGTATACATATATATATTGTGTGTATACATATATATATATATATATTAATGGTAGCCATCAGAGGGAGAGGGAAGGAAAAAAAGGGAAAAAAGAAAGTTACATGAAAACTTTATATATATTTAAAAGGAATAGCAAGTTGTACGTAATAGAGTTTCAGTTTCTTGTGCAATTGTCCTTTTTTCTATTCTACTATGTCATAGAAATGTTTGTTTTAGTACTTAAGTTCATAATGGAATAGGAAGATAGAGAAATTAGTGGACTGAGAATTCCAAGTATGTTGGGACAACAAGTATAAATGCAGGGAGTTGGGAAATTGGTTATTGTGTGTGGAGAACAGCAAGTAGACTGGTGTTGCTAGATCATGGAGTGTGTGGAGTAAAGTATAAAGGACTAAAAAGGTAGGAAGAGACCAGATTGTGAAAAGTTTTAAATATCAAATAGGATTTTGTGTTTGATCATGGGGATAGCAGGGAGGCACTATAGTTTATTAAGTTGGAGAGCGGGTGGTGTCACTTTACGATAATCAATTCAGCAGCTGAGTGGAAGATGAATTGGAGCAGAAAAGGACATAAATCAAGACCAATTAGAAGGTTATTGCAATAGTCTCGGAGAGAGGTAATGAGGGTATTTACTAGACTGGTGAGCATTCAGTGGCACAATGAATAGAGCTTCTTCTTGAGTTCAAATCTGGCATCAGACACTAGCTTTGTGACTCTGGGCAAGTCACCTAACCCTGTTTGCCTCCGTTTTCTTATCTGTGAAATAAACTTGAGGAGGAAATGGCAAACTGCACCAGTATTTTGCCAAGAAAACCCCAAATGGAATCACACAGACAGACACTACTGAAATGATTCAACAATAACTATGTGGGTGGAGAGAGTAGGATATGCATCAGTAAAAAATGACAGGATTCAACAATGGTCTGAATACATGGGATGAGTGCTTCTGCAGAGTTGAGGATTACACCAAGGTTGCTAAGTCTGGGTGACCGGATCTCTAAAACACCTTCTAAATACACTTAGAGATGGCTACCATTGTTGTGTGTCCTTTGTTCTTGAAGAGGACCATGACATCAGGGAGGTGCTGCCCTTACATGCTCGTGAGTTGGATTTAAGTGAGGGAGGGCTGTGCTGACACAAATAGGTGTGTGTGTGTGTGCGCGTGTGTGTGTGTGTGTGTAGGTGTGGGTGTGTGTGCACATGTATATATAAAATTATTGCATACATACTTCTATTTACCAGTTAATTCTCTGAATGCAGATAGTGTCTTTCTTTACATGTCCCTTATAGTTAATTTGGGTATAACCATCTCTGGGGCTGGTACAGAGGGAGAAAAGAAGAAAAAGGCAAAAAAAGAAATTTACATGATAATTCTATTATATATTTAAAAGCAATATGAAGTCATATATAATAGATTTGCATTTTCCTATACTATCATCTTTTTATTATACTGTTATGAAAATGCTTGTTTTATTCCATAAATTATAAATGAAATAAAATTTTAATAAATAAATAACCTTATGACCAAGCATCCCTGCCAATTTGCCATCATCTTGCTTTCTGATGCCCCGATTTCCTCTTCCAAAGACATAGGAAACATACTGTAGAAGAAGGACCATTGGACTGAGAACCAGGCAATCTATAGTCTGGTACCACTTTTGCAATTAGACAGCTGTTAGACTGATTATTTTTTCCAGGGCTTAGTTTCCTCCTCTGAAATATTAAAATTGAGTATTGTGCAAGTATTAAAAAAACAAGGAAGTTGAAGAAGGGAACTCAGAGTCACAGGATCTGAGTTCATATCCTAGCTCTTCCACTGACCTTGGACAAGTCATTTAATTTCCTTGGTCCCTCGTTTCTTCATCTGCAAAGGCAGAGTGTTGGACTAGATCAGAGATGTCAAACATGCAGCTCTGCAAGGCTCATTGCTACCATTCTCAAGGAGACTTGAACAGGTAAAAATATAATTGGGAAACACTTTAAAAAAAGCAAATAAAAATACAATTGAACATGGATAATGTTAATGTGTGGTTTTCTAAATCAATAAGCACCAGCAGATATCCTTATATTGTGGTCCCTGTTTCTGTTTGAGTCTGACACTATTGGACTAAATCTCTAAAGTCTCTTCCAGGCCTAAAAACCTATGATCCCATAAAAGGGAAGGACTAAGTTCTATTTTAACTCTCATATTCTAATGAGGTTGCAATGTCTGCTTTGCAAAAATAGAATTGCAACTTGCTGCTTCATCACATCTTGACACTAAGACAAATGAATTTTTATTTTTCAGGTTGAGTATGACAGAAGAAATAAAAAATAAAGGAATTACCTCATACTTATTTCTTTAAAGCTGAAGGGATCCCAGTTACATTTCACAAGGAAATCAAAAAGGTAACTGGGGACCTTGTCAATTACAGCCCAGGGTTTGCGGGAGGAAAGTGTGTAACTCATTTCAGAAGATAAGGGACTGAGTGCATTTACCTGAAGATGAGGCCAGACTTCGCTGACGAGACTGGAGATAATGAGGAAGGCATTCTTTGGTCTGCTGGGGAAATCATGATTCTGAATCATCAATCAGGACAGTTTTATCTGATTGTTGAGTTTTCCAGAAAAGCATACTTGAATTTTCTAGGGAACATTTAAGAAGGCCAGTCAGTCCAAAAAAAAAGGCAGGATGAGGAGGAAGGAGGATGGTTAAAACATATTTGCAATTGAAAAAGTTCCACTGCCTCACACATAGTAGGTATATAATAAATACTTATTAAATCAATGAGAATGATTGTGGGGTTTAAGTGTTATATTTCAATGTTATAACATTTAATTAAATTAATTTTTGAGGAATACGGTGAACTATGGTTAATATGATGATAAAGAATGGGGGAGTTTCTCATTTAAAATGAAAGGTAGGTTTAACCTCTAAGGAATTATGAGTTCAGCATATTAACATGAAGTAGAATAATAAGTGGTGATGTGAGTTGAGAGGAGTATTATGCCAAGGTAAACTTTTTTCAGAATTAATGAATTAAAGGGTTCCTTCAGCCAGTTAATCAGAAACAAGCATTTAGTAAGAGAAAAGGCAAGGCAACAAGCATTGATTAAGTGCTTACACTGTGCCTAGAACTGTGCTAAACTCTGAAGATAAAAATTCAAGTGTAATGTCACTGTCTTCCACATGTGGCAAGGAGTATCATGTGTGTGTCTTGCAGGGAGGTAAAAAATAAATACCTCTACTGTTGCCTCCCCTTATACTCTTCACCAGGGGATGCTTTCAGGGAAGGTGAGAAGGAGATTAGAGACAGAGGCTCTCCTCAAAGAAAGAGGGGGTACTAGTTTAGAGTTATAGTTATCTGCTCCCTTAAATATTGTTAGTCTAGAGTAAGTAACTTTAAGATTCAAGCTAAACTTCTGATTAATATTCATGAATGGGGAAAGGGGAAACATGAGCTTCAAATCCAAGGCTTGACTCCATTCTCACCAAATATCAATTCTACAATGAGTACATATAGCAAAAAGCAAAGAAACTCATTTATCCAAATCAAAGCAAAACAGAAATCAGAGAAAGTGTACATAAAGAATAAATACCAGACAGTAGAGAATGAAGACATTTTCTCATTAGAAGTGAGATAGCTTAAGTAGGAAAGTCCCATATCTCACACAAAGGAAAAATTGCAAAGTCTTTAGTATATCAAACTGAGGATAGTAACATGATAGAGACTGCCAGCTCTCATGTCTGCTTCTCTCCAAAGTCTTTCTCTCCCTTGAATGATTTGAAGAGAAGTTAGCATGACAGTTCTTTTCTCTTGAAGCTAGAACCCCAGATTTCCTCTGTCACTCTCATCAATTCCACTTTGCCCCACAAGTAGGCATGGAGCATTGATCTCCACCAATGAGAAGAGTCTCATACTGATGGGCTTTGAGGTTTGAGTTATACAAACAGAAAGAAAGATTGTCTCTGCTCTCAAGGAAAATTCTGATGAAAAAAACAAGCAGAAAAGAGAGCGGAAAAGGAGAAGGGAGAAAGTACTCACGTTCAGACATGGTAATACAGTCCAGAAAGTCACAAAGAACCTAGAGGAGAATGAATGATGACCTGCATGGGCCACTTCCCAAAATGGAGGCCCCAAGAATAAGTCACCAATGGGAGGAGGCCCCAAGAGGAGAGGAATGTTGTAGGGTGACTGCATATGAATAAGGCTGTATTATTCATGTTTGAATTCTTCCACAGGGTCTGTTACAGAACCTTTACCACATTCCATTTGGAACAGACCTCAGAAGTCACCTAATCAATCAACAAGCCTTTTTTAACCACTATGTGCTAGGTATTATGCCAGTCCAACTCATGCCTGAACAAAAGTCTCCTTTACATTTCACAGTAATCATCTAGTCCTTCTCTGAAGACTTCTAATAAGAGGCAATCTACTCATTCTGATTTCCCATTTAATTTTTGTATAGTTCTAAATGTTAGGAAGTTTTCCTTTACATCCATCTCAAGTCTATATCTTCTCCAACTTCTGCTTCTTGCCTTTAGGGTTCAATTATCCAAACCTATTATTCTGTATGATGACTCTTCAAATACTACATGGCAGTTATAAGGTAACCCCAAGTATTTTTTTCAAGTTATATGTTCCCATTTCCTTATTTCTGCCATTAAAGTCTTAAATCAATGGTTTTAAAAGTTTTTAACCTATTTATGCCTTTAATTTTGACATAACAGTTATTGTGCCTGTCCCCTTCCTCCCTTTGACACCTCTTAACTTCCTCCAGCTCACAGTGCTCCTTGGACTTAGCTTCCCCCTGAGCTGAAGGGTGTTTTAAACCTAGTTAATAGCAGCCACAGCCCAAAGCTCTTGGTACCAAGCCAAGATTCCTGATGCTCCTTTCTTTCTCTAAGTGAACTGGTGTTCAGCACTCATTCTCCCATTTTGCATTAGCAAGGGTACTCGCTTGTTCTTTCTGCTCTTTTTTAGCTTATAATGTGATCAAAGAGGTGAGAGGCCAATTCAAAAGCCCTTTGGTAAGGGTTTGAGGGGATAACCCCCTTTAAAGGACCTGTTCAGTAAGTGGTTCTTCTATGGGCATTTGCCTGTTTCTTTAATTTTCACTCCCTACTGAATCTGGAGGGGAACAATAAGACATAGTCCCTTAGCACTTAACTTTCAATCTCCCACCTACCCTCTTTTGCACTCACAAAGGGAACAAATGGCTTTTTTTTAAACTTCTCTTTGTTGCCATTTTCCTCCAGGCAAAATTTTATGGGACTTGGATGATTTTGTAGAATTTGAACATCTTCTTAGTACTAAAGTTTCCTTGGAATTATGCTGTTTTGGCTCGGAGTTTTTTATTGCAAGTATTTGTTGAAGGGATAGTGGCATCTTAAACAAATATCTGCTAAATTAATAAACCTCATAAATTACAAAATCCCTGAGCACCAACTGCTGAAATACAATCACTCTCTGACCTGAACCTATTAAATGAATAAGTCTGCTGTGCATAATTTACACTAGTGATATGAATGAAAAATAGCTCCTTTAAAAGGAATGTAAAATAACAAA
Source organism: Bettongia penicillata ogilbyi (assembly GCA_023548195.1). NCBI lineage: Eukaryota > Metazoa > Chordata > Mammalia > Diprotodontia > Potoroidae > Bettongia > Bettongia penicillata. The sequence goes on along the minus strand of JAJHZJ010000164.1, from coordinate 1,693,416 downwards.
ATATTCTTGGTGTCGAAGAAGAATTATTATTTACTGAGGGCTTTATTTCCTTTGATATTGGTTTATGGCTCATCTAATAATTTTTAGCTTTATTAGTCTTTCGCTTTCAATTGTTCAATGATCTATGATCAAGTAATTATTATATGTTTCTGTATTGACTGGGATGTGAGTGATGTGCAAAAAAAATTTTTTAGTATGTTAATATTCTACATAGGGACAAGGATAGGGACTAGACCTATTATTTCATTGGCGTAAGAAACTTCCTGGTGAGAAAGCAATGTCTGCCAAGACAGGTCAGCGCCTTCCCTGCAACATACAGTCTTGGAGCGGTACCTAGAGCACTGCAAGGTTAAATAACTTGCCCAGGGTCACTCAACCAATATATGACAGAGGCAGCATTTTAACCTAGCTTCCTTCATGAAGTCATTCAGTCAGTCAACAAACATTTTATGAGATGCCTACTCTGTGCCTGTTTCCACGCTAAAAGCATTGCGGATACAGAGAAAGACTAAAGACATTCCCTGCTCTGAAGGAGCTCGCAGTCTAATGGGGGAGACAACCTAAAATCAATTATGAGCAAACAAGTTCCATATACAGTATAAATTGTAGATAATCTCAGAAGGAAGTATCAGCTAAAGTCCCACCTTCTGTAAGAAGTCTTTACCAAATACCTCTTAATGCTAATGCCTTTTCTCTGAGATACTTTCCTACATACATCCCATTTACATGCCATTGCCTCTGTATGTATCCCTAGTGCTTAGCAGTGTCTGGCACCTAGTAAGTACTTCATAATTGCTAGTTGACTTAACTTGACTTCCTGACTCCAAGCCCAGTTCTCTATCTACTATACAACACTGCTTCTTAAGATGATACATATATTATGTATACTCTTACAGAAATACTATAAATGCTACCTTATAAATGTCAGTGGAATAATACCAAGACCAAATTTATTGTTATTCAGTCATTTTCGGTTTTGTCTGACTCTGCATGACCCCATTTGGGGTATTTTGGGGCAAATACATGGAGCGGTTTGCCATTTCCTTCTCCAGATCATTTTACAGATGAGGAAACTGAGATATACAGGGTTAAACGTCTTGTCCTGGGTCACACAGCTAGTGTCAGTCCAGATCTGAACTCAGGACAAGGAGTCTTAACTCCAGGTTTGGTGCTCTATCCACTGCACCCTATCCACTGTACCACCTTGCTGTCCAACTTTATTAATAATCTTGTCTGAAGAAGCAAAATAGTGCTCTAAGATATTTTGGTCATAAGAATTCTAGAGGACATCTAATCCCAAAAGACTTTAGAGGTCATGTAATCTAGGACTATCATTTCATAGTTGAAGAAACTAAGTCTGACTAAGATTAGGTGATTTAGTCAAGTTTTCACGGTTGTTTACTATCAGAGGTATTCCTAGAACCTACCTCTTCTGAATTGTAGCTGACTGCTTCCAATATTCCTGTCTCTTTCACGTTAGACTATTACTTCGACACTTAGATGACTGTTAGATATCCTAGATATAGAGGACCAGTGTTTCAAATAGAAACATGGTTTACCAAACCTTAAGTAAGGACTCTGACTCCTTGACTTAAAAGAAATACATTTAAGCATTATTATCTATGTTCTTTTATATTTTGAATGATTTTGTTAAATATTTCCCAATTAAATTTTAATCTAAAGGAGTATTGTGGGCCTCATGTTTGACCCCTCTGTATTAGACTACCAGTGTAATCTACCCAGACAGGCAGTTAAATAAGGCTGCCATTTTCCTTGAATGGAATGTTTCTAGATGCTGATGTCTAAAGGGAGGAAATTAATTGTCTTAGGAAGATTTGGGGGTTAATGATACAAATAGGCCTGAGTCACACAATGCTAAGAAATCTACCTAAGGGTTTTCCTAGTGAAGGATCTCCTGTAGAGGATTTATGGGAGGACAGGGGAAAGGAGTCTTATCGTATAAGAAGTCAGAGATGGGTTACAATCTGCATAGCTGGAAGGAATATCCTATCACTGAGATCACCAAAGGGAGGTATCAATCACAATGGTAAACACAATACCCAATCCAGAGTAAATACTTAATAAATATTTGCTGATTGCTCAATTCTTTGTAGAAGCAGGTGAAATGATTTGTTGCAAATACTAGGCAATATTTCTCTCTCTAGACCAGGCATTGGCAAAATTACAATCTGAGGGCCAAATCTAACCTGCCTCCAGTTTTTGTAGAGCCTATAAGTTAAAGATGGTTTTACACTTAGCGTGCAGACAATACAAAAACAGGGGAAGGACAGTTTGGGGTAGGCCATCTTTGGCCCAGCTGGAACCCTCCAGTTTGCTCATCTCTGGTCTAGTAAACCATGGCCTACCTAATGATGATATTAGAGAAGTTACTATTCCTAATAGACGATATGGTTAGTTCCAGTCTCCCTCCTCATCTCTGTCTCCATTCTCATATCTGGTTTCTTTTCTTTAGGTAGAAGTTATTTTTTACATCTTTGTGTATTTGCATTGAGGTGGGAATTTTCCCCTCTAATCCATGTGTTTATTCGTCCTCATTAAATACCCCCTTTTCTAGCAAATTTGTGTATTTATTTAATGGAGTTCAGTGTATCAGGTGGTCTAGTGAATGCTATTGGCAAAGATACTTAAGCAAAAAGTGGACTAGCCTTTAACAGGCTAATGGTGCTATAGCCTGGTTAGCGGATAACGGGTTAAGGCTTTCAAGTAGTCAGATAATTAATTGGTGGAGAAAATATTTCCTTAACACTGCAAGAGAACAACTTTAAGAATGATTGCCTGAGTTGAAGAAGCTATTGGAGTTTTTGATAACAAACTGATTTACATTTATGGAATCATATGCCAGAAAATATTTTATTTCAAGGAGATAATAACAATAATACTTTAAATTTTGCAAATCACTTTACATATACTATTTCATTGGGTTCTCACAACAACCCTATGTGATAGATGCTATTATTATCCCCATTTTACAGATGAGGACATTGAGGTTGAGAGAGGTTAAATGATTTGCCCAGGGTCATACAGATAATAAACTTTTTTAAGGTGGGTTTTACAATCGGGTCTTCCTGAGTCCAGTCCCAACAGTATCCACCACTCAGAGCTTCTTGCTTTGACAGAGACTCAAAATAGAATTAAGCTAGGATAAGATGATAACCTTCTAATGAAATCTGGGTAAAGCAAGAGTTTTCACATAATCTGTGACTGCTAATGGTAAACCATCAGTCAAGGGATTTGCCTAGAGGATGTCTTAGGTCACTTTCAGCCCTAAGGTTGTGTAGCCTAAAGAACAGAAAGTTTTGGAAGGACATGATGAAGAAGAAGTGTGCTATGGTGAGGAAAGAATTGGACCTAGACTTGAGGAAAGTTCCCTTTTGACATTTACTAATATGTGAACATGAGCAAGTTGTAACCTCCCTAAGCCTCATTTGTAAAACAGATATAATAATTACTATAGAACCTATCTCAGGTTACTGCAAAGCACAAATAAGATAACATGCCAAATATCATTAGAATGTGCCACAAATTTTAGTTATTATTGCTCTTATATGTATCTGTAAGTACTTGAAGGTTTTTTAAGTAAGAAGAAAATTAGATCTTTTTTTCTGCTTGGCAGAACTGGGAATAGTTGGGGGAAGTTTCAGGGAAGATTTAAGACTGATGTAAGGAAAATTTCCCTAGTCATTAGAGATATCCAAAAGTGAAATGATCTGCCTCAAGAGGTAATAAGAGTAATAGGTCTAGGGTTTCCCTTCCCTAGAGATCTTCAAGGAAACGCTAGATGCTGAAGATGTTGTAGAAGGGAATCTTCTTCAGGTGCAGTTTCAACTTAGATGGCCCCTGTAAATCTGATCTTCTTATGATAGGCAACCCAATTAAGGGCGATGCACTAAAATTTAAAAAACAAAACAAAACAAAAAAACCTTTATAAGAATTCTGTTATTGGAATTCAAGTATTTTAATAAATAGGATTTTTTTTTCTTTTAAATAAAATGTAGACATGATTAGAAAACATATTACAGGTCTTGGAAAACCTCTATCTGAAGTTCAAGGTATGCAATTTATAGATTGGACCATATGACAAAAGTATCCTACTTCCACCTAGTGGCAGCATCCCCAAATTGCTGGTAAAAAGGCGTCTAAGAATCTGAAACCATCGGATTAAAGTTATGAAATAATGACAAATCCCTGGATGATCACCTTTTAGATTTCAGCCTATGATAAAAAGTGAGAGGTATGTTTATTTTGATCTCTAAAAGGTCATATTCAAACTATTTATTTGCCATAAAGATCTCTTTAAATATTTTTTGGTTGCTATTAACAGGTAATCCCCAGTTCCGAAAAACAACAATTATTGCTGTTTTTGTTTTTCAGGTGTATGTGCCACACAGAATGATGAAAATATAAAAATAATATGGGTGGCTTTTGCATAATTCTTATCTCCATTTAACAAAAAGATACCCAATGCAGACATTACTATTGATAGGTTATTTTTATCTGACTTCATGATAATCTGGAGTAGAGAAAGGCCATATATAGTTCTGGGGTCTGAGTACACCAAACTACTTTCACCTGGGACTTAATAAAATAGAACCCTGAGTCTTCAAAACGGAGAGACCAGACTATTAGCCCCCTGCCTCATCTAATGCCTTCAGAGCACTTCGCCTCATAGTTTAATAGAAGATGATGCAGATACCAAGGACATTTTGAAAAGATCAGAGAATGGCCACTGGGAAGCAGGTTTCTTCTGATATGAGGTTTGATGTTTTCAGCTTTTCTACCTTTTCTTCCATCTGTTCCCATTGTCACTAGAGGAGCTTCTTCAGCCATTCGACAATCTTACCAGTGAGAATCTTTAATCGTTTGTTGGACTCTCTGCTTTCTCAGTCAGTCACCGTATCTTGCTGCTTAAATGCTTTATTTTATTTTATTTTATTTTGCACAAGTCCTGTATATTCACCTTGAATGTGTCTAAACCCTGCTGATCTCTTTGCCCTGTTACTTGCTTTTGTAGAAAATCTCAGAAGTTACTTCCAGTTATTCAGGGGGGTCATGAACTTCACTGGGCTCATCTTCAACTTCATCATATCCCACTTAATTGAAGAATGAAAGATTACTTCAAGTAAACCCCCACCCCTGCTGCCTCCCGACCAAAAAAAGATACTTATTCAAGTGTTCAACTGTGGCCCAATTTCCAGAGAATCTTCACAGGTCAATGAGAGAGAACCTGTATTATATTGACCGAGCAAATTGTTATTAGAATTTGTCAGATGCCATGAAAATATCAGATGCACATTGGAAAAATAAGGACTTGTTCTCCAAATGGAAATGATAACAGAAGACATAATGTATGTTGAACTTTTTTAGTCCCTAAAAAATCAAACTACTACCTTGATATATAAATAATAATTAGCATTTATAGAGTATATTAAGGTTTACAGAGAACTTACAACCATGATTAATAGATGCTATTATCATACCTCAGGCAAATAAAAAAGAAGTGATTTGCCCAGGGTCACATAGCTAGTAGGTGACTGCATCCAGATTTGAACTCAAATTTTCTTGAACTAGGCCAAGCCCTCATATATATCAAAAGTGTGGCTATTATAGTGAAAATTTGACATAGCACCTTGATTTTAGTGTGATAGAATAAAAAGAACACTAGAGTCAAAAGACCTGAGTTCAAGTTCAATGGCTTCCCTTTACTTACATTATGACCCTGGGCAATCCATTAATCTCTTGGAATCTATTTCCTCATCTATAAAAGATAGGGATAGGAACTGACCCTGTGATTTTTTTGGTGTAAGAAATTTCCAGGAAGAGAAACTCTCTTTACCAATGGAGATCAGTATCTTCTTTATAAGTGATATTCTTAGGATGTTTCCCAGAGCAGAGGTGTCAAATCTCCCTAATGCTGTTAGAACTGGACTAAAACGTAATTGGGAAATGTTTAAAAAAATAAATAAAATACAATACAACATAGATAATGTTAAGCAAGGTATTTTTATTTTCCTATATGAGTTTGATACTACTGGCCTCAAGCAATGAGATATCAAGTGATTTTGTTCAGGGTCACACAAGCAATGTGTGTCTGAGGAGGGACTTGAACCCAGGTTTTCCTGACACCATGGCCAGCTCTTCATTCACTATGTTATGCTGCCTCCCTGATTCACCTGTAAAATGGGAGTAATACAGTGTCACAAAAGTCTGCTAAGAATTTTGCAACACCCTTTAAGTTTACTGTTTACTTTGTAGGGTTGTTATTAGGAGATTGTGGGTATAAAGCTCCTTCTAAATTATGAAATGCTTTATAAATGCAATTTGTAATTATCTCAATTCTATCCTTGTAATAATGTTCATTTGTACAGCACTATATGCCTTTAAAAACTTAATTGACTAACACATATGTAATAACTTTAGAAAGCATAAAGATTTAAGTACCTAAGGAAAGATATAGACAAGTACCACAAAGAATGAGAGGCTACACTGCTACAGGACTAGACACACCACTGTGAACAGAGAGCTACCAAATCACTTAAGAAAAGCACTATACAAATATAATTTGTTACTTCCTTAGTATATCCCCATGCCTCTATTCAAGGCAGTCTCTTGTTACTTTTTGCATTTGACCCTATGGCCCTCTTCAAGTCCTCCTCCTGATAGCATAGAGGTAACTCTGAATAATGGACCATTCTGAACTGATTTCAGATTCTTTTCATTTCACTGCTACACTTAGTGACAATGTGCCACATCAAATATGGGTCAAAGAAAAGACAAGAAGGAGAATCAGAAAGAAACTTGATGGTCTTCCCAACCTAGGTAGTCTTTTTTTTTTTTTTTTTTTTTGGACTATACATGAGATTTTCACTGGTGCAAGGAACTTATGATAAGAAAACTACCTCCACCAATCCAGCTCAGCACATACTCTTTAATTTGTGTATATAGTGAGCTTCTGGGAACAGTGAGAAGTTAAGTGACTTGCCCAGGATCACACAATCTGTATCTGGTAAATGCACAGCCTGAACCTGTCTTCTTGAATAGAGGCTGGTTCTCCATTCCTATACCATGGTGCCACTCAGGCAACCACATATGTAACTTAATTTTCTAGGAAATATGGAAAACTTCTCCCTGTCCCCAAACAGCTAGTTAAAGATGCCTGAAATTCCATCATTTGAAATGAATTGCTTTGAGTTGTTGAGGAATTGTTCCCTGTTAAAGTGATGATACCCCCTGAGAGGTATAATACATTAAGCCTAATCATCTTTAATATTTTAAAATGTATTCATTTATTAAGTCATTTTTCTGAATGAGATATATAATCACTACATTTTAATTTGAATGTGGAGAAGAGGAGGGGAACAGTGGAGAGAAGGCAAGAGTTGGAATATGGTTGAAGGAGGAAACTGCACCACATCTTTGCATTTTGAAATTGTCCAGGGCAAACCTAGAAGGGAATGATGACCCGTGTCATTGACGACAGTTGCTTCAAAAGGGACATATTGGTAGAGAGGGTTGGGGAGTTGGGGTAGAGAAGGTAGGTAGGACTTTAAAAAGACCATGTTAGACTGTAATGAAGATGTAGGATAAAGAAGAGAGAATATAAAATAAGAGCTAGAAGGAATATTAACCCAATTGCCTCATTTTACAGATCAGGAAAATGAGACCCATAGGGGAAAAGTGGCCTACTTCATGCCATACATCTTGATTTATCTAAGATCTCCTGACTCTCAATCCAATGTTCTATTCTCTACTCTAGAGTTTAGAGTTCTCTATCTATCTATCCATCTATCTATTTCTTTATTTATTTAGAGCTTTTGCTCACGGTTGTTATCTGTTAGCTTATTTTAGGACTGCAACATATGCTATACTAAAATTACTCAGATTTACCATATTGCAGGAACAGAACGTTATTCTGTGAGGGATTTTTTAAAGGATAATTCACAGTTGTCCTCTGGTTCTTAATTTAGGCCACGGGAGAATGTATGCTCACAATGGTAAACTTTTCCCTTTGTCTGAGTCCCTGAAGAAGCATCTATTAAAGAAACCCTGAAGACCATCTATTAAACATTATTCCTTTTCTTCTACACTAGCTCAAACCAAACCTATATACTCATGGGTTTTCCCCAAATCTTTTATAACCTTTTTTTTTCATTTCTTAGCTCAGTGATTGGCATACAGTAGGCACTTAATAAATGATTGTTGCTTAATAAATACTTAGCTTAACATGTCATCTTGACTGTCCAAAGACAATAAAAGTGTCACTCTTCATATAGTTACCCTGACCACCTCATCGAAGACACTGTGATAAGTGATTTACAAATCTTATTTTATCCTTGTAACAACCCTAGGAGGAGAGGTGTTATTATTCCTATTTTACAGCTAAGGAAACTGAAGCAGAATGAGGTTAGGTGACTTGCCTAAGGTCATAAAGCTAGTAAGTGTCTGAGACCAGATGTGAACTTAGCTCTTCTTGACTCCAGGTCCAGGCCTATATTGACTGAGCTTGCCAGCTAGCTGCCCGAATTCCTTATTGCCCATCCCAATTAAGGCTTATCATATACTTTCTTCTAGTGTAAAACTATATCAGAATCTTCTGTCTGTTTAATTAGAGAATAAACTCCCTGAGAGTGGGGACTGTATTTTACTATTTCATTTATATAAAATCATTGTGAGATGTACTGATTGATTAATTTTTGATGTTTGGTTGTTTTGTAGTCATGTCCAACACTTTGGGGCTTCACTTGGGGTTTTCTTGGCAAAGATACCAAGTAGTTTGCCATTTCCTTCTCTGGCTCATTTTACAAAGGGACTTGAGGCAGACAGGGTTAAGTGACTTGCCTAGGGTCTCACAGCTAGTGAGGATCTGAGGCCAGATTTGAATTTAGGAAGATGAGTCTTCCTGATTCCCAGCCCAGTGCTCTATCCACTGTGTCACATAGCTTCCTTGATTGGTTAATGCACATTTTCTGGGAATTCCTTGGTGCATGGAATTCTCAATGAGGAAACTCCCCTCCAGTTCAGAACAGCAACTGTTCAGCAACTTCCAGCTTTAGGAAGTTGCTTGAGACAGAGAATTGAAGTGATACACCAAGTGACAAAACCAGCATGTTTTAGAGGTGGGACTGAACCTAGGTATTCCTAACTCTTTTTGCCTCTCATGCCTCTTAAACCCACAGGAAGGTTTTAGTGCAGTAACTTTTAGAATTTTGGAATTTCCAGAAATGGTAAGAATAGTACAGGGACTAGTGTGCTAGGATTTGAGATCAAGGACACCCCAGTTCATATCCAACCACAAACCTTTCCTAGCTTTGTGGCCCTGGATGAGTTGTTTTACCTCAATTTCTTAATCTGTAAAATGTGGCTAATAGGAGTGTCTAGTTCACAGCATTGTTGTATGGATCAATGAGATAATCTATGTAAAAAGTTTTGCAAATCTTAAAGTATTATACAAATGCTACTATTATTGTTACTAATTATGTAGAAGCAAAATAGGGATTTAGGTACAGTTTGAATGAAGATGGTCATCCTATTCAACTTTTGTAAGATTGAGTTTCTTTTTCTAGATCAAGGTTCAGAAACATCTTCGTCTTTGAATCGCACTAAAGAAATAATAATTATGGTTTGGGTAAGGTGAGACGTTGAATGGGGAGCTAAGAGTAAGACCAGGGGTCAAAGCTGGAAGGCTAAGGCAAGGGACAAGGAATTTTAAGTGGGAGCAAGAGAAAAAGAATGGAGGAGGAAGAGAAAGGGGAAAAAGAAAAAATATCTATGTTTGGCTTCCGTAGAAAAAATGTCACATACATCTGCCTCAAGGACCTCTATTATTCATACCACAGGTGGTCTGGCCTGTCCCCAACCCCATGACTGCTTTCTCCCCTTCTTCCCTGAAGAGGAATGAGAGTAGTGCTTAGACCTCGGTCTATCTAATTGCTAAATCGGGTTCTACTTATAAAATATAAGATGGAATTCATGTTTCCCCTTAAAACCACTGTCTTCTCTTCCCACTTTACTTCACCCCAGCCTGGCATCCACAGAATACTTGACTGGAGCACCTGTGTGGGCTCATCTGGTTTGGGCACTGGGACAACAACCCCTATGAGTTTACCAACTAGTTAGCTACTTGTGAAAACGCAGCATTGGTGTGGCATGTAGATGCAGTCCTAGAGCCAGCCTGAAAGCTGCCTAGGCTTTCTGTGGGAGGACTGAAAGGGGGAGGTACAATCTCAAATTCTGGCTGGGACAGTCCTCCCTTTTTTTGTGGCTAGGGTTGTGACTATACAGTGTTAGCAGCTGAGAGGAGGCAGCAGCAGGCAATAGAATGGTGGTCCAGTGATTAACATGAAAATGAGGGAGGACAGCTTATTGAAGGAGGAGGAAGAGAAAAGCTACAGTCAGTAGGATAGCAATGGAGGCAGGACCATCCCAGAAGTGGCCTCCCCCGAAGGGATAGAAGCGGTACAGACAGTAGACAGACAGATGGATGAAGAGAGATGGATGGATGGATGGATAGAGAGAGAGAGAGAGAGAGAGTCCTTATAAAGTGTTCACTATGTGCTAGGCAGTGAGGAGGTAGAGGAGAGAATGAAATGTGCTAACTGAAGTGACATTGTTGAGGCTCCTCATGAAAGAGCATCATGGTCGAGGACTCATCATCCAAGACAGCAGGCTTCAGAACAGAAAAATCACAAAGTGGTCAAGGCACCTGGTGAGAAGGCAGAACAGATGTAGAGGGAATTGAGCTGGAAGACATATTTGCTTAATGGGACAGGGAGCCTAGAAATGAGAATTTGTTATGTCTCATCTGCCCTTGTGTTGAGAGAGTAAATTCAGCCTGTGACCTTCTTCGGGTCTCAAAGGAACACTAGCCTGTGATTAGAAATGTCCCTGGACCCTGCTGACTATAGCATATTTGAAAGTGTCAGGCTGAGATTTTGGCTGCTGTTACCAGAAGGTGCAATGATAAGGCTCCGAGGCTCTGGGCCATGTAGGAACATAACCGTCTCTTTAAGAAACAGAAGAGTATGGCCACCAAATTATCATTTAGTCATTATCTCAGAAGTCCTCTTTTATTCTGGTTTTCCTGGTTGCTTTTCAGCTCATCTTAACACTGACCCCATCCTTCCTACTCTAGTCTGTAATGGAGCTTGTCCACACTTCCCTCCTCTTGCTCCTACTATCTTCCCAACTATGACACTCTTCTCTCCCAACACTATATTTGACCCTTTTGCTCCATTCTGATCACTTCAGTTCCTCTTTCCACCTCTGATAGTCAAAATTCCACTTCCTCAATGAACAGGCTTCATATTTGCTGATACAGTGTTAGTTGATTCATAGCTAAGGTGATGCCAGTTGGTTGGACACAATAGCTATATGTTGAAAATTTTAAAAAAGACCTTTGCTATGGCAAAGAATGTGGTTTATCTGTCAGTCTCCTTGAACCCTGCTCCAATCAGTTAATCAACAAATGTTTATTAAAAGTTGGGGCAGCTAGGTGGCATAGTGGCTACATCACCAGGTCTGGAGTCAGGAGGATGTGAATTCAAATTCAGCCTCAGACAGTTCCTAGCTGTGTGATCCTGGGCAAGTCACTTAATCCCGAATGACTCAAAAAAAAAAACAAAAAACAAACAACCAACAATCCAGAGCTTCCTATGAATTCAGGGATATGCTTTAGGAGATGTGTTCATTCAGCAAGCATTTATTAAGGACCTATATATTAAAGGCCTTTTATGTGACAGACACTTTTCTAGGCAATAGGAATACAAAGACAAAAATGAAACCACCCATGGCCTGAGAGGCATAAAATATGGTTCTTCCCTCAAGAGTTTATAATCTTATTGGGGAAAGCAAATGGACTCATAAGAAATAGCAAGAAATCATGTAAGAAAATATACATCTAACCTAAACAGGAAGGGACCTTAGCTATAATCTAGCTATTCCTCCTTTTTCACAGATGAGGAAATTGAGGCACAGAGTGGAAATGTGACTTGTCAAAGGTGAGGCAGTAAATTAGTGTCCAAGCCAGAACCAGAACTTAATGTTTTATTCCATGCTAAATTGTACAGGGTTGAAGGAGTCCTTAAGTCAATTCAGGTCAACAAGAATTATAGTGATTTCTGTACCAGGTACTATGCTAAATCCTGTGGGAATTCAGAGGAAAATGATATCCTCAGCAAATACTCCATAAAGGTCAGACATTAGGGGGCCTTAAAGAATATCAAAGATTTGAACATGAAGGGAAAGGAAAGACAAGCTGAGAGAGGGAAACAGAATGAGGAAAGATACAGAGTAAATAATAAACATAACTGGTTAACTAAGTATCCTCGTTTTTTGCTTTGTAACTACCTACTGTTACTTATGCCCTAGCTAGCAGAATGCTCTGCCCCTTGCTCTCTGCCTATCTACACCTTCCACCTTTTCCAAGACCCAGCTCACATCCCAATTGCTCAAGGAAGAATTCTTGACACGCGTAAGTCTGAAGGGGCCTCTCTCTTTTCTGATCTCTTACAGCAATTATTGTTCGCTCAATTCATCTGGCAATTAAAACTGCACTGGCTTGTGGCATTTCCTCTAGGTCTTTTATGTTTATCTCTGCTTTTACTTTGATAGTTGTTCCTTTTTCAAGTGTGTATATCATGTCTTCCCAGTTAGATTGCAAGTTCCTTGAGAACAGGATCATGCCCATCATTTTCTTCTTTGGAGTACTATAATGCATTGCATATAGTAAACATTTGATAAAGATTCACTGACTTGATCTGAAAATAATGTGGAAAATGGTGCCTTGTAAAGAGTATTGGTTCCAAGCACCAAAGAACCTTGGAAACATTTGGCAGCAAAACCTCCATCCCCTTAATGGGTGTGTTCAATTCCAATACAATTGAGAGATAGCTGTCATTTGTCCTTCCTTTTCAAAGAGGACCAATGACCTCTTAGGGTGTTGTCTTGACCTGTGCATGAAATGGATTTAAATGAGGCAGAGTTGCACAAAATTATCAACCTCACTTTGTCTTCCAAAGTCATCTGCCATGGCAGTACAAAAGTCAAGAGAACTGGTGATGGCGCAGGATGCGGTGGATGACCTTGGCATCTTTGATGTCTGACTAACCTCTAAGTACTCTGTAGCACCTGCTTCAGCTTCATGGCCATTGGAGCAAATTGTTCTCTTCCGATGTAGAAGATTCTCACTAGGGGAAGTCTTCATATGCTTGGGGTAGACATTCTTTCAGCTCACTAACTGGTTTGAAGTCTGTTGGTTACCCTCAACCTGGTTTAGCCCATCTCCTGAGACGGTTGATTGGATGTGGCTACTGTGCATGCTACAGCTTCCTGGATCCACAAGTGAGAGTTGAGGGTCAGGCAGACATCACAGGTAGATGAGTAGCTCTGAAAAGGACTGAAAAGTCCTCACCCCAGAGGAGCTAGTCCTGTTGGAATACCCCATAATCTCATACTAAGAGACAGTATGACACAGCAGAAAGAATTCCGTATCTGGAATTAGAATCCCAGCTCTCACACTTACCACCTCTGTGACCTTGAGTTAGTCACTATAACCTCTGTGGTCTACAGTTAATGAACTTTAAGATAAGAGGGTTGGGTTAGATGACTTCTGAGCTCACTCCTAGCTCAAGAGTTTTTATCCTGTGCTTCATATCTAAATCTAAATCTCTGATTCCATTATTCTTATTTGCTGTTAGAAAGTGACCTTTGTCCTCAGCAGGGCAAAATGGGCTTCTTTGATGATTCCCAATGCATAACCTTATACATTCATCCTTTGTGCTGAAGGTCATAATGCTGGAGTTGGAAATATCTTCTGGTAGGAATTATTTTAAGTGGTATATTTCTAATCTTCAAATATATTATCCTGGATTTAAAATTAATTTTCTCTTTTGTCTGTAGTTGCAACTTGGAACACTTTTTCTTATATGCACTATAAAATGTTAATAGCTATATATAGTGTGACTTTATGATTGTGGTGTCATGTTTCTCAGCTTGATCAGCTCTTTCAAATGGCATCATTATGATCAAAGTTGTTTACAGTAATAAAGTAAGAAGAGTTCGATAAAAGTAGACACCATTACAATTAAAGAGTATCTGGCATCTTAGAATATAATAACTACTCATAATGTGCATGTAGAATGAGTAAGTCCGCAGCACATAAATATAATTGTGAGAATGACCACGATGCATCCTAGGAGGACAAAGAAAAAATATGAATCTGGAAGAGAAAAAAAAGCAGTATTCAATATAGCCTTTTTATTTGCCAGAAAATCTTCAAGCACTAAAACAAAGCAAAAAAAAAAAAAATTACTGGTAAACCAGTCATACTGTATTGATTTCTTCAAGGAACATGTACTTTCTTAAATTAGGACAACATGCCAAACGTCTCAGTAAGAACAGGACATAATAGCAAACAGCAACTTTTATTATAACCTGACAAAACCCTAGAGGGTGTTGTCATTATTATTGCCATTTTAAAGATGAGGAAACTGAGGTTCACTCTTGCCCAGAGCAACGAAATGGGTTAGATAGGACTCACACCTAGCTCTTCTGACTACAAATTTAGTGTTTTTTACACTAGGGATTCTTAACACGTATGTGGTTGTGTATGAAGGATCCCTTTTGGCACTCTGATGAAGTCTTTAAAGCCCTTTCAGAATAGTGTTTTTAAATGCACAAAATACATAAGATCACAAAAGAAAACCACTATACTGAAATACAATTAGCCCAACTGTGTAGATACAGATATAAATAACATAACTACCAATGATGATAGAGATAGAAATAGGTAACATTCATAGACCCCCCAGGTTAAGAATCTTTTCTTCATCCAATACATACAGCCATGAAAGTGAAATCTCCCTCCCTCCCTCCCTCTCTCTCTCTCTCTCTCTCTCTCTCTCTCTCTCTATATATATATATATATATATATACATACATACATACATACACATACATACATACATACACATACATACATACATACATATATACATATATATACCTATCTTCAGAGCAAAGTCTGGAACCAACCTATCTTTTCAACTAATTCCCTATCTTATCATCACTTCTGGTTCAGCTGATATTTTTAAAGTCCCCTGAGCATCCTTCGGGTAGGGCAGTTTCACTTCTATTTCTTTGCTCGTGCATTCCCTGACTCCACTGCATAAGCAAGTAATACCTGCCCCTTTCTCTTCTTTGCCTTTCCAAATTCAGTAAGGTTCCAGCTTTCTCCTTTTTGCTACAACGTGACAAAATCATAACTAGTAATGTTGGCACCCAGGACAAATGGGTGGAAAAACAAAATTTGCATTTTATGACATGAAACTAATACATGAAACAATTAAAACAAAGTAACTTGAGTGGGTGGGAGAGTGAGCAAATACAATTGTTTCTACTCTGCAGAAGGAAAACAAGTATTAAAATTTTGCACCCTCTAAATTTCAATGTCCTAGAAAAAAGCCTCAGTCACCTTGCCCTAGTTACAGCTTAGTTAAGAGATGGCAATATCAATTTTTTAAAGTTTGTATTTCTGTGTGTGTGTTTGACAAGAGATTTCTGAAAAAAGAAAAATGAAAGCATGGTATCTAGCTCCCTGAGTTAGCTAGAGAAATATGAATTAGGGCTAAACATGTATATGTGGGGGTGGGTGGCAATCACTCAGCCCACACATTCCCTTAGTAAAAGGAAATTAATTAACCAATGACCATTAATACATATTTTCTTTGAAGACAGGTTGAGGCAAACCTGAGACTGTTGTTCTAATATAAAGCATGCAAAATGAAATTGAGTTACTCCTCTGATTAAGTCTGAAACCTTTGGTTTAAGGTTACAGGCATCTGACAGAAAAATGGAAGGTATGATTGATTTACATGACACTGTTTTAACAGAAAATACTGTAAAACATGGCAAAAATCACATTGACATCCTGAAAGACAAACTCAGATTAAGAAATGTCAGGCTTTCAGGGCAAAGGAAAAGAAGGCTTGGAGGTAACGATTTCTTCAATGAATTCCAAAGGTGGATACTTATAAACTTCCCTGACAATGCATTTGGGCACATTGTATCCTCGGAAAGGGCACTCAACTACCACATTCTCTGGGACTTGTGAAATGTTGCAACTCCTGGAATGAGGAACAAAAATTTGAAACTGGCCCATAAATCTGAATCAAGCTGTTCGGGTTGAAGAATTTTCTTTTATCTGGATTACACCGCTGCTCTCATTTGATGATGGAAGAGATTTATACCTG
Source organism: Bettongia penicillata ogilbyi (assembly GCA_023548195.1). Taxonomy (NCBI): domain Eukaryota; kingdom Metazoa; phylum Chordata; class Mammalia; order Diprotodontia; family Potoroidae; genus Bettongia; species Bettongia penicillata. Next base: position 1,677,151 of record JAJHZJ010000164.1, on the reverse strand, counting down.
TTAAATGGAGAATGAAAACTACAAGCCAAGATAATGTGGGGCCACATTGTACTAGGATGAAGGCTCATTCTGAAGATCAAACTTAGACCTGTCTCTGGTCCATGCTGGATTTTTAAAAAGAAAGGCAAACTAAGCCCAAACAGGAAAAGAGATGTCTGTCGCTGGCTCTGAGGGGCCTTTTCACAAGGAATGTTTCTTAGGTCTTTTTTGTCCTCCTGTTGTTAGTTCAGTTTTTAATTAAGTTTTTGCTACCACATGCAAATATGCCAGCCTAAATAACTTATTATACATCTTGCTCATTAATAGAGACTTAATTCACCTATCTTCAATAGCCAAATTTTAATTATTTATCTAAAATTTACTCTCTAGGAAAGAAAAGCCTCAGTGGAAATAATCCTACTGTCAGCTATGATCCTTTCCCCCTCTTCCCCCTCTCCCACCTCTTTTGGTGAAAATAGATTAACTGGGCTAACATTATAAAAACAAAAAAGCAAACAAATAAATGTACTTTCAAACCGGCATGCTGAGAAAATATCCCTGCTGCCCTCCCAAAGCCTCTTAAACAAAATTGACAGACTCTTTGGGTCTAAAATCTATGGGACAGAAGGGAGGAAGTGTGGTAATGTGGAAAGAAGGTAGCATGTGGAATCAGAGAACAGGAATTCACATTCAGGCTCTACTCCTAACTACCTGTATGGTTTGGGCAAGTTACTTCATTTATCTAGGCCTCAATGCCTATAAATGAGGAGGTTGGATTGGATGATACCTAAAGACCCTTTAGATTTATGATCCTATAAACAAACACAGAATTTAAGCTGTTTCTCTTGTCCCTTAAAGGGCAAGTGGTAGTAACTAGGCCTCCCAAAATAAATGTGCTACTGTTGATAAACAGATATCCCAAAACAGTAACAAGGTATCCCAAAACAAAAAAGTAATGTGCTGCTGATACAGCGCTACTGGGGTGAATGACTCCTTTGTGATTGATAAAGCATAAATTAAGCTTATTATGTGTCAGGCACTGTGCTAAATACAATTACAGACCAAAAAAAAAAAAAAAGTGAGACAAAACCTGGCCTCCAGGAACTTACATTCTAATATAGGAAACAGCACAAACACATACACACGCACACACACACACAAAATATCTCAACAGAATAGCTTTAAAATGGTAGCTAGGAAGTAACGTGAAGGTCTGACACTGAGACCCACACCAGGATTTCAGAGGATCTAGTCATGAACCTTCAACAAAACAATAGCCATAGTTGCAACTCCTTTGGACCTCCACTTTAGAATAGATTAAGGTTGTTGGTCCCTAGTGAGTAGGTGAAGACTCTATGCAAATCATTGAAAATAGCCATATAGATTTCATTGCCTACTAGTAATAGGTCAGTGATATCATCTTTCTATATAAAAACAGTTCTTAGAACAGGCATTCCTGATAAAGTTCCACCCTTGGAGGAAGTTACCCAGACTCTGGCACTAAAGAGAGGTTGGCCACTGCAAGCCATAGAAATGATTTTTCCATTCATGACCTCCTTAAATCCCAAACTTTGTGGAAAAAAGAAAGATGGCATGCCTGGTGCATAATTCAGCAAGCAAATCAACTTTATTAAGTTAAAGAACATGAATGTATTTGCATATGTATACATAGTACATATGTAAATACATGTGTATATGTGTGTATGTATGTATACAGAGGAAGTACATATATTGACACATATATACATATGTATGTTTGTGTATATATGTGTGTGTGTGTGTATGTATTCTTTCTCTGCCTTTTGCCTGGTATAGTATCTGGCACTGAATGAACAGTAAAACAATCATTCATTGATGGATTCTTTTTTTCTTCAAATAATATAGTATACCCAAAAACAAGAGTATATAAAGCTAATCAATCTTTGAATAATTTATCAAACTCAATTTCTTGTTACTAAAGAAAAATAAATAAGCAAACTGTTTTCATATCCTTATCCAATAATTTCTGCCAAGGCTATAAAAAAGGTATCACATTCCAGGCACACTAGCACCCCTAGGGCAGGATGGATAAAGCCCCCATGGCTTTGTGGTTTTCAGCATTTTAAAGTGCTCAGTGTCCTTGACCAGAAATGTCAAACACATAACCTATGACTGCATGCAGCCGAAAATATTCCCAAATGGTCTGGAACAAGACTAAAATATAACTGGGAAATATTTGATAAAATAAATAAAAATATAGTAAAACAATGTTAATATATGGTTTTTAAAGTCAATATGCAACTACAGGGATCCTTATGTACAATTTGAGTTTGATACCACTGCTTTAAGCAGCTCTAAGACTCTTAAGTTGATGCAAAGTTTCCAACTCACCTCTGTAGATGGAATTTCTTCACTTGAGCATTCTATTAATAAAATCCCAGGTGTGGTCTTTATCCCAGTCCTTATACCAATCTGTATCCCAGGGGCAGCTAGGTGGCATAGTGGATACAGTGCCAGGCCTAGAGTCAGGAACACTCATATTCCTGAGCTCAAATCTGGCTTCAGATGCTTACTAGCTGTGTGACCCTGGGCAAGTCACCTAACCCTGTTCACCTCAATTTCTTTATCTGTAACATGAGCTGGAGAAGGAAATGACAAACCACTCCAGTATCTTTGACCAGAAAACCCCAAATAGGGTCTCAAAGAGTTGGACATGACTGAAATGGCTGAGCAACAAATCCTTATCCCACTATGTGCCAGACAAAAAACACAAAGACAAAAGTGCCCTGAAGAAGCTTTTATTCCACCAAGGGAGAAGATTTGCACCCCTACAGCATACCCTGACCCTCAAACTTTCCTGAACTCCAAAAATGTTGATTGTCAGCTCACATAGCACTAAGTGCATAGCATTCTATTGATATTGCAAACAAAAAAATCTTTTATCTTTTATGTACATATGGTTATGAATCTGAAGAATTAATATAATATACAAGAAAGAATGCTGTATTTGGTGTCAGAGACCAGGGTTCAAATCATATCATTTCTCCTTAATATCAGTTGTGACTTAACTTCCCTAGACCTCAGTTTCCTTCCCTAGTAATTTGAGGAGGGTTGGATTAGAAGAACCCTAAGGTCCTTTCTAGTCCTAAACTGTACATAAAATAGAAAGACTGAACTAAGTTTCCTCTTAACTGTAATACCCTGTGATTTTAAGATTTAAAACCCCTGTTTAACACAACGGAGGAGGAGGAGGAGGAGGAGGAGGAGGAAGAAGAGGAAGAAGAAGAGGAAGAAGAGGAAGAAGAAGAGGAAGAAGAGGAAGAAGAGGAAGAAGAGGAAGAAGAAGAAGAAGAAGAAGAGGAAGAAGAAGAAGAAGAAGAAGAAGAAGAAGAAGAAGAAGAAGAAGAAGAAGAAGAAGAAGAAGAAGAAGAAGAAGAAGAAGAAAGGACTGGCCTATGGGCCAATATAAATTTAAAGAAATCTGAAGAGCCCTCAATGAGTCCAATGAAAAATCAGGCAGTAAACTTAACACTGATGAGTCACTGTGTGGCCAATGCAAATGTGTTAAGCCATATAGATTTTTCCAGGCCTGATGATATTATAAAAATCACTTGCCATACTAAATTAATGTATCCATGTTCCTCCATTCCCCATAATATTATAATACTGCAACCCAAATTAGGGATAATATAACAGTTTACCTTTCCATGCAAATAAAATATCTTAAGCTATTGTATCTCAACAGCATGTCCATTACAGTTGCAAAGTTCACTTTCATTTGAGGACATTATTCTACAGTTTGTTTGCAAGCAATTAAAATCTATGAATGAATTTTCAAACCCAAACTTGTTTAGACCAATAAAAAAAAAAGCACTGAATTTTTCAAAAAAAACCCTGAGTAGTGTTTCCATTCAACTGCTTATTTTCATCCTCAAAGCAATGAGGGTAAATGGAAAGAGAACAGAAAGAACATTCAAAAACAAAAACAAAAAACTCATTCCCATAGAAAGGGGAGAGAATTACTGGGGAAAAAAGAGTACTATCTCCATAAACACCCTGGCCATTAGGAGATATCAAGGAGTGATTCTCCTAATGAATTTCCACAAAATATAATAGATTTAATTTGTCATGTCACAATTAACTAGATCTAGAATCCTTTTCCATTAGCCAGGGGACAGCATGTTATCAGTAGACCCTAGAAATGGGTTCTAAATACTCTGAAGTTACAACTTTTGTCAGCATCATTATTTTCCTCTAATACTTTAAAAGATCATGTTTTAATTTGTATAAATATTACTTCTAAACACAGTTCATAATTCCTTAACACCTTAGTAGATTATCTTTATGAGCTTATCTTGCCCCCAAAATGATGTAAATCACCAAGTGGCCAACTTTCAGGTACTGAGAAATCTAGTTCAATTTGGAGACTCATTGGACAGTTTATTTTTTGTTTAGTTCTGGGCACCACAGTTTAAGGATATCAGGAAGTTGGATAGAATCCAGAGATAGGCAACCAGGATGATAAAAGGTTTTAAGTCTGTGCCTTATGAAAATCAGTAGAAGTATTTAGCCTGGAGAAGAAAAGATTCAGGTATGATATGATACCTGTCCTTAAGTATATGAAGGTCTATTAATATGGAAGAGACATTTGACTTCTGTTCTGTTTGGCACTGAAGAGCAAAACCAGAATAGACAGGACTTGCAAAAGGCAAGTTTAGGCTTAATGTTTGGGGTGGAATGGCGAAAAACATTCCCTAATAATTAGAGCTGGCCACAATTGAAATGAGCTGCTTCGGGGCTGGGGGATAGGTTCCCCATCAATGAAGGTCTTCAAGTTCAGGCAGGCTATCCATTTGTCAAACACCTTGTTTTTCAGCCATGGGTTCCACTAGATGTTTACTGAATTACCTTCTAACTTTAAAATTCTGTAATTCTATGACAACAGATCCACAGTCCATTAGTAGAACTCAAGCCCTTTTGTTACAGTAGAAACTACCTCAAGCAGTCAAGAACATAGCTGACTTACTCCTTAAAGTTAACTATTGGTATCATACAAACCAACAGTATTGTGCACATACATAAGGATATATAAGATACAGTCAACTTAGCCATCCACTCAGTTTCTCAGCCCTCCATTTTGCTCCTTCCACATAGCAGTGCCAAGAAAACTATCCTTGTCAAGAACTACAAGTTAGATAGAGTGACTGCAGCAGATAAAACTTTCTTTTTGGCTTGGACCTATGCTTTTTATTATTTATTTTAAATATTATTTTCTTTTTAAATTTTGAATTCCAAACTTTCTCCCTCCTTCCCATCCACTCCTACACTCAATGAGAAGACAAGCAATATACATGTGATTATACATGTGATATCATGCAAAACATTTTTCCCTACTAGTCATATTTCCTTGGTCTCAGACGTAAGTGAAGAAACTGAAAAGAATGACCAGATTAAATACAAGCTAAGGAGTGGAGTCTCTCCATGTCCTTAAACAAAGACATCACCCTTTTAAAATGCATATAAGTCTAGAATCTGGTTGTTTGTCCTTCCTTCTCAAAGCAGACTAATGACATCATGAGGATAATATCTTGACTTGCATGTGAAGTGGATTTAAGTGAGGCAGAGCTGTGCAAAGTCTTCAGCTTCATTATCTCCACAGTTATCAAAGTCCAGTGTCAAGACACAAGTTAAAACAACTGGAGATGGCCTGGGATGCAGAGGGTGAACTTGGCCTTTCTACACTAAGGTCTATCCCAAGTCTCAGTTTATCTAAGGCAAAGCACTTTCAATAACCAAGGGATAGGTAAGAATTGAGACAGAAAAGACCAAATTTACCATCAAAAAAATATCAATCTAGGGGGCAAAGACCCTCAAAGTTCCTGGCAAAGGTATCCTAATTCTCAGACTTTGTTAGTTGGGCCAATCTTCCCAGTAATTACTTAAAATGCTAATGAATGTGTTTCTGTTGATTTGATCCTTTAAATGCAAGTCCAAGAGGATTTCTGCTTTGAACTATTTAGTCACTCACACTTTAATGTGAAATGATTTGATAATACTTTTCTTCTAACACAGAAATGGAAATAGTTCCCCTGAAAGAATGGGTAAATAAAAAGATAGCTTAAACAGTAAATTGAAAATGCTTTGTAGGACTGGAACCTGCAAATCCATCTAGCAATTCAAGGAGCAACAGGAAAACACTGGAAACCTAGAAAAAAGAGCATAAAGAAGTAGGAAAGAAGTATAGAAGGTGAAATTTTGTCCAGAATAAAGTTTATTTCCAAATTTTGCTTATTGCCTACAGTTTCAGGAAGAGGGTGATGAAGTCCCTTGCTCATCCTTCTCCTTCCTGTGTGGCATGGCCTACTGCTCTCAAAACTCAAGTTGGCATTTTTAGTGCTATAATTAAATTGCATTTGGAGTTGCATAGGCTTTTGTGGGCTAGCCTGGAAACCTGTCAACCATTTGTAATATGATTTTTATGGAAAAAAATGCATTCTGTATCCAAATAGCCAACATGCAAAGAAACTTTGGCAATTCGGCTTTCACTACTGGGGAATGATTAGTTATCATCAGATGTTTACTTGATGTACATGAGAATAAACAGAGGAAGCAAAGAGCTTGGAATAAATTATATTTGCACTCGTGTTACACCATGTTTGAAATAGAAATTTTCATGTTTGTCAGTGATTATAATTATTTCTTTCAATTCAGAAAATATAACAAACTTGATTTAGTCCACTTGATTGTACATGTACATATATGTATACACATTTTAATGTGATGAAATGCATGTAATTTGTATAATATTAGACAAATTTTCATAGGCTTCATTCATATAATGCAGCAATAATTCAATTATTAAGTACCTAATATGTGCCAAAAAACCATGCTAAGCACAATAGACTTTCAAATCTAGGATTGTTATATAAATGTGTGATGTAAGCAACTCTGCCACGTAATATGAAGATATAATTAGAAAGAAACATGCTTAACACATACCTTTAAAGATTACAAAACTGAAAGGTGTAATATTTAGAACCAGTTAACAATACAAGTGAAATCTACTTGTATATTATTTTATGTAAGGCAATTAAAGAAATATTCAGATATGGAATTGGTCAGGATTCAATGCCGATGTTAAAGCAATACATATACTAAAGTTATTGTTAAGAGCCATGTACTGTATAATGGTTCAGCCTTAGTTGAATTTGATTGGTTATATATGTTAAAACAAGTTTGAATTATATTTATCAAAGATGATTTTTAAGTATCACAAATTGGGGACAAATTTAGCCAGCGTATATATGTATACAAACTATATATGTATATAACTATAGAGGTATAACAATATGGATATTGAAATGAATATTAGGAAAAACCTAGCAAATGTGAAGTTCATTGTTTAAAAATGTGAAGTCTGTCTTAGAGTTCTTGATTTCCTGAGAATTTGAAAAGAAATGCTTTGAAGCTATTGTACAACTCCATTTAAAAAGCAATGATTTAAGATTTCAGAGGGAGATGACAGGAAAATGTCAGAGTCAAATCATGTGCATATATTTGTAATATACAGGGAAGATCTCAAAAACAGGAACTACTCCAATATAATATGAAAGAAAAATAATATTAACCATTTAGAAAAACAAGAATGACATAAATATTTACCTAGAACTGAAAAAAAATCCCCCCAAATTTTACACATTTCAGAAAATAGGGCGATTTCATTCCCTTGTTAGTTTCCATTTTCACTAATCTCTGCACTATCTGATTTGAGTGAAAGTGCCCAAATACGATGTAAAAAGCTGCTCTTGTTTCAGCTTAATTGGTAACCAGAAATAGAGAAAGCCTCATGGGATTTTCTACCTACTATTGCAGACAAAAAATTTTGGACAGTTCTGATAAGGTTTGGATAAAAATTTGAATTATGTTTATTCAAACTCCCTTAAATCTCCCAAATTTCTTAGGCTCACTCAGCACTTGTTTCAGTTCAAACTTTTAAAGGAAAGTTTCCATTAAAAGTAATGTTAAGAGAAGTCCTGCTGAGAGCAAAATATGCATAGTATGAGGACAGGACTCTTGCTTCAAATCCAGATCTCTTTAGATGTGACTCAAAAAAAGAAAAGTCATCTATTATCTAGGTTTTCTGCTGTCCTTCATTAGCGCTGGAAGAGACTTTAAAGTTCATCTAATCCAGTTCCTTCAATTTATAGAAAAGTACTCCAAGACCCAGAGAGGTAAATAGAACCAAGGATCACAAAGCAAGTTAGGTTCTGAGCTTAGGACCAGAATTCAAGTACCTCAGTCTCCTTCAGTGTTCCTTCCAAGCTGTCAAAAGAACTAGTAGGTCACCTGCTTATGGGAGAGAGAGAGCATATATTTCCTGAAGGCTTCGGCACTTCTGCTATATGTTTACTATGGTGCAATGTTCACTCTCACAACCCTATTATTATCCCTCTCCCCAGTCTGAAGGATTAAGGAAAGAAATAATATCTTCTAAAAAGGTATATGGAAGTTTAGAGTTCATACCCTTCCATCTCCATTACACCTACTACTCCCACTAGGGCAGCTAGGTTGCACAGTGGATAGAGTGTCAGGTCATAAGCCTTCCTGCATATAAATCCGGTCTCAGATACTTGCTAGCTATGTGACCCTGGGCAAATTACTTAACTTTCTTTGCCTCAGTTTCCTCATCTGAACTAGTTCCCTGAACTAGGGAAGGAAGCAGTCCGCTCCAGTATCTTTGCCAAGAAAATCCCAAATGGGGGTCATGGAGAGTCAGATACTACTGAAAAATGACCGAACAATAACAATAGCAATTCTATGAAATAAATCAAGCAGCAGAATGAAAAAAAAATCCAATAACAAATCATTAACTGAAAAAATAATCATTATCTATTATTCTCTTCCCTCTGCAATCAAGCTTTCATTTAGCTGACAAATTAATCTTTCTAATGCACATATTGCTAATGTATGGCTTATTCCAAACCTTTAATGGTTCCCAATTATAAACAGATAAATATATATCCTTAGCTAGTATGTAAGACTCTTCACAATCTGACTGCAATCTACCTTTCCTACTGGACTATGAGCTATTGTTCCATAATCTTTTCCTGCTATCATCTCTGTTCATTTATACAAACTGTTTTCCATGACTCTCCCTCAATATCTCTTTAATTGCTGAAATCCTTCTCTTTTTCTAAGGACTAGCTCAGATACCCCTTCTTCTATAAAGCCAGAATTCCTTGATACTCCCTGATAAAAGGGAGCCTCTCTTCTCAAATTTGCTTATGCAACTTTGTACCTCTCCTTTTGCTCCTTATTCAATCATATGTTATGATAATTTGCATATATAATTTAAGCTCCTTAAGGAAAGGGATGGACAAATGTAATGTATGCTATGTACCTAGCACATGCATTGCACAAAGTAAGTATTTGAAATATTCAAATATTCATAGACTGTCTCAGGAGGTACTGAGTTCCTTCTTATGGGTAGTCTCACAAAAACTGGTTAACCGTTCACTGGGAATGTTTTAGAATCTATTTTTATTCAGGAACAGACTGGACTAGAGGTCCCTCCCAAGTCTAACATTCTTTGCCTTAATGTTTTTTACCTGATTTGAATTTCATTGTAAGATGCAGCTCGGTGTCCTGGTAGATAGAATGCCAGACCTAGAATCTGTAAGATTCAAGTCTGAATCTTATCCAGGACACTCAATAGCTATATGACCCTAGGTAAGATGTTTGACCTCTCTCAATCTCAGTTTAATCATCTGTGAAATGGGGATAATAATAGTACCTAGTTCACAAAGTTGTGAGGATCACATGAAATAAAATATGTAAAATATTTTGCAGTTATAAAAAAAGTCACTACAAAACACTAGCTATTAGTAGTAACATTATCTGTGAATTGCATTGCATTGCTCTGAACTGAATTGATTTAATAGAATTGAATAGAGCTGATTGAATTAAGAGAGCTGATCTGAAGGAAAATGTAAACGCTGGAATCTCCTTCTGGGTTCATGCTCTTAAAATACATGTCTCAGAAGTACAAAAATATAACATTTAATGTTGACAAAGAAATCAAAGTTCAAAAAAGCAAGGTCAAGTTCAAAAGAAGACTCAGAAGTGAAGTTCATTACAGTCTTCTTAATTCAACCCATCAATGTCTCGGCATGCCAGCATCTTTCCTGCATTGAGAAACAAGCTCTGTTTACTCTGCTCCACTGGGTTCACCACTTGTGTTCTAATCTTTTTGTGAAGAGCCCCCTATTGCTCAGTGTCAGCAGAAATTTATTTGCTTTCAGGGGTTTGTTTCAACCTTCAAGTTATTGTAACAGTTTTGTGTATTTAATATACAGTGTCTGTTAATATCAAGGACAGTTTTATAACAGCATTATAACACACACAGATCTCTCCAGCCTTTTATGGGCACCTAGACTTCTGTGGGAAAGTATACTAGATGGGAGAATTTACAGCAGAATTTGGAAATGAAGCAAGGCCAGAGAAATGCCTTTTGAATTGTGTAGTAGACAGCCATGGATGCATTTTTCTACAAAGGAAAAGATTAAAATGTAGGAAGCCCTTATCTGATAAATTCTAGCTTCCTGTCAAGGGGACTGAACAAGAAAAAAAAAACAATAAAGGAAAAATAGTACAGTCTGAAATTTAAATTCATCCTTTTTTACTGAGATATCTAAGCATGATTATTTATGATTTTCAGAAAACAAAGGGCACTGTGTATTTTCTATTTAACCAAAGTGTCAGTACAGATTTTTTCAAACAGAAGGAACACAACGGATGCACCCTTGAAAAGAACCCATGAGCAGAACAGAGCTGGAGATGACTGTTTCTTTGGATATAGACCTATGCCAGAAAATGGAGCCAAGTGGCAGACAATTTTATAATCTCAAAGCAACCTAATTATTTATTGTAGATGGCAGTCATATTAATTCTTAATTCAAGTCTCTCTACATCATTTCTTAATGTAACTTTAATGGAGGGGGTAGCTGCTCTTGCTACATAAGCAATCAAAGATTATAAAAGCAGTAAAAGCTGAATTTGTCTTTTAGACTAAAAAAAAAACCTACCAAATTTACACAGAAAAAGTGATATACAGAGATGACACAAGCTATACTCCCCGTTATCAGAAAATAACACAATTGCATCGTAGTGGGCCAGCTCAACTTGTCATATCTGGTTGCTATTGTTTCTTAGGAAATAAATGGCTTCTGTTTATCATGGGCCAACGTGACATGGCAGTGCAAAATCATATTCCATGCTGTGGCAGCTTGGGAGATAACATGTGTCACCACTCTCCTAAACCTGCGAAATCCTTTGGAATTCCTATTTATTACCCCTCTCCCTCTCCATCCCTACCCCCACCCCATTTCTCTGGACTTTCTTCACCAGTCACCCTACAACTCCTAGATTAGGGTAACTGAAGTCAAGTTAAGGAATACCCTTCCTTACAAATCAACTGACCTACTCCTTCCCCAAACAAAGGTCTTTGTCTTGAAAGGCAGAGGCAAATTAATTTTCACCAGTGGCAACTCTGTAGTACTATGGGGACATTTTCCTGTAGTCGATTAAAATGCATACTAGCCACAATTAAAATGAAGCTTTTCTAAATAGCTCTATTTCTTCATGTTAAAGGTACAGTAAAGAAATCCTGTGACATTCTTTCCATTCACAACAATAATTTGGTTTACCTATCCCTTTACCTCCTCTTGGTTTTCCTCATTTTCTCCCCAGCATCTCTTGACTTCTCTTTTGTAAGCTGTATTATAGAACCTTACAGTGAGGGCAAGATAATGAAGGAAAACAAAACTAATGGGAAAAATTATAATTAAGCAGTCCACAGAGCATTTCTGCATGAAGCACTAAAGGCAATTTACAAAGTTGGTATTACCAGCAGCAAAGTCTTTTGTTCTCTGAAGGCACATTTTTTACCGTGATAGGCTGTCTATGAAAGGCAATGTGGTGAAGTGAAGAGAGAAGCCTACCTGGGAAGTCAAGAAGACCAGAGCTGAATGTCTGCCTCTAACATATGAGTTATAGAATCATGGAAGAGTTGTTTACCCATCCTTCCTGCCCCCCAACAAGTCCCTAAGACTTTAAGTAACAAATGAGTTGTCTAACTGCATTGTTGGAGGGAGTTACTATACGAGGAATCCTCTACAATGAGGAAATGTTAGCAGAAGAACCATTTGTAAAAGCTAGAGGTTTATGCTTATACTTTAGAATAAATCAATGGTTTCTCCTTGGTACAATCTTGTAGGCCTTGGAATAAAGGAGGGAAAGGAGAAAATATCAACAAGTAAAAAAAGAATAAATAAAACTATTAAATTTTTCCTTCATAAAAATCATTTGTTTCTGAGAGGTCTCTAAAGAAATTGGCTATTCTGGACATATTATTATCATGGGCCAAACTTCTGTATATGACTTGGATATTGCTGTTCCTTTTCCTGGCAAAGAAAAAACAAAATTTTCACATTTCATCATTTCATCCTCTACTTCTTATTGGGTTTTTTCTTCTAGTTTTTGACAAAAGATAGTAATTTTTTAAAAAAGGAATTTTTACATCTCCAGAAATAAACATTTAACAAAGGGAAATGAATTTTTCCATGGAAATCTTGTATGACAATCACAGAATATTGTTAGTTTTAATTTCATCCAAGGAATAATTAAGTTGTGACCATTTTTGAAACAATAAAATGCCCTAGAGTTTTACAAGATCTGTAAAGGTTACATCAGCTATCTCTCATCAATGTCTTCATCTATTTTTATACTAATTTCTCATTCTATTAACATATATCCTCTAAAACACATGATTCTTGATATAAGTATATAATATAGCACCAGTTAAATGTGAATCCTTTTTTAAAAAACATTTTGAGGGAGAATGCAACATTGCTGGGGACTGGGAAAGTATCTCAAATTTTATTTCTGCAAGATGGGCTATCTTGGAATAACATCTAGAACTCTACAACAAAATTTAGGTGACTCAGAATTTAGGGGAGTTTGATGTACCTATAATATAAAACTCTTAATATATTCTGTAATTGATATCAGTTGGTTTCTAGGACAGGCCAGGAATTGTATTTTCTTGACTCACTTTAAGTATTTGTGGTCATCTTTTAAAGGTAATTAACCTGAAACTTAAAGATTTGATTCAAAATCTGGTTCTGCCACTTACTGCTTGGGCAAGTCTCAACCACTCTTTGCCTCAGTTTCCTCAACTGTAAAATTAATGAGATGAACTTGATAATCTTTAAGGTCCTTTTAAATTCTAAATCCTATGTCCTAAATCCTAAATCTAAATACTATGATTCCCTCGACTATGTTCAAAAAGAGAGCAAATCACAGGATCTCAGAGTTGGAAGAGATCTCAATGGCCATCTGGACCAAGCCAAAAATAATCCCTTCTATAACAAACCTGACAAGTGGTCTTCATGCCTACTTTAAGAACTCCATTGAAGTCTATCATGTGTTCCTTACTCTGGGATGTTTCCATTGGTCTATGTTACCCAACATCCTAAAAAGGACACAAGTAGGAAGAAATACATGTGTTAATGTGAACATGAACATGTACAATCCCAGGATAATAACTTCCCCCTTTTTAAACTTTTTAAAAAACTTTTTTTTAACTTTTTCCTCAAATCTAAGCTACCTTTGTGACTGTACCCAGTATTCTCTTCTTTAGCTACCACAGACCCAAAAAAGAATATTGTCACTTTCTCCCAAGGTTTCTACCACTTCTCCTGCCCCAGTTCTTCTTTAGTTAAAAATAAGTCCAGAGTATAAATTTTCATCTTTAATTCCTTCAACTGTGATGGAGATGAAACTCTCAAACAAGTTTTTTTTTTTTTTTAATCAGCTTTTCTACTTTTACCAGAATGGCACTTCAATTCAGAAATAGAACAGTTTAACCACTATATAAAAACAAAATGGATCAAAAATGTATATTTCTCAGAGTATGACAAGAATCTGTATGGATATAATCCATATCATTAACTCTGGAATTACTAGATGACTGAAAATCATGAAACAATGTAATCTTGGAAGAATCACAGTTTAAAACTGTCTGAAAGGCAATGGAAGGATACATGGAGGATTTTTACAACAATATAACTGTAAAGAAGAAAGTTGTCTGCCTTTCAGATCTATTAGTTAAAAACTTTTTATCGGGGCAAGAGACTTGTGGGTTAGGGATCATGGTGGAAGGCACATTTAGGGCCAAAATATGCCTTTTTCTCAGAAAATCATCTGGCTAATTTCAGGTCAATACTCTTTTTCATTACCATATGCCAGCTTATTCCAAACATTCCTACTTTCCCAATTCTCATTTCAGTCCTTGATCAGTCTCCTCTGGGTGAAATCTCTTTGGGTTTAGAGCACTGCATGTAAACCGTAGAAGACCCTTGGGCTAGATGGCTTCAGGGGTTTCTTCTAGCTTTACACTTACGAGCCTATGATCTTTGCGTTCTACTTTAGGAAACAATGTTTAGGGTATGTGTGTATGTGTTTGAGACAGAGATACAGCGTGTGTATATGCATATGTATCATGATTAGACTTGATTACATATAAACATTCTTCTTTCAGTCATTCAATGGCTATGCCTATATGATGTTATATAGCCAGTCAATTTGGTTAAAATTTTCAATCCAGGGTTCTCAAGTAAATGTCATTTTATTCTTGCTATTTTAATAATCATTCCCAAAGGCTCAATGGTAGTTCAGAAGAAGATATAAATCCTTTCCAAATTATTCCCCTATCTTGCCTTTGTGTTAACTAGCTTGTATTCTACAACATATTATCAATGATCTCCTTTACATTCTTATGGTAGCAACTCTTTCTTGGCTACATGCAAGAAAGAGAACACAAATAAAGTAACTATGTACATGCCCAGAATCTAACACAGTACCTTGTACATGGTAGGTAAGCAATGACTATGCACAAGATTAAATGGACACAAAACAAAGGACTCTGGTTCTCAATTCATACAGGTAGAGTTGTTTCCCATTATTCATTTATTCAACAAATCCTTACTGATTGCCTACTGTGTGCAAGATACTGTGCTAAATACTGGTTTCTTCATGTCATTACAAATCAATTCAAAACATTCTCAGTAAAGCACTTTATTTTGTTTGGGCAGAATTTATTTATTAGGGGCTATTTTAGCAGTGACAATCTGCATCGCCAACATAGTATTTTAATTAAAAGTGAGTTACCATAACCTTGCAATATTGGAACAGGGTTAAGGACTGCTTTTATATCATAAGCCCATCCTTTGAACTACTGTTTAATAAATGATTCGTGAAGCAATCCTCAATATGATATTAGGAGTGGAACTATTTCTTGCTTTTGAAACTCACGATATTTAGGAAGAATAGGAAGACAAGCCTTCCTGTTCTTTAATAACACAACATCAGGGACTTCTTGGAAACAGAACACAATAGACAGAGGAAATGTTTATGAGTCAGAGGAGCATGTGCTACTGTCAACTTGAATAAGAGGTAACTGATATTTCTGGTGATGAAAACCTTTCAGTGAGGTGAAACAGGCCACATTCCGTCCCTTTTATTTCAGAGATGAGATGGATTTTGAAAACCATAACCTGGCTTCTTGATACAAGGACTCGCCACATGAGATAATCTCCAGCACATTACTATTGGCAAGCAGATCTTTCACCCTTTTGTCTCCATGCATTACAGAAAATGTTAAATCAGTTTGGTGTCCATATCAACTTTTGATCCTGGGAATAGCCTAGGGTACCATCATTATCTTCAGGAGAACCATTTGTGGGCCTTCAGTAGGCAGTACTAATTTAATTTCTTTGCTAGAGGAAAAAGTAGCTGATTTTCTAGATCAATATTTGATTGAATATGTTTGAAATGTTGGCAGATAAAGGCCCCTTTTCTGGTCCAAAGACTTTTTGAACCACAGAGGTATCGCGTTCTAGCTCCCCTGGGATTTGAGTGGAAGGAGGTCTCAAAGATCTGTAAGAAACCTTCCCGCTTTTCCTTGTGTTCTTCCAGCAAGACTCTCTAAAGGTTGAGATGAGAAAAAGATAAGATCAAGAACTGGAATGTCTTTATATCCATTTTTTAATCTTTCCCGGTGCCTCTCTTAACTAAAAATAATCGTTTATAACACTAGTTTACAAAAACCTCCTATAATAGGATGGTGGAAAGGGGGGAAAAAGTCAAGTCCATCAAATCTGCTTTAAGGAGATTCTCCAATGACTTCTGAAATGATTTGACAACTCAGTTTCTACCATCCATATTACTAATTAAACTAGAATATCAATGGATCATTAGGATGAAAGGGAGATGATAAAAGCTGCTCTGCTGGGGCAATGGTCACAGATGAGGACTTTAGAAAGAAGTTGTTCAGTTAGATTAATAAATGAAAGAATTTGCACATAGTACAATAGTTTTTTTGTGGACAGATTTACAAAAGACAAGTGAAGGTATGGGAAAGGTCCCATCCATGTCACATTTTTTCACATACAGATACATACAAAATGCATACCATTTTAATGATTACTTGTCCTTATAAATAAATCTTTAGTCAGAAAATTCAAACCTGACTGACAAAGAATTATCTAGACCAGATTATGCTTAAAAAATAATAAAATGATATTTGTTATTTCTAAGATTATACACAAAAGGATAAGAAATAGAGATACATAAATGAAGGCATTTTCACCCCTGCCCTGGGATTGACTGAATATGTGCTTTTCTGAATACAGAGAAGGAAAGGGCCCTGTGTGCTTTTCCTATATTGTCTCCCATCATTGTGCTTATTCTTAGCTGTAAAAGACATTCACTTTTACTGTGGCAGAGACTGTAACAACATGACAAATGCAACATTGGAAAGGTCAGCCTATGCCCTGGGGCACCTACTTCCCTCTCATGATAATGTTCAATGCCTTTCAGGCCAACTTCAATATCACCACTACCACTCACCCCACCCCTCAAAAATATAGAACTCTGTATTCCTCAAGGGAGAGTGAAGACTTAGCATCCCTTAAAGAAACCCATAGAAGCCTGCTTTCCATAAATTCACACAAGCCTGACCCCTTGCCCAGAGGTGAGAGGAGAACAGTCATTAAGTGAAGTTAAAATGGTGATCTGCTCAACTGTGTAATTAGTTTTGGTGTTTCGGGGAAAAGAGTAAAAGTAAAAAAAAAATTAGATATGAAATAAGGAATTATTTGGAGGGGAATTTTCAAAGAAAATGGATCAGAAATTTTGAAATAATAAAATATCTAGTCCATAACTTTTTACCAAATTAAAATATAGTGGAGCACATTCCTGATAATGGACCATGTCTTGTACTTCTTTGATCCCCTATAACATTTAGCCCAAAGCTACATACTTACCAGTACCTCAACAAGTAGTTTATGATTGCCTAGTTGAGGGAAGTACCCAGAATTTTCAAATCCTGCTTCAAAGGAAAAAAACCTTTCACCTGAATAGAGGAAACATGAAACTATGCCACAGAAGGATCAATTGACAGAATTATGGTTGTTTTGCCAAGAGAACAGTCTACATAAAGGAGACAGGAGACTAATTTTCAAATACTTGGACAACTGTCTTATTGAAGAAGGATGATTACTCTGAAGTTCCTCTCTAAACAGCACCAGGACCAGTGGGTAGAAGTTACATACAGATAGAGGCAGATTTTGATTTGGCATATGGAAATTACAGAAAAACATACCAACAGGGCTATTGAAAAATACAATGTAGTTGATTTCCCATCTTTGAAAGGGTTTTAGCAGAGTCTAGATGAGTATTTTCAGGGGAATGATAACAGTACAATCAATTATTTAGGTTCTGTATTTCTACAATTTAGGTCTTTATGTTCACATGACAAAATTAGCTATCATCATAGATAGTGGTGAAACTCCTTGGTTGTTATAGATACATCTATATGATATTAGGACAATTCTTTAACCAAAAGAACAGTCAATACTGCCATATATAGTAATAACTTTGTCATGTTTGAAGAAACAAATTTGGTACTGGAGAACAGATGATAAATTTTATTAACTTCCTCTTGTCAGGGAAGTAGTGGGCTATAGAAGCTGAATATTACATATATTGTCAAACATAGTTGTGTTGTCAATTGGTTTTACTTATCTTTTCTAAAAATAATATTGTATTTTGATATTCAATGAGGGGGAAAGATATATTGAGAAATGACTAGTGTGGGAAAAAAACCAAAGACACCAACAAAATTTTTTTTAAATTACATACTTAAATCAATACAATTATATGCTTTAAAAGAATTTTGAAGATGTAATAGACAGAGGAAGTATTTTAATGCTATAATAGAGAGATTTGTTGCAATGTTTTCTTTCAACTCAAACTTCCCTTCACTACAAGGAAACTTAGATTATCAGTCCTAGAAAGAGTTTCAATTTTTTTTTTTATAAGGTAAGGGAAGAAAAGAAGGAAGAAGTGAGATGTATATTGCCTCACAAAAGAGGAAGGGTGATTTTAATAAGAAACGGGAAATAGGGTACACTGGAATCAACAGCATGAATTAACAGTTCTCTAAGTCCCCCATTCTTTTTAGGTTCAATTTATATTCAATTCTCCTTTTTCTTTCTGCTCCTCTTGCCAACTGAAAGGCCTTTGATTTGTTGAAAATCTATGGTTTTAAAGTTATTGACCTAAATCTCGCTGGGCAAAATGATAGGGCATTCAGTCCAATAGTCCTAATCAGAAAATGCTGCTTTTCTGTTTTCTGTGTTTTCCTTTGTCTGTTTCCTTATTGCCAACATGATATTGAACAGAGGAGAGATAGTTTGGGGCAAATTGTATGCTTCTTGTGTGAAGACATAGCCATTGGATAAGCACAACTCTTAGAGTCATGAAATTCCAAAATTATTTTCTAAATGCATCAAAACATAGCCAATGGTTCTCATTATCTTCATCGAGTAATAGTACCTTTTCCTATGCTAAGTATCACACAAAAAAATTTCAAAATATTTTTTACAGTCACAACTATTTTTCAAGAAGTCCTACAAGGCACTGAGGAGAATGACTGTGAAGAAGGGCAAAAAGTTTGGGGTGGACAATAGAAGAGACTCATGAGGTTGGACCTAGAAGAGAGACAACATGGCAGGGCAGTCATTTGTAGGGAAAAAAAGGAATCTGCCAAACTGCATGCATTTTTTTACACAAATAGCTTGACATTCTTTTTACCGCACGTATATCTGATCAAATATCTTTCTAAGCCTCATAACCTATCCCAGCTTTAGATTTGGTAGATGGAAGGGGATCTCTAATTTGAAATGGAACCTCTAGATCCTTCCCCTAAAGCACCAAACTAAAATAGCAATGCTTCTATAATTACTTTAAGATTAAATTCAATATATACAATATGAGACTAACTAGAGTGACAAGAGGACAGAACATCCAAGGATAAATAATTCCATCAGCTACAGCATATCTGTATGGGTACATCTATTTTTAAAATGCAATTTGTATTGATGTAAACCAAAGAAGCACTCACCCAAAGGACCTAAAGCAGTCCTTACAAAAGAATTTCTTAGATACCTACTCATTTTGTGCTTGTTTGCATTGATGTACTGGTGAGAGATTTTAAAATGAGAACTGAATTTTAAGAAATGCATCATAAAGTTGTGAGAAGCATACTAGACTAAATGCAGTAAGAGCTGGGTTCTAGTCCTAGTTCTGTCCTAATTTTGTGACCTTAAAGCAAATCACTTAGCATCCGCAAAATGTAGGGGCGGGGGTATTAGACAAGATCATCTTAAAATCCTTTTGAATTGGAACATTGTGTGATTTTATGAATTCCCGTTTGATTATCTGGGACAATAGGTTTAACTGACATGTCCTAAGTATCATCTAATTTTAAGAACAATTTCACAGGGTATCTTTCCTATATAAATTGATATTTTATGCCTGCCTGCTAAAGCTTGAAAGCAAAGTTTTAGCAGGTCTGTACTATCTTGGCAATATACTTAAGAGAACAGATAATATGAAAACAATGGTTTCAGTCTCTGTAGCAACCGTCATAAGCTGAAATCCTAAGCACCCAGCAGTGATGTTGGATAGGCAATAGCCTCTGGAAGGATAAAAGTAAGCCAGACCAAATCTATGTTTTGTACCTACCTCCAATACATTTGGGAAACAGCGTTAATGAAAAATGAGAGTGATGTACCCATCACACATTTTTGGATTACTGTTCAGCACCACCAATCTGAAACCTAATGAAACAGAGACCACCTACAGAGGAGGGATATTGTGTCCATCAGATAAACTGCATCCAATTTCCTAACTGATGGCATGGCCCAAGCTGCCACTGCTGCTTTGATTCTCTGTTTCTGGTTAGCTCGTCGTTTAACATTGGTAAGGATCAGTGCCACTTTCTGTTACTGTTCCCCAGGCCAGGGAAATACCAGTTTGCCATACTGTAATTGTGGGACAACACTATGCTCAAAGTCTGATTCGTGACTTGCAATGAACTCCAGATTCCAGGACTTGTGGCCTTTCACAACTGTGGATTCAGGAAATTAGCCTCAACAGAACAGGGCTCCCTTTGACCCTTCAGTTTTCTGAGTGAACAGAGAAATGAATGTACAAGCATTTGTGGCATGTAGATCCCATTAAAATGCTGCTGGGAAGAAGGGGAAACAACAATCGGAAACCTAATAGGCTTGTTCCTGCATAACATAATAGGGGTTATATAAAAAGAAAGGCTGACATTCCAAATGGAAGATGTGCGGCTCTTTGTCTCTGCACCTGTTCTAACTGGCATCCGGTGTTAGGGTTGTGACTAGTCAGACACCACTACTTTCTGTCATGCTGGCAGGGAGAAACAAAAGAAAAGAAACTGAGTATAAAATAATAGTTCTTCCTTGTGTTATGTCTCAATGTAGTTCCTGCATTTTACTCCCTGGACTCCCTGTGTATGCTCAACGTAAACTGTAGTTCATTCAAAAAAATGTGACCAGTGCAGATTACCAGAACCCAGCTTCATTCTTCCACTGTATATATCTGTAAGTCCGCTCACCAACTGCCTGTCTGATTATGAATTAACTGTAAGGTTTTCTTAATTAGTTGTAAGACTCTGGATGGATTTGATAGATCAAATCTTTCGGAACTTGTCTAGTCATAGGATTTTGCCTCTGATTTATGTTTAGCAGGTGTTAGTTTGCTAGAGCTCTCAAAATGTTGGCTTCAAACAACAAGGGAGGCTTGGGAAGATAGAAGGACTTAAAATTGTATTGCTCCATAACTGGGAAATGGTCTTCCTGCTGACACTCAATGGGCCAGGGCTATTTATTAAACTCCCAAGAAGTATATTTCAATATTGGGAAAAGTAAAGAAGCTCACAGCGAAAGCTCCAATTCCATCATCCGCTCTCCAGTTGTGCCTATGTGTTCTGTGGTTCTCAGGATAGCCTATGATTTAATAAAGAAAGCACAACTAGGTGAGTTTAAAATTCAGTTCTGGCCTTTTCTGTGAATTTTAAATTGTTTTAAATGTCCTATTTTGAATGTTATAGATGTGAGTTATTTGGTGAAATTTCTTAAGTGTCTAATGGAAATCTATGCATTGTTACAACAAACACTTTCATGAATGTTTCTATTTAAGGACTTTAAAAATACATTATTATTCACTTAGAGGAGTCAGTCATATGGTTGTTCAAGAAGATACCATATAAAGAATAAATATAGCTAATTTAATAATGAATTACTAAATACCCTCCAACAGCTGTTGCATAATTTTATCCCTTATGTTATACATATTTTAAAACAATTCCTAAATATATTACTTATTTAAAAAACAGTAGTATTTTCTATATTTTGCTTATAGAGGAGCAGCCATACAGTCTTTGGTCATGTTAGAAATGCAACTTGATACTTTATAGACTAGGGACTGGACCTTTTATTCCATTGATCTAAGAAACTCACAGGTGAGAAAATTTTCCCTATCAGTGCATCATTTGTACAGTTTATGGATTTTACCAGGGTCGCAAAGTCAGTATGTGTCAGAAATGGCACCTCAACACATGTCTACCTGACTTCAAGGCCATCTTTCTACCTGCTATGCCTTGTTGCCTCCTGTTTTCCTTAACCAACTAAAAAGCTGTATTATTATTTTATGTTCCTTACAGAATTATCTAGTTGTGAAAAAATTTCTTCTTTTAGTTATTCTTCAAAAAAATCTGAAAGGGAAGTCAACATTAATATCTAGCTTTGGTAGGTGAATAATCTGCAACACAGAGAGATTAAGTTACTTGCCCACGGTCACACAGAGCATTAATTGGAATTGAAATTCAAAGCCTTGAGTTTCCAGTCCACTGCTTAGCCCCTGGAGCAATGTTGTTCTGCACTATAAATGGCTCCTATTATTTTAAAATTTTATAATATGCTCATCCATTTGCATATTTAAATATGAATTACAAACATTAAAATGAGATACACCTCCTCATCACCCAATTACTAACACAAGAAGCACCTAAAGGGTCAAAAGCATGAAGGACTGAAGTAAACAGATGTGTGTGCACCTTTTGCTAAATATTAGTAAAAGAGTCTGCATTTATTCATGATTTTTATGTCATAGGAAATAGATCAACAGCCTGGCATGCCAGTCAGTCATGGTATTTGGCATTGATTACTGAAGGGGAATTGAGAGAGGTTTTCCCCAAAAAATGATTTCATGAGATTTCATCTTTTGATAAATATCCCTTTTAGTGACCATTTATTCTGGGGAAAAAAGCAATGACAAAAATCAACAAAAGGTATCATTGCTCAGTGGTATGTGGCATAGGTGGAAACCAGAGCTGGTCTAAAAAAACAGTCACATACCAATCTAATAATAGATATTGATGTGGAATGAGGCTTCACTTGGGAATTCCTTGAGTGCTAAGGGTCATCCTTCTACAAACAGAAGTTTTAGAGGCATTTTTCTACCTTCAGCTGCAGTTATTCTCTTTCTTTGTCCTATTATCCTTTCTTTGTTTTGCTTTTCACAGCCAGAACCAAAGGAGTAATTAGTCACATAGCATCGACAGAATTTGAACACAGGAAAATTGTGAAATGATCATGTGAAATCTATGATCTTGAAAAAAATAAAAGCTATCTCACTAAAAATTGTAATTAAAGTGTGTATGTTTGTGTGTGTGCAGGCACGTACTAATGTATTTGTTACACAATTGTTGGTGTCTATACTTTAAAAAAATGGGGATGGGGGGAATAAAGGAATACAGTGAGACAGCACTTTTATTCCCAAGGTTATAGTAATAAAGCAAACTCCTAAACAAGAGACCTTTACCAGATGAAATTCCTACCCCCTCCCTTTTAAATGCTACTAAGTGTGAAATTAGCGTTGTCCCTCAAAGTGCATAAGATTAATTGTCAGTCATTGAACACAGTTTGGGGGCTAATTACATAAAAATTGATATTAAAAGAATACTACCAGATTGATTGAGTTTTGCAGTTTGTATTTAGTTT
The DNA here is from genome assembly GCA_023548195.1 of Bettongia penicillata ogilbyi. Classification (NCBI taxonomy): domain Eukaryota; kingdom Metazoa; phylum Chordata; class Mammalia; order Diprotodontia; family Potoroidae; genus Bettongia; species Bettongia penicillata. The sequence continues at coordinate 1,653,698 of JAJHZJ010000164.1, read as the reverse complement.
TTAAATTACTTGAGTTGAAAGGCACTGGTAAGACAGCGGTAAGGAACAATAAAAATCCATTCAAAGCTGCAAAAGCAAATTAAGGTTTACTAGTCCTTTGAAAGACAAATGATCCAAATACTATAACATAGGAAGGGCAGTAAAAATGATCCTGACATTTACGATAGATTTAATGTATAAAATCCTCCAAGATACCATATGTTGAACACCTTACTCCCCCACCTCCACACCCCTCCTGTTCCCATTGAGGTGAATTGATTTTATGAATACCTATGTCTGGGGTGTGTCTCAGCTAAGGCAGTGACAACTGTGTTCTCCTGAGTCTCCCTATAAATGACAAATGATCCAGTCTCCATGCCAACCTATTTCAGAGCACACAAAGTTAGTGATAATTATGGCATACAATTTCTCTCCTACTGGTTCATCAAGGCTGTGGTCAGTCAGTCTGTCAGTCAATATGGTCTTTATTAAGTACCTACTATGGGCCACACTATGCTAGGCTTAAGAGCTGGCGATACTGAGCAAGGTCAAGAAAGTCATACTGCCGTGTTTTTAACTCCCTTTTATTTGTTTTCCTCCTCCATTAGAATATAAGATCTCTAGGAGAAAAGAACTATCTAATTTTTTTTCTTTTTGGTCACTGTATTTCCAGAATTTAACATACCTGACATAAGCCTTTGATAAGTGTTTTATCTATCTATCTATCTATCTATCTATCTATCTATCTATCTATCTATCTATCTATCTATCTATCTGTCTGTCTGTCTGTCTATCTGTCTGTCTGTCTAGATATCATCATTGTTGTTCAGTTGTTTCACTTATGTCCAACATTCATGACCCCATTTGAGGTTTTCTTGGCAAAGATACTGGAATGGTTTGCCATTTCTTTCTCCAGCTCGTTTTACAGGTGAGGAACTGGGGCAAACAGGGTTAAGTGACTTGCCCAGGGTCACACAGCTAGTTAAGTGTCTAAGGTCAGATTTGAACTCCAGAAGATATCTTCCTAATTCCAGACCTGGTGCTCTATCCACTGCTCTACCTGGCTGCCTATCTATCTATCTATCTATCTATCTATCGATCAATCAATTGATCTATTGATCTACCATTTATTAAGCACTTATTACATGTGTAGGCACTATGTTAAGCACTGGTGATAAAAAGAAACACCCAGACATGATCCCTGCTCTCAAGGATCTCATATTCTATTGGTGGAGACAACAAACAAGTAACTCTGTATTTATAGGATATAAAGTGTATAAATGGAGATAATCTGCAGGTTTCGATGCAGGGAGGAGGAAGGGGCACACAAGTGAAGGATGAAGAAAGTCCTCCTGCACAAAGTGAACCTGATCTGTCTTCAATGAGACGAGGGATGTTAGGAGTCAGAAGTGAGGAGGAACCTGAGCCCCACATGCAGGGTTACTTCTGTTCTGAGGATGGCACAGCCACCTTTCCATTCCCCCAGGCTCACACCCTTGAAATCATCTCTGACCCTCCCCCCTCCCTCATTTTGCACAGCCAATCAGTTACCTAATCTTGTTGATTCTCATTCCATACCATTCCTTGCATTATGTCTCTTCTATGTACTCACATGGTGGTTACCCTAGTTCTAAGTCTCATAAGTTCTCACTCAGTCTTCTTGCTTCCAATCCATTCTCCACATAACTAGGGTGCTAACACATTGCCAAATCAATATAAGATGCAAACCAGATCTTATCATATGCTCTATTCAAAAATCTTCAGTGTTTCCCTATTACCTCTAACATCCAATCCAAAATTCTCCACCTGGCATCTGAAGTCCTCCAATGTCTTTTCATATTTATTTCATGTTACTATCCTTCATGTTATTCTTCATTTCAAATGAAATAACCCACATGCTGTTTTCCAAACCCAGTATTCCATTTTTCATCCTCATGGATGTAAAACATGCTGTAAAACAGTGCCTTCCTTCCTCAACTTCAGTTCTGAGAATCCCTAATGTCCTTTGGTGTGTCAGGAAATATAATAACAACTAGCAGTTAACATTTTAAGGTGTGTGTACAGATATTTATACAGATATATACACATATATGTATATATACATATACACATACATATGTACATACATGTATGTACATATGTATATATATATCATTTTAAGATTTTTGTACTTTACTTTTTTATGCTTTACAAATATCTCATTTGATCCTCATAACAACCTTAGGAAGTAGGTGCTATTATCCTCACTTTACTGAGGAGGAAACTGAGACAGGAAGAAGTTAAGTAACTTGCCCAGGATCACACAGCTAGTAAATGTATGAAGTTAGTTTTGAACCCAGGTCTTTTTGACCTCAGGTCCAGCATTCTATCCACTGAGTAATCCAACTGCCTCTGATTTTCTGAGACTTGCCACTTTTTTTTTTTTTACAAGCCCCTCCTTCTGCCTAATACCCTTGTCCTACCCCTTCTCAGGAAATCTTTAATATCTGGCATCTTCCTTGCTGGTAACAATCAACTTCCTAGCTCATCATGATTATCTGCTTCCGACATCCAGGGTGGAATACTTCATCAGCCATACCTTAGTAATATGCAGCTCCTATCTACCAGATGGTTTGGTCAGAAAATGGTAATAGCTATTAAATATAAAGATTTAAGGTACATTAGGTGACAAAACTGCCTACATTGAACAATATGAAATAAAAACAGTAAATTGTCCTTAGCTTCAACATCTCAAACTTGTAAAGAAAACCTATGAGTTTATATATTCTGAATTCCTACAAAAGAAATAATGAAGAACAATATCTGTTAATAATGTTAACAGTGTCTTTCTTAGAAGTTTCATGGCCTAGGGGATAGAATGCTAGAACTGGAGTGAAATCTGGAATTCACGTTCTGACTCCGACATTTAGTAGCTACACAACCATGGGCAAGATACCTGACCTATCTGAGCCTCAGTTTTCTCCGCTATAAAAATAGAGATAATATTTGCAGCTATTTCAGAGGCAGCTAGGCATCACAGTGGATGGAGTACTGGGTTTAGAATCAGGAAAATTCAAGTTCCTGAGTTCAAATCTGGCCTCAGGCACTTACAGTGTGACCTGGGGCAAATCACTTAACTCTCTTTGCCTCAGTTTCCTCTTCTGTAAAATGAGCTGGAGAAGGAAATGGCAAACCACTCCAGTATCCTTGCCAAGAAAACCCCAGAAATGATTGAAATGACTTAACAACAAAAATACTTCACAGGGCTGTTGTGAGGTATGAACAAGATAATGTACGTAAAGTGTTTTGCAAACTTTAAAGTGTTATGTAAATGTCAGTTGTTTCTAAACATAAAATTACAGGATCATAGACTAAAAGGTACATTAGAGATCATCTACTCTACTCCTCAAAATTTACAGACAGAGAAACTGAGGCCCACATGATCACATCACACAGATGTAAGTTGCAGAGCCTGAATTTGAATCTAAGTTCTCTACTTTCAAATCTCATGGTCTTTCCAGTAATCTATTTTTTTTAATAGCTTTAAATTAGAGCTTCCTTAAATTCCCTAATTTTTTCTTAATAAGAAATTTTGTACTGAGAAATTTTGCACTTGATGTCTTGCTGACAATCTGCAATTATGCTTATCTCCTCTCAACTTGTCATAAGAAAATCAGCATATTAAGATGAGACCTTCTTTGAAGAAAGATGCTACCTTGCTGATAATAATTCCTCTAGGCCATGGGAAGTACTGTGACAGAAATCAATATGATTTTTAAACTGTTATATTAAAGAATGGGTTGGCTGAGGCACTTGAAATGCTAACTCAAATCCCAAAGCTGCCCACCACCTAACACTCATGGGAGTCAGGAAGGCTGCTTGCATCACCAACCAATTGCCACCATGGGGCCTTCGAACTTTCCAGAGAAACGCTTACAGATCATTTTGGCCCCAAGTCTGAACATTTGCTAGTTCAATTCAAATAAAGCCCTCTCCATGGGTGCTCTATTAATAAAGTCTTTAAAATGGCTTCTCTCAACATTTTCTTTTTGATCTTTCATGATTTAATTAGAAACATCTTTAAAAAGGCTGGTTTTACTATGGTAGTATCACATCTGCATTTTCAGCAATATGCTATGTAATCACAATGGGTTATAAAGTGAGTTTCAGTACTCATTGTAATGTCTAGTAGAACCCATGCATTTGGTCTTTTTTAGTGGCCCTGACTCATCATCTTATATTTGTTCATCAACATTTTAACTGCCTCCCTTAACAATGTAATTCGATAGTTAATCCTCTAAACCTGGTTTAGTTTTGTTATTTCTTCTCAAAGTTGTAACACTTTTTATGCCTTTCATGCTTTTGCAGCCTGCACCTGAACTCATTTCTCTAAGTCAAGTTGTAAGATAAGTCTGCATTTTCCAGTTGGATTCATTTCTTTCCTCCTTGAGAAATAAGAAATATTCTAAACTTCCCTGATCATTCTTTTAAAAGGGGTTGCAGTGGATAGAGTGCCGGACCTAGAGTCAGGAAGACCTGAGTTCAGACCTGACCTCAGATACTTCCTAACTGTGAGACTCTGGGTAAATCACTACTTAATTGTCATCTGACTCAGTTTCCTCATTTGTGAAATGGATATATGTGGATATAATAATATAATATAAAATGGATATAACAATAGCACCTAATTCTCAAGGTTCTTGTAGGGATAATACCTGCAAGTAATTTTGCAAATTGTAAAATGCTATATAACTAACTATCGCTACTACCACTACTGCAGCTACTATTACTACTACTACTACTATTACTATTACTACAATATTCCACAGTGCTGGATTATTTCACAATATATAACAACAGTATGTAGCAGTAGTATGAGCAGCTATTATGACACAGAAACTGGTAGTTTAAAGTGTTATTCAACATGAATATTTATGAAATAATTTTTTTAATATTAAAACTTAAATAGAAAATAAGACAAGGAAAAATAGCATTGTCATGTACACATAGGAGTATTCAAAATATACAGCAATAAATTTCCATTTCAAGAAAGCCTATATAATATATATAATAAATACTATGCATTGTGTTCAGAGCTATCCATCTTTTCTTTGCTTCCTTGTAAGTTTTCTTCTGTTCTCTGCTGTGCACTTTTTACTTTGTTCAATTTTTTGCTCCCAACCTTCCCCGAGAAGTCTACAATTAAGTGCATATATATTTATATACATACATATACATATACAAACATACATATACTTACTGTAACAGCAAGGACCCTGACATACACAGGAGGGCCTGCTGTACAAGTTCTTAGATCTGCTTTTCTAAAAGGGAAACAACTTTTGAAGGGTCAACAATCTCCTTTAATCAAGCACATATATCATTCACTTAGTTCAGGGGTAAAAGTCAGCACCCTGAACTTCAGAGAAAATACAGAGAAATAAAGATATACAAGGCTTCCAACTGTCTGACCAAAAGCAATGCATACATCACAGATCAACAATAAATCCAACTAAACTATATTTACATGTCTATAATCATACTCATATATAGACATATATATTCATATGTACCAATATAAGACTGTACTACACGTATTTGTCTTCTGTTTCTCTGAGGGTGGATAAACTCTTCGTAAGTCTGAGTCTTTGCATATTTTTCTAAGTCTACCAACTTGTTTCCTACACCACAGTAATATTCCAACTTTACCTTGTCTGGTTATTATAAATAGTCTAAAACAATATTGATTAATATGGCTGATGTAGTTTCAATATTTTATCTTTTGATTAAATCTATTTTAGCTTTAACCTTATCTGAGATCATGATTACTATCCCTACTTTTCTTCTCCTAGTAAGTTCTCTTCCTCGTCTTTATTTCATTTGCTGTGTATCTCTTATTTCCTATTCCTACTGACTTCTCTACTTTACTTCTACCCCCTCTCTTACCCTCCTGTTACTTAACCTACCCTGCCTCCAAGTATCCCTTCCTTATCTTTCCATTCCCATTAACCTAAACACCTTTCTATATACTCCATTATCCTATTTCCTCACCCTCTCCTCTAAAAATCCCTCACTTATCCTCTCCCCTTCCCTATCTCATCAGTCTTTGATTTTATTCTGAATTGAGAAGACTTTTATACCCGTCTAGATATATATATGTATTGTTCCCTCTTAAACTCATTCCTGATGAAAGTCATGTTCCAGAACTACCAGCCCTCTTCCCCCATCTAATCCTTTGTGTCAGTTCTTCCTCTCTCACCTCATTTGTATAAGATAATTACTCTTTTTACCTTTTTCTAAACAGTTTTACTGCCTAGAGTCATATCATACTCCAGTCTACCCCAATAACTACTAATAACAATCTTAGACATACTTTTTAGATTTCCTCACATAAAATGTAAACAGTCTATCCTTATTGAGTCCCTCGTAATTAATCTTTGATATATGCCTTATATTTCTCATGGATTTTATATGTCACCTCTTCTATTAAGTTTAATGTGGTTTTTTTTTAACAAAATCCTGAAAGTCTGGCAATTCATTGAATATACTTTTTTTCTTTTCCATTCAGGTTTATGTTTAACTTTACTGGGTATGATATTTTCAGCTGCAACCCTAGTTCTTTTGCTCCTCAATAGATTGCGTACCAAGACTTGTGGTCTTTTAGTTCCACCCCTGCAAGGTCTTGTGTGATCCTAACTGTGGCACTGCCATATTTAAATTCTATATTTCTTGCTTATTATATTTGCTCCTTGAGCCAGGGATTTTGGAATTTGATTATGATATTCTTGTAGGTTTTCCTTGTAGGATCTCTTTCAGGTGGTGATCAGTGGATTTTTTCTATTTCTACTTTCCACTCTTCTCACACTTCAAGACAACTTTCTTTGTTTCTTGTATTATTGCATCATGATTCTTTTTCTGATGATAGCTTTCAGACAGTTCAGTTAGTCTAACATTTTCACTTCTTGATTTATTCTCCAGGTCAATTGTTTTCTTTATGAGATGTTTCATGTTCTCTTCTATTTTTTTCATTTTTTATATTTTACTTATCATTTCCTGGTCTCTTTATAACTTTGCTGGCCTCCCCTTGCTGAATTCTAACTTTCAAGGAGTTGTTTTCTTTCTTAAGTTTATGGATCTCTTTTTCTAATTAATTGACTTTCTTTTCATAATTTTCTTGTGTTTCTTGGATTTTTTCCCCCCTCAATCTCTCTCATTTTTTAGTCTTTTTTAAGTTCTTCTATGAAATCTTTTGGGCAGGTGACTATTTGACGTTACTCTTTGGAGTGGGAGAAGCTTTTTTTTTTTTTTTTTGCTTCAGTGTTCTCCTCTGAAGACAAATCCCAGTCTTCTCTATTCGCATAGTAAATATCTATGTTTGGATTCTTTCTGCTTATTTTACATATTTATTTATTTGTCTGTCTATCTATCTATCTATCTATCTATCTATCTATCTATCTATCTATTTATCTATCATCTATTTGTTGGTAGCAGCTTATTTTTTGTAATCACCTCTAGTCCTAGGGGATGGGGGATGGTGCCTCTGGCCTCAGATCCTCCTTCAGTTCTCCCTTCTGTCCTGGAATGCAAACCAAGAATTCCTCGTTCCTTTAAGTGCTCATAGCCAGCATGTCCCTGCCCTACTGCCTCTGTACTCAAGGGACAGCCATGTGCTGGTCCCTTCTTGCTCAGTAGGTCTCAGTAGCACAGCTGGGCCTGGCAGCCTTATCAGCAGAGATTTCCTCAGTCTCCCCTGGCTCTGAAGCCTGACTGTGTCCCATACTGTCTGAAAGGTGAAAATTCCTGTGGCTGAGACTGAGGCTACCTCCCCACCCAGCTAGCCCTAGGATTTGTAGCTTGCAGTTTAAGGAGAACTAGCCTGAAGGTGTTTACTCTTCACAGGAACCACACCTCAGTCCTGGGATTTTTCTTCATATCTTCTCTGACTGTCCCAGGAGGACCACTGTTCTGCCATTGCCCTGAGGTACTATTTTATCTTGTTTATGGGGGAAATCTGGAGAGCTTGGAATCTTCTGAACTATTCGACCATCTTCCCAGAATCATTTCCCCTACTCATGAAATAGTTACTCTTCTTCAAGGTTATTCACATAGTACTGTGGGTACTTCATATAAGAGATCTTAAAGGAATGAAAAATCTTATGTTATTATAAGATGTTAGTTATTCATGACAGCAGAACATGGCTAATATCTTACAATACAACTTTTCCACTAGAAAATGATACTCAAACTTTTTAAACTCAGAACAGTAGAAAATTATCTAAATTCTAAAAGGGTGTTAGAAAAAATATGGTATTTTTTTGTCAGAAAATACAATATCACAATTGAGCTTTGATATTTCAGTGGATCTGTGACTTAATTGATGGGACTATGCCCTCCAATATTTCAGATCACAGCCTATTCTTGCCTGTCCTTCCTGTACAGCTTTATCTTGCTAAAAAGTCTCTATAGGCCTTTATCCTTCTCTTCATGTATTCATACGGTTCATATTAATATTTGTTCTTGCTTTGAATGGGGAGGTAGGCTGTTCACATTATTGACCACCCTCTTTTTCTGGTCACATATTCTCTCTGAAAATACCTTTTAAGCATCTTGTTTTGCAGAACTATTGGTTGACAATGTGCTATATCCCACTAACTCCTCCTATGCTCCTCTCTATTGTCCTTTGGGTTATCTTCCACTTTCATTTTTTAATAACTGGTTCATTCCATGATTCACAGCCATATGAAATCAGTAGAAGGACATTGGTGTGAAAATTCTAAGCAAAACAGAAACAATCTATCCATATAGACAAGATGAAGTTAATAGCTAACATGTAATACAGTGTTTTAAAGTTTACAAAGTGCTTTACAAATATTATCTCATTTTATCTTCACAAAAATCCTGGGGGGAGGGAGGAGTGGAGTCGAGATGGCGGAGTAGAAAGACTCACGTATGCTATCTCCAAACCCATAGCCCATATATTTCCTGCAAGAAGAACTCTCCACAAATTCTGGAGCACTGCACAGCGCGCAGAAACACAGTGGAAAAAATTTCCGTTCCAGAGAGCCCTGGAGAGCCGTCCCCAGGGGTCCCTCACACCCCGGAAAGCAGAGTCCACCCCTGAGCTGCCCTGGCCGGGCAGCCCCAGAGGAGCGGATCTGAGCAGGCTTCAGGGACGGAATCTCTGGCGGCCAGGAAGGTCCCTCCACCCACAGACGCTACAGCTCAGTGAGATAGACTTCTGGGCTGGCTGAGAGGGGAGTGGGGTGTCTCCATGACTCAGGCCCCCTCGGGAGGCAGCTGCAGAGGCAGCGGCAGAGGCAGCGGCGGCGGCCCAGGAAAGCAGGCAGCAGCAGGCAGAAGTTCAGGTCTCTGCATAAACCCCCTGAGGGAACTGAGACTGGGAGGCGGCCCTGCCCCCACCTGAGCACCAGAACTTAAGCTCACATTACATAGCAGCTGCACCTGCTGCAGAAAGCCCATTTGAATCTCAGACCCCAAGCACTAGCTGGGAGGATATAGGTGGGGTTGGACAGGAATCTCAGAAGTCAAGTCACTGGCTGGGAAAATGTCCAGAAAAGGGAAGAAAAATAAGACTACAGAAAGCTACTTTGATGGGGTTCAGATGTTCCCTCCTTTCAATTCTGATGACGAGGAAGGATTCTTACCATCAGGGAAAGATATGGAGGTCAGGGCCTCTGTATCGCAGACATCTGAAATAGATATCCAATGGGCTCAGGCCACGGAAGAGCTCAAAAAGGATTTTGAAAATCAAGTTAGACAGGGGGAGGAAAACTGGGAAGAGAAATGAGAGAGATGCAAGAAAAGCACGAAAAACAGGTCAATACCCTGCTAAAGGAAACCCAAAAAAATGCTGAAGAAAATAACATCTTGAAAAATAGGCTAACTCAACTGGAAAAAGAGGTTCAAAAAGCCAATGAGGAGAAGAATGCTTTCAAAAGCAGAATTAGCCAAATGGAAAAAGAGGTTCAAAAGCTCACTGAAGAAAATAGTTCTCTCAAAATTAGAATGGAACAGATAGAAGCTAATGACTTTCTGAGAAACCAAGAAATCACAAAACAAAACCAAAAGAATGAAAAAATGGAAGAGAATGTGAAATATCTCATGGGAAAAACAACTGACCTGGAAAATAGATCCAGGAGAGACAATTTAAAAATTATGGGACTACTTGAAAGCCATGATCAAAAAAAGAGCCTAGACATCATCTTTCATTAAATTATCAAGGAAAACTGCCCTGAGATTCTAGAACCAGAGGGCAAAATAAGTATTGAAGTAATCCATCGATCACTGCCTGAAAGAGATCCAAAAAGAGAAACTCCTAGGAACATTGTGGCCAAATTCCAGAATTCCCAGGTCAAGGAGAAAATATTTCAAGCAGTTAGAAAGAAACAATTCCAGTATTGTGGAATCAGGATAACCCAAGATCTAGCAGCTTCTACATTAAAGGATCAAAGGGCGTGGAATAGGATATTCCAGAAGTCAAAGGAACTAGGACTCAAACCAAGAATCACCTACCCAGTAAAACTGAGTCTAATACTTCAGGGGAAAAGATGGTCTTTCAATGAAACAGAGGACTTTCAAGCATTCTTGATGAAAAGACCAGAGCTGAAAAGAAAATTTGACTTTCAAACACAAGAATGAGAAGAAGCATGAAAAAGTAAACAGCAAAGAGAAGTCATAAGGGACTTATCAAAAGTGAACTGTCTACATTCCTACATGGAAAGACAATATTTGTAACTCTTAAAACTTTTCAGTATCTGGGTAGTTGGTGGGACCACACACACACACACACACACACACACACACACACATACATGCATGCATGCACACACACATACACACATGCATGCACATACAGAGACAGAGAGCACAGAGTGAATTGAATAGGATGGGACCATATCTTAAAATAAATTAAGGTAAATGGTGAGAGAGAAATGTAGTGGGAGGAGAGAGGGTAAAATGGAATGGGGCAAATTATATCTCATTCAAGAGGCAAGCAGGAGACTTCTTAGTGGAGGGAAAAAGAGGAGAGATGAGAAAAAAACAAGAAGTTTACCCTCATCACATTCGACTAAAGGAAGGAATAAAATGCACACTCATTTTGGTATGAAAACCTATCTTACAATACAGGAAAGTGGGGGAGAAGGAGATAAGCAGGGTGGGGGGATGATGGAAGGGAGGGCAATAGAAGGAGGGAGCAATTTGAAGTCAACACTTGGGGAGGGACAGGATCAAAAAACAGAATAGAAACAATGGGGGGCAGGATAGGATGGAGGGAAATACAGTTAGTCTTACACAACATGACTATTATCGAAGTCATTTGCAAAACTACAAAGATATGGCCTATATTGAATTGCCTGCCTTCCCAAAGGGAATGGGTGGGGAGGAAGGGATGGGGAGAATTTGGAACTCAAAGTTTTAGGAACAACTGTTTAGTATTGTTCTTGCTACTAGGAAATAAGAAATATAGTTAATGGGGAATAGAAAGTCATCTGGCCCTACAGGACAAAAGAGAAGATGGGGACAAGAGAAGGGAGGGATGATAGAAGAGAGGGCAGATTGGTGATAGGGAAAATTAGAATACTGGGTGTATTGGGGTGGGGCCAGGGGATAAAAGGGGAGAAAATTTGGAACCCAAAATTTTGTGAAAATGAATGTAAAATGTTAAATAAATAAATTTTTATTAAAAAAAAATTCTGGGTGTGGGAAGTAGGTTCTATTATTACCTCCACTTTATAGATTGGGAAACTGATGTTGAGATTCAGTAATTACTTGCTCAGAGTAATAAGCATCTGAGGCAGGATTTGAACTCAAGTCTCCCTAACTCCAATGTATTGTGTGTATCACACAGTGATTTGGAATATTTCTCAAATCCTTCTAATAAAGAAAAAGAATGTAAGATCCTAGATTTAGCAATGAAAGATCTGAACATCCCTCCCCTCGTTGTTTAGATTTCTAAGCATAAGGTCTGTGGAGAGTAAAGGAGAGGGATGGGAAAGGGTAGGAAGAGAATTACCTAAATACACTTCAGGTATTAGTTCTTTTTTCCCCCTGTTTATATTCCTTATCTGTATAACTGGATTATAAGTTTCCTGAGGCAAAAGCTTTGTATTTCCCATAGCAACTAGTACACAGTACAGCCATACAAAATAGTTGATTTCTTAGAATGATCAAATCATAAAATTGGAACTGGAAAGGACCATAAAGGTCATCAAGCCCAGCCCCCTTCTTCTGTAGCCAAGGTACTGAGAAATTAAATGACTTACCCAAGGTCATGCAGGTATTAAACTAAGCTAGAATTCAAACCCATTTCTCTGACTGCAAATCTAGCACCCTTTTTACTACCATGCTACCTTGAAGTTAGTCATCAACACCAATCAAATTTTCTTCTAGCAGACTCTCCACTTTGCCTCCAGGGCTCTTTTGTTATTAATAATCTAGATCAGCAATTGACTTTAACTAGTCTGTTGTCCTTGGTAATTGAAGAGGAAGAAAATGACATCACAATGTCAGGGTCAACGTACAGTATGTCTGACTGTGTCTGATAAAACCAATATGTGCTTGGAAGGCTCTACCACAGTTTGGGTACAAATAATAGACCATTTGGATGCTAGCACACAAATCTTTAATAAAAGCTAATGTAGATCTCAGAAGATGGAGGAAAGTGGCAGAATCTTCCTGGTACCCAGAAACCATACTATGTAGAGAGCTGCCTGGTTTCAGGCTCTATGACTGAGGGTTGTTTTGTGTATTGCTCAGTGTAATGGATTTTGTGTTTGACCTGGAGTTAGGAAGACCTGGGTTTAAAGCTGATTCTGATACTAAGTGTATGAAGCTGGGTAAATTACTTAATCTTTCCGCTACTGCTCACCATTAGAGATATTTAGAGTACCTGCCTCAGGGTTGTTGTGAAGATCAAATGAGACACTGTATGTAAAGCACTTTGCAAACCTTAATGAAGTATATACAAATGTCAGTTATTATTATTACCAAAACTATCCCCCCAATGCTTTATTTTACTGTGTTCCTACTCCTGGTTTGCCAGTAGGACCTCCGATTCCTGTCCTTTGCTCCCATCTGATCAATTCAGTGGTATGGTGGAGCAAAACGAAAGACTGTCCACAAAGCTTTTAAAAGCCAATTGTTATTCTTTAAATGTGACAGAATAACAATAATAATTGTCCCCACTTAAACAGTGCCTTTCATCTGTAGATCTCAAGGCACTTCAACACACTTCACATTATTTGAGTGAATTCCTTTTGGAAGATAAGGCAAACCTAGAGACATGTAATATGAGGTTAGCTATGCTAATTTTGTTTTCTTTAACAAATGCAAAATAAATAGCCTACTAAAAAGCCAGATAATATCTTAAAGATAAAATCCTTCCTAAAGCAGGTTATTTTAAAAAGGGAATTACTTTGTTGGTGTGTGTCAGTGACATTGAAAAATTTTATTTAAAAATTTTTAAAAAGGCCTCGATGACTGTCATGAATTTTTTGGCTTCTGCTTTTATCAAAGATGCAAGGGCAGGCAACTTGCTTGTGTACAGGAAAAATGGCTTTAATGAATAGGAAAAGCTATAGCATTTAAGAGCTTTGGACCATCTTGCATTTTAGGAGTAAATTTTATGGAAAACTGCGTAAATAGAGCATAATTATTTTGAAAATAGAAGTCTTTGTTATTAGTTGTGTAACTGTCTTGGGCACAGAAAGCACCCCGCTGGATAGACAAAAGGCTAAAAATGGCACCTGTAGAGTTTTTGCTATGAAAAGAATAGAAACGAAAGTGTTGGATGAACTTCTGGTTCACACACTCAAATGCTGAATGTCAAACCTGGTGGAGGGAAAACCACGTTCATCTGATAACCGGATTACTTAGAACAAAAATAGAGAAAATTAAGAACTGAAGAGCAGAAAATTAAGGTGGAATGCAATTTAAAGAATAAGGAGATGATCTCGGCCTTCTTTTCCATCTCCCCCAGTGTCCAGCTAATTAAAATTACAATCAAAACGAAAGCGTCTAAACTTGTAAATATCTTTAGCTAATGATTTTGTCTTTTTAATCATCTCCACATTCAAAGTCTTCTTTTATTCATTTAGGGCTTTACAATAAAAAGAAATTGTTTTTTCCCCTCAGTAAAATCCTCCTTTTAATTTTCCCTTATCTGCTCCTCTTTGCATCATACATTCAGTATTTCTTTTTGCTCTTCCTGTTTTTTATATCATATTCTTTCAGATTTCCCTACGCCTTTGAACATACTTTAAAGAACCCGAAAGTTGGGTATGCTCAGCGTCCTAATTTCATATCAAAAGGCCTATGTTTATTGTTTCTTTAAAAATATTGCCGCAGAGACACAAATATAGACCCTTCCAAGCCCCATCTCCCCAAAAGATAATTACTCATTATATAACATATAAGTTTATGTAATTACATATTTCAAAAATGGTAAGTTGATACACAATCTTCTTTTCTATAAATTTCTCTTCACAACCTGTAATGCCTAGAAATTTAATTTGTGTTTCTATGTAACCCCAACTTAGGTTGTTTCTAACCCGGGAGATGCTTGGCACATATACAAAACAGGTGCAGCCATCATCCAAATAATCTGCAGAGTTTAGCAATTAGTGCAAAGAAGGGGTCTTCTAAGAACTGAACAGGGACTTCATGGAGACCAAAGACCAGTAGGGAATGTTATTATTTTTGTCTTGGCAGCCTAGACATAAATAAAGTTTATTAAAGTCTATGAATAAAGTTCATATCTATTTTCAAATAAAATTAATAATATGTCCCCATTCACTGCTGTACTTCTTGTCCCAGTCACTGATAACAAAGGGACAGTAGGTTTGGGTTTGTTTCCTCAAAAAAAATCGGCTAGTAATAATAACAATACTAATATTAATATACTGTGTACTATTTTCCAGGCACCATGTAAAACCATTTTAAGATTATCTCATTTGATAATAGAAGAGGCACAGTATCTGGCACAGAGTAGGCAACTAAGATGTTTGTTGACTTACTGTTTCTCTCTTTTTTTCCCCCCAAATATCACAATTTTTGTAAAAACCCTTTTTTATCTTTGATGAGAGAAAACATACATAGGAGAATATGTACCAGGCAATACAGAGTAAAGGAGCTCTCACACTGGGAGTGAGATAACTCAGCTCAACAGAAGGAGAGGGAAAGGAAAAGGGAGAAGGAGGAGGGAAAGGGAGAAGGAGAGAGGGAGAGGGAGATCTCACCAAGGGGAAGTTCCCCAAAGTCTCTAGTGTAGAAGGCTGTAGATAGAGACTGCTAGTTCCTCTCATGTTGCCTTCTCAGTGCAGTTGGCATCTTCCTCTTCTCTCTCAAAGCTGGAAGCTGGAAGAGTTCAGTGACTTCAGAATCAAAAGCAACTCAAGTGACTCTCCTAAGTTTCAAAAAGACTGAGAGCTCTTCCCATGGCTGAAGAAGTCATAGTATATGAATGTAATGGAATGCTATTATGCTGTAAGAAATGATGAGCAGGTGGATTCCAGAAAAACCTGGAAAGACTTTTATGAACTGATGCTGAATGAAGGGAGCAGAGCTAGGAGAACAGTGTACATCAAGTATGATAGACTTGGTACTTGTCAGCATGCAACAATCCAAGATAATTCCAAGAGATTCATGATGGAAAATGCTGTCCACATTCAGAGAAAGAACTATGGAGTCTGAATATAGATTGAGGAATATAATTTTAACTTTATTTTTGCTTCTTTCCTATAGTTTTACCCTTTTGTTCTGATTATTTTTTCACAATATAACTAACATGGAAATATGTTTGACATAACTGAATATATAATACTATTAAGTGAGGAAAAAGTAACTTTAAAAAGAAGAGCTCTCCCCTCTCTACTCTTGCCAACTCTGCCTTGTCCCTCCTGCAGGCAGAGGGCATTGATCTCCACCAATAAGGAAAGAGTTCATACCAGAACCAGAAATCATGCCCTAATTCCTACTGTTTGTTACCTTCCATGAGGATTGTTGAGGAAATCACAGCCTGGACATCCCAAGGACTAGAGGGAGGCAGCAGCAGAGGACATCAGTCTAAAACACATGGTTGAATGCATTCTTATTAGCATTCAGAAATATCCACCACCTACCAGGTAAGGCAGACCTCACTAACTGTCGCTTTCTCATTGACTTCTGGCTTGTCTTTCCCTTAAACAGGCAACCTACAATTTTAAAAGATGTAGTGCTTCTCCTGTGGCTCACTACACTACTAGCCATTTGGATCACTAGAATGTTGACCATTACTACTCCTGGTTTTCTAGGAATAGTGCTATGACTATAGTCCTAAATGCTAGTTAATGAGGCCGCATCAGTGTCTTTTACCTTAATTAGCCAGTAGACATTTTTAAGTAAACACATTTACTCAAATTTGCACAAGAGAAAATTATTAAGCAGTGTTTTCCCCTAACACCAGAAAAACAATCTTCCACAAATATATGCATGGTTCAAGAAGGATGAGAAGTAGGCATGAATTTAAATACAATAGTTCCCTCACTGAAATCAAAGTCAACTGCAAGTCATGTCACCATCTTGATGTCATGGTCCTCTTCTAGAACGAAGGACAAACACAACAACAAAATACAACAGTAGTGACTCACACATGCAGGGAATAAATGTGGCCAAGACAACTGAAAAGAACTGCAGGCTCTTGATGTCCTTTCCCTCTCCAAAGATTCCTCACAAAATTCTCTGTGAGTTGTTCCATTTTTCAGCTCAGTCAACTCTGTGGATTGTCATCTCTGCAGGACAAATGGGCCACCTGGGCTTATTGCTCCCAGAGTGCAGTGTCTCAGATGGAAAGGAAATCTGCTGGGCTGAGCAGGTCACTCAGAGGATGTTGCTGTCTAGACAGTGGCTGTTAGAAGGGTGAGGTAGTAAGCTGTTCTGCCATTGAGCATCTTCTGCCTGGTAAGGTCCAGCCTTCCCCTCCACCTTACCCCTTTCTTCTCAGGCCTTTGATGTACACTTGTGGTCTTTTCTACCTTCAATCAATGGCTGAAGTGGTCAGCTAGATTATTACTTGCTCTTTTTAAGCTGGAGTGCTACAAAATTCTCATCTAGGGCAATGAACCTTAGTTTAAAATCTACAGAATTTTCTTTTGTTTAACTCCATCAAAGCCTCAGTCCTGAGATTGTCACATTCAGGCAGAGGAAAGGAGGAGTCTTACCTCTCCTATGGACAAATTCTTCTTGACTCTAAAGCCCCTTCCTTCAGTGAGCCACTCCATGTTGCCCAAGGGTTATTAGTTTCACTTCAGTCATTTTCATCTCCCATGTTCCTTTGGGAATCATATATAGATGAGTGACTAGGTACAAATATGACCTGGAGGCAAGTTCATTTTCTTACTGGCCTTTTTACAGGCAACTGAGGTATTCAAGCCTCCCACCCTGACTAGGGTGGAAAATATCTATTTTTTTCATTATTGGTTTTTATCTTTATAGGTCAATATCCCTGTCTTTTAATCCAGTTAAAACTTCAGTTTTTGTTGAAGTTTCACTTTAACACCCCTCTTACCTAAGGGAAATTTACAAAAAATCCCCGTATCTCTGCAGTTTCTGGAAACTGAATGAAGGTGTGATAGAATGTGTGACACATGTATCATACATATACATATATTCCATACACATACATACATACATATTCCTCTTTCAGGAAAGCACATCTTGGTAATATTTCTTTTGGGGAATGGTTACAAGGGATTTTCATCTTTCTACACACATTACATTGGGTGGCAATAAGCAGATCACCAGAACAGGCATTTAAAAAGGGGGTGGGGAGCAAGTTCCCCTACCTACATCGGTGTAGGCTTACCTATGTCTATATGAATGATAGCAAAGATGACTCAGCCATAACTTTTGGAAGAGAAGATTTTCTGGAGGACTCTTTTCTGATAGTCCAGTGGAAGTTCCACTTAAATTACTTTATTTCTGCCGTACATCTAGACATAATCTGAATTTACAGGTTTTCTCCCATCCTCTCAATACAAAGCTTTGAGGTTCCTTCATTCTGGGTAAAAGGTGTTAGTTATACATATAATTTTAGGATTAGGGCTCAGAAACATAGAATTATCAATGGAATGTAGGGGAGATATTTGAAAAGAAATTTTATGCTAGGAGCTTAATGAATGATTTGATTGCATACTCTGCCTTTTTATCTTTTACAGGGGACTTCCTGTATTCACTAAAAGGTATTCACTAAAGGTCAATGGACTCTCCACTTAGAAATTTTTTATCAATGGACAATGGAACAATTAGAGTAAATAAAGAACACTGAATAAAGACTAGTTTGTACATAAACTCTCAAGGAAATTTCTCGCTCAGTATAAACATAGAAACCCACAAAATAACTACTATTGATTATGAATATAAACATTAACAGTGACTTTAAAGGTACAAAGCACACAAGCATAACCGAAATGAGGGTGGAGATGGATCAGTAACTAATATATCCCATACAGATACAAGAGGAGTAATAGGGCCTGGCTAAAGTCTGTCCTACTGCCCTCACCTCACCCCAAAGAAGAGAGAATCAAGGATAGACTACCGCTCCCTACTGCTCCCATGACCATCAGGAAGAGAAAGGAGGAGAAAAAGATCAGATCTCTTAGAAGACCTGGGTCCATAAGTCTCACCCACTGTTTTCATTCTAGGCAGGTCGCGGGTCATACTCTCAAGACCGCTGCTCTACCTTTAAGGTAAAGCCACTCACTGAAGCAACTGGAAGAAAGTTACCCTTTCAAGGATTTTTTAAAATGAGTTTTTCCTACTGATTTCAATTCCTTCATTTGGTGGCAGGTGCCACCCAAACATGCTGACCAGGAAGAAGAAAAGGAAACCCATCCATACCTGTAATCTTTCAAGGAAATTTTTAGCATCTAATTATCAGTTTATTAATCATGACTAATCTATTGATCATGAACATAACTTTAATGGTAACCTTAAATCTTTACAAGACATTCAAAGATATTTCCACCCCCAAATTTATGAATGATATTTTCTGCAGTCTGCTGGAGATGGGGGTGGGATAGTGAGGCATTTCCCCAGATTGGGATGGCAGCTCCAAAGATGGCTTCTCAGTTGGCCATTTTTGGATAAAAAAAATCCCATCTTTTATCTGTTAGAGTTTTTTTCTCTTTTTCAAGGGTTATAGGATGGTGACTGGGAGGTTAGAGATGTTCTCTACTACCTCTTCTTCCAGATCTGTGCTTTGAGATCTTTAATAACATCAATTGGATGATGGCAATAAGTAGAAAAGTGGAACATTGCCTAATTTATTCAAGGTTAGCTAACAAGGGGAATATGGAAGGTTCTATCTGTGATGTTAGGTACTATGGGCCTTTCTGGGCTCTTGTATGGTTTATCTATAAGTCTGTTATTGAGAAAATAACCCTTCATGGCAGGTTTTAGGAGTAAAAGCAAAAAAAAAAAGGGACAATTAACTCTTTCGGGATATATAATATATAATCGGCCAATTATCTGTCAAGTGCCAGGAGAATGGCCTTGGGTTATTTTCTCAAGTGAGGAATCAAAAGCCTTATAGAGGTACTTGCATTTTTTAAATTCCCTTGGGATTCTAAATATGAACACTATCTTAGATTCCATAGGGAGGGGGGATAAACTTCTAATATACAAAGATTCTAATGAGGAAGAAAGACCTTACTTATTAAGACAGCTAGGTATAAGTGTGTTCATGAATGTGCATATTATATAGCAAGAAATATTGATTCATTTACATTCCCTGGGGTGAGAGAGGATAGCACTTGAAGTTATAAAATTCTAAGAAACATAACTGTATTCTTATATATATATAATTGACAGTCGTATAGAATTACAGAGAGCCATCATTATGGAAAACATTGCAGCTGTTAAGATTTTTGCTGGGCCTGCCACAGACTCTTGAGAGCTAGAGGAGACATTGAAACACATGCCTTCCAAACTCTGAGAGCCAGAGAGTCTCCCTGACCTCACTGTTTCTTAAGGGATTGAAATGATTATTTTTGTCTTTGTATTTCCAGAACCTAGCGCAGTTCTTAACACACAGAAGGCATTTAATAAATGCCTATTAAATTAGTGAGTTTCATTAGTTCTACCCTGTTAACATGAGGCTGTCTCAATGCAGCCATATGAGTCTGAATCTTCATGATTTCATTTGGAGTTTTCTTGGCAAAGACACTAGAATGCTTTTCCATTTCCTTTTCCAGGTCATTTTACGGATAAGAAAACTGAGGCAAAAAGGGTTAAGTCATTTGCCCAAGGTCACACAACTAGCATGTTTCTAAGGTTCAATTTGAATTCAGGTCTTCCTGACTCCAGCCCTGGTGCTCTATCCACTATGCCATCTAGCTGCCCCTACATGATCTTTTGCCACCTGCTACTTTTCTGGGTGGACCTGAGTGGGACAAAGGTGAATCACTGCTATGCCAGTCCAGTTCTGAAAGGTTAGAAGGTAATTTGGTATCAGCTGATAATTAAGATATTGCCAAGGATGGCTAAGCAAGGAGGCTCTTAGCAAATAATTACAGAGTGTGTAAACACTTGTAGGATGAATTACGATTGGAAAGGTATGTTATAACCAGAGTACAAAAAGTCAGGCTAAATAAATATTTTATACAAGGGACAAAAAGTGATCAAAGTTTTTGAGCAAGAAAGTGGCATGCCCAGACTAACGCCAAAGAAGGTTATTTTATATGTGGAGGCTAGACTGGAAAGGGGAGACTGGAATTAGGGCGGCCAATTAAGAAGATATTGCAATATTCAGGTGAAAAGCAATGAGGGCTTGCAGTCAGGGGTGGCCATAAGAGTGGAGAGAAGGAAACAGATGATGGGAAAGCGAACTCAAAGGAATTTTGTGACTGAGTGGATGGGTCTTGAGGAAATAGGCATGAGGGAGAGAGGAGAGTCAAAGAGGACTCCTAGGTGATGAACCCTGGGGCCTGGGAATATCAGTGTCTGCAATGGAAACAGCCATTATGGATGGAGGACAGACAGGTTTAGGAGGGAAGGTGGCAAGTTCCATTATGATCATGTGTGGACTGGACCTAGAGCTTGAGATGGACAGCAGGCAATTGGAGAAGTGGGACTGGAGTTCAAGAGAGAAATCAGGGTGGGACACACAGATTTGGGAAATGATAATTGAACCAAGAGGAGCTAATGAGATCATTGAGGGGGAGAGCACTAAATTCTGTTTGAAAACAAGAATACACATTGCATAGTTATTGCCTGAAATTACTTAGTTGACATAACTTCACGTGACTGAATATTATTTCCATTCTGTGTTGTTGGGTTTTTTTTTTAAAGCCTGAGAGGTTTATGTGGATAGGTGATGAGAGTGATTAAATGAATTGTTAAAAGCTACAAAACTAGGGGAAAAAAGTGGACCTGGAAATTGTAATTTAGTTTTCTTTACTATAAATCTTACGTTAGAAATCCTAGGCGTACCTCTTTCTCTATAATTATGAAGCAAAAGACATGAAATGATAATTGGTGGTCATTTATTTACTGCTGAAAGAAGCTACTTTATAGTGATTTAACATGGTATGCTTTAAATTCATGGCTGCAAATTAGCTAAGCAAGGTAATTTACTTTTAGCATAATATTAGGAAAATGACACTATTATTTCACATTCAGATATCAGATCACTATTTAGTAATTTATTTTTCTGTACTTGAAATTCAAAATGCAAGGTGCTTTGATTTGTATGAATTACAGAATATTTTAAAAGCTCCTGTTACCTCATGTAACGTTCCTTTCCCCAAATATTACTATAATAACTCTCACTGGCCTTGGTTATTTTTCATGACAAGAAAATTAGTACTTGAATATTATGCCATTGTTCTAAGCATTCTCTGAATCAGCAGTTCTACCCCAAAAACTATAGTAATCTGTCATCCATCTATTTATTTACTGAAATTCCCCATCAGTGACCATAAAGCTGTGTTCAAAGTCTCACGGCTTACTAAAGCTAGTTAGTAGAGAGACCATGAGGAAAGCTCCCAGTGTGAGAATTCGTAAACATCTTACCCTGAATATCTCAGGATTGACAGAATATTCATTTCTTGAACTGAAAACTGACGTTTTTAAGCCTACTTTGTCTAACAACCTTTCTATCAAAGATTATCTCTAGCTGTACCATGTCACTACTATCTATAGAAAAAAGTGATGTTTAATACATCTTATTTATACATTAAATAACATTAACCTTGAAATAAATATATACAGATTCAGAGGTTATCTTGGGAATTCCAAAGGTCTAGAAAAATGTGGTGCCCTCAGTAGCCCTCAGCTATATTTTGGGAAATGTGCTGCAATTTCTGAAGCACCTCTTGGGGAAGATCAGAGAAGAACCAAGCTCTGTTTTGGCTTGCCGGAATGCATAGACCGGAAGAGAGCAGTTTGACTATGGAAGTGCAGAGATGAAATGCAACAAGACTTATTCAGTATTCTCACAAACTGCTTCATGGCCCCATGGTTAAGTCTCAACCTCACCTATTGCTGCACATTTAAATTATTCTCTCACTACACACATTGTGAGAGTCTTTCATTTTAAGCATTTCCTTTTTTTGGAGGAAACAAATACTTGTGTTGTAGAAGATTTGCATCATTGGTTGAGTTCCTTTCTACCTCCCACTCTCTTTCTGTGGTATCAGAATAATTTTCTGAAAATAACAGTGTCAATAAAGAGCCTAAATCATCTAATTTTTACTTTGATGATTTTCTTTTATAAATAGAATTGATCTTTGGATTGAGAAAAAATAGAATAAAACAAATAACATTTGGGGAGGCCCTAGATGAGTACCAAACCTGAGCTCTTTAAGTAATTCTTTCCAACTAGACTGAGGTGGGGATGTAACGAGTCAAAGAATGCAAGGAAAGGAATCTGACCTTTCTTCCAGGCTACGTAGTCATTCTCCCTCAAGACTGACCCAGTCAAGAATACATGTGCGGTTTTAGAACAAATGATTCTTTATTGGAGAGGAAAAGAGTAAAGAGACCCAACTCCCTGTGTCTAACATTAGTTCATTCTGTTAGAGTATGTAGCTCATGTCTAATCCATTAGCACTTTTTTCAGCAATAATGGAAATTATTTCTGACCAGAACATTTCAGTTCATTTCAACAAGCATTTATTAATTCCCTAGTATGTGGAAACAACATGGGTGAAGGTAGATAGAGGAAAAAACAATGGGATATCATCTTTAGAATGTATGACAGCTTTTCCAGACAGAAAGCAAAAATTGATGAGAAATTCATAAAACAGAACCAAAACCTGAATCAGAGGCATGCTATTGTAATGATGAGGGACTTCAATAAATTATCCAGACAAGTGCTCTCTCCACCCAAATAAGAGCAGGCAAGACATCCTTGGCTTTCCTTAATGATAATTTCATCCTAATGAAAATGGTTAAATCAACAAGGGGAACTGTTATTCTGGATCTGATTTTTGGCAGTCAGTAGGAACTGGTTCCTGTAACAGAAGTATTGAGAACTTTGGGAGGAAATGAGTTCTCCATGTGAAAATTTCTTATGATAAAGGAGAAAAATGCTAGATATAGACATGCATCCAATCCTCAATATTAAAGGGCTCAGATTAAAAACATGTAAGAGTTTACAGTTTTAAATTATACAAAAGAAGTCAGCCTTGCAAAGGAAGCTCTCAAGAATGAAATTCTGAAGGTAAAAAGAAAAAAATTCCCTTCAGAAGAAAATAGAAAGTAAGTCAAAGAGAATAATTGTATTGCACAATGAACAAACCAAAGTTTAAAAAAGATGAATAGGCACTATGGGAGATCACATAAGAACCCAAGTGTGCTCCTCCATTCTTTCTAGGCCTGCAGAAAAACACACAAGCTGCAGATGCTGCAAGAAGATAACTTTCAGAAAAGCTAGCATGAGAACAGATGAGTAGACCAAAAACTCTTAGCATGTCTATGAAAGAAGAAGCCCCAGGATTGCAGAGAATTGATGTGGAAACCCCAGGAAGTACAGAAAACATCGAGCACTCTGATACAGAAAACTAGGGAAAAGGGAACAAAAGTGGCAGCAGCTTCTGAGGTAATTCTAGGTGGGAATAAAAGACCACCCACCAACCAGATTAAGAGTTCCAAAGGGGAAAGAAGACCACCCAGTGCCCCATGGGGGAAGCTCCAGAGGATCCAAAAGACATAACACTCTAACCAGAAAGTCCCAAGAAGAGTGCCAGTGCCCTGGGGTGAAAACCTCATGAAGTACAGAGATTGCTCCAGAACCCTGACCAAGGTAGGTTGGGGTGAACAGAAGGCCAAATTTCCCAATTAAGGAAGCTACAGAGAAGGCAAATGACTGTACAGAACCATGAGCAAGGAAGCTTCAAGAGGAATGGGAGGGTCTCCTAATCACAGAGAGATATTATATTCTAATGGGGGAAGATATCATACAAAAGGAAGCTGAAAAGCAGGAAAGATACCCAGGAATGGGCATGGTGTCAAAATCTAGAAAGTCAGAAGCAGATCCAGAGAGGGAGTGTAGGTTGGCCAGCCTGAGTCCTTCCCCAAATTGGAGGCCCCAGGAGGAACTCACCAATGGGAGAAGTGTATGTTTGTCCTTCGTTGCCAAAGAACACCGTGCCATCAGAGAAATAGTGACATGACTTGCATTTGACTTTGTTTTGAGAGAGGGAGGGCTGTGCAGGTCACCAGCCTCACTTCTCCTCCAGAGCCCTCTGAACCCAGTGACCAGATATTCATCAGGATGACTGGAGATGACCCAGGGTGAGGCAGTTGGGATTAAGTGACTTGCTCAAGGTCACACAGCTAGTAAGTGTCAAGTGTCTGAGTTGAGGTTTGAACTCAGGTCCTCCTGACTCCTGCAGTGGTGCCCTATCCACTACACCACCTGGCTGCCCATAATGGGAGAAGTAAGCTGGGATAAAGGTTGGATATTCTTGTGTAAGGAGGCCCCAGTTGCTGAGGAAAGATCTAGGGTGGATGGCAGCAAAGATTTGGTGGCAAAGTTCTAGAAGTCAGAAGCAATCCAGGAGGGGAATAAAGGTTGGCTAGCCAGGAAATATCTCCAGGAAAAATCTTTGGAGCATTGTCAAAGGGATTTTCCAACTCTGAGAAAAGATCCAAGGTGAGATGTCAGCTGAAGTATGGAGGTCCAGAGCTGGGAGAGAAGAAAGCAGAGAATAATATCACAGAGGTAACAATAGATCTTCAATGGAAAAAAATAAAAAGGAATCCCAAGTGTTTCTCTTGAAGATCCAAGAGCTGAGGAGATATTTTGGAATGCCAACAAGTAGTCAAAAAATACATTGATAAATATGCTTAAAAATATATCACATAAATACATTTAAGCAACTGGAAGCGACTTTATGATGGTGATGTATTTGTATTCTAATAATGGTAGAAGAATTTAAGTGTGCCCTTTGAATATTAATGACTTCAAGAGCCATTGAGGGAATAAATTGTCAGAGGCCATGGTAGTAGTATTATTATATTTTTAAAATCTTAAGGGAAAAAAAGGAATATGCTAAGGGAAGAATTAGAAAGAGGTACTAATTAATTCACATAATTGGGGTACATGAGAAGACTATACAAACATG
The DNA here is from genome assembly GCA_023548195.1 of Bettongia penicillata ogilbyi. NCBI lineage: Eukaryota > Metazoa > Chordata > Mammalia > Diprotodontia > Potoroidae > Bettongia > Bettongia penicillata. The sequence goes on along the minus strand of JAJHZJ010000164.1, from coordinate 1,628,115 downwards.
AAGACTATACAAATATGAAGAATTACTGCACATGAAACTCATTTTCACCTGACCAGAAAAGGAAGACTGAAAATATACAGAAATACATTACATTCAATAGATAATCAGGCAGGGAGAGGGAAAGAAAAAGATATTAAGAAAAGTTAGATTCATGGAGGGATTAGTCACAAGCAAAATAAAAAGTTTTGGAGGGTTATTTCTGAAGAACCTCATGATCAGCAGCTGGGTTAAGGAAGAGTGGAAGAATGGAAAAGAAAAAGATTGAATGAAATACTGAGTACATCCCTCCTCAAGCTATACTCTCTTCTTCACTGTAGAGGAAAATTTTGTCATCTACTAGGAAAAGTAAAAAAAGAAAAAAGAAAGGATGGAGGAAAACACACAATAAACTATCCTAACTACGAAAGTGAATGGAATGAACTTCCATAAAATGGAGCAAAGTGAATTAGAAAACAAAAAGCTGCCTCTATTATTGTTTATAAAGAAGTAAAGGTGGAGGGGAATAAGAAGAGGAAAGGGAGAAAAAGTAAAAGGTACACAGCAGAGAACAAAAGCCAAAAAAAGAACCCCCTTACCCTAAAAGGAAGCAAAGAAAAGCTGGGCAGCTTTGAAACAATATGTAGTATTTATCATATATGTTTTCTTGAAATGGAAATTTATTGTTTCATATTGAATCTTCTCTTATGTTCTGCTGTGTATATGGAAATGTTTTTTTTTTCTTTTCTCATTTTATATTTAAGTTTAAAATAAATAATAAAATTTATCAAAAAAATGAGGCAAAGAAAGACATTGATCAGGCACTATGCTAAGCACTTTACAAATATCTCATTTGATCATCACAATAATCTTGGAATGCAGATGCTATTATTATCCCCATTTTACAAATTAGGAAACTAAGGAATACTATAATACCAAAAATTATATGAATAAAAGGCTTTTGTAAAAAAGACTAGAAATTAATTGGAAATTAAATAATCTAGTCCTAGAGAATTAATGAGTCAAAGAAAACTACATCAAAGAAAATGATAATGAGGAAAAAACACATCAAAACCCTTTGAATGCAGCATCCAAAGAAGTCCTGAGGGTAAAATTTATATCTTTAAACACTTTTATTAACAAAAAGGAGACAGAATATATTAATGCATTGGGCATAAAACAAAGAATATACTGGAAACTCAAATTAAAAATTCCAATCAAATGCCAAAGTGGAAATTCTGAACATTAAAGATGAGAATTAAAATTTGAAAACAAAATATAAGGCCACTTAATTAGGAAATGAAACTAGATGCTGTTTTTAAAAAAAAATCAATAAAATAGATTAAATTATTAGCTAAATTGATTTTAAAAGAAGGAAAATCAAATTTTTAAGAATTAAAAGTTTAAATGAAGAATACCTACAAAAAATATAAAATTCCCATATTAACAGAAGAAGAAATAGAGAAACTGATCAACTCAATTTCAGAAAAAGAAAACATAAACAAAATCCTTAAGAAGAATCCCAGAACCAAATGGATTTATAAGTGAATTTTATCATTCAAAGAATAATTAATTCCAACATGAAGTTACACAAATTGTAAAAATAATCAAAAAAGGGATCTGACTAAATTTCTTTTATGATAATTGTGACCTTGCCAACTGATGTAGAGACCCATGAAAGCAAGAAAACTATAAAGCAATATCCCAACGAATAGCAACACAAAAATTTCAGTTTATATATCAGCCAAGAGGCTGCAGCAGCACGTCAAAAAGATTATGCATTATGATTTGGTAGGATTTATAACAGGAATATAAGGTGAGTTCAATACTGGGAAACTATAAAGGTAACATATACAATAAATAATATTAACAACAAAAATAATGAAATCACATAATTATATCAGTAAATATGGAAAATGTTTTTGACAAAATACAACACACATTTCTATTGAAAACGTTAAAAAAAACACATAAAAAGGAATTTTTCTTAATATAGGAAAATACTATCCATTGAAAACTAAGAGCCAACATCATATGTAATGAAAATAAACTAGAAGCCTGTCCGGTAAGATCAAGGGTAAAGCAGGGAGATCTATTATCACCCCTATTATTTTACAGAGTCCTAGAAATACAGGCCAATAGCAATATAGCAAGAAAAAGAAAATGAATAAATACACATAGGCAAAAAGGAATTATAACTTCTAAGAGATGTTATGGGAGTCCAAATAGAGAATTATAGAGTAAACAAAAAAAAAATTGAAATAATTACTAAGTTGAGCAAAATGGTAGGATATCAAATAAACCATACAAACTTCAGCTTTTCTACATATTATAACAAAAGCCAACCTGAAGAGTTAGAGGAACGTTATGTTTTTAAACTACAGAATTAACAAATTATTTCAAAATTTGTCTACTAAGACACACACAGGAAATTATATAAGTACAACCATAAAACAAACCACATTCTTTATAGAAAAAAATACAGACCTTTGTAAGTGGAGAGATATAGACTGATCATAACTGAGCTATGCCAATATAATAATTCGTGTGTTTAGCACCATAACAATCAAGTTCCCATTCTTTATTAAGATCTTAAATTGTTGTTCTCAGCTTTAGTCACTAAGCTCAACTCATTGCACCTTTAGCAAGACTGACAATGTGGTTATAGAACCACACACTTTCTTCCTAGTCATCCACCATTAACTACCTTTATTTCCATTTTCTGTGTGTTTTCACCAAATTTTTTTTTATGGTAAGTTTAATGAACATCACGAAAAAGATATTAACATATGTAAAGTAGTATGGATAAGATTATACAACATAATTATAATATGTTTGCATCTATATATGTACATGTATTTATGTTTGTGTTTATATATTGTAAATGTGTGTAGATACATACACATGTATAATTCAACTTGTTACTTTTTTTTTTTAAAGACTGTGTCTGGGTTATAAGAACGTAGGCTTTTGACAGACTTGGTCCCAATACTGATCAGTACAGGAGCTCCGACCTTTTCCACTTTTTACAGGGGCTGACTTGTCTCTTCTGAAGCAACCTAGCTCCCTCTGCCCCTTGGGACTTCACCATATTGATGTTGGACTTAGTGTGCACACTCTACTATCATAGCCCAACACAGCTCAGAACTCTCAAGTTCAAAGTTTCTATTAACTTCAGCTTCTCTAATAGCTGAGATTATAGGTGTGTATCACTAAGTCTGAATAACATATTACTTTGAAAGCTATCCTGCTTCTGGTTTTCTTTGAACTTACTTCCATGGATTTTTCAAGATTTGTCAGTATTTCTTTCTCTGCTTCTCTTTTTGTCAATACTGTTGCTAATTTCACGCTCTCTCCAAATCCATCTCCCTAAACATTTTTGTGGTACTAAATAATTGGAAACCAAGTAGATTGCCCACTACTAAGGAATGTCTAAACAAATTGTAGTATATGAATGCAATGGAATAAGACTATGCTATAAGAAATTACAAAATATCATGAAAGGAAAGCATGGAAAGATATATATGATCTGATGAAAAGTAAAGTAGGCAGAGCCAAGAAAATAATATACATAATAACTACAGCAATGTAAATGGAAAGAACTACAAAACAATTAATACTGAATATTTCAAAATTACAAAAAACAAAGATAGTTCTAAAGAAGAGATATGAATAGGTACCCCCACACCACTCATTTCATAAATGGAAAATATGTGAATATGGCATACTGGAAATATTGATATTGGCACTGATATGTCCTGATCTTTAAAAATCCTTTTATATGAGAGAATTCGCTGGAAGAAATGATGGAAGGGATCTTGGGAGAAATCTTAGTGATATAAAAATAAAAGACGCCAATAAAATTTATTTTCTAAAGCAAAAGAGAGTATTGCAGTAGTCTGGCAAAAGGTGATGAGGGGCCTGGACTAGGGTAGTATAATGCTAATGAAGAGAACTCTCCTTCTCTCCACCAAATCCAATGTAAACAACAGTAGTATTCCTTTTATTCCCCTGTGTTAATTGCAGTAATAAATAGTTAATCAGACATAAAATATATTTTGACTAAAGCACTTAGTTTGATGACAAGAATGGGACCATCATATTTCCAGCTATTCTCAACTTGTTATTCTCTTATCCAGCTCCATCTTACCACTTGCCAAGTCTTACCAACTCAAGAGCCACAGTATCTTTTGTATACATTCTTTATCTTAAACATTTCCCGTATTAGAGACTATTTTGAGCAAAACTTAATAAAGTTATAGAATAAAACATAAGAATTTTGTACTATGAAGTTTAGGAAAGAATTGCTATCAAAATGAGAGTAACATACTCTTCTAAGGAGAAAAAACTCTTAATAGTGGAAAATAGGTTAACAAATTATATAACATTGAATATTAATGGATCAAATTTCCATATAAAAAGAAAAAATGTTATTAAATGGATCCCAAAATACAACCCAATATTTTCTACAAGGATCAGTCAGTCAATAAATATTTATTAAGTACCTTCTATGTGTCAGATCCTGTGCTAAGTTTTGGAGATAACAAAAATATTGTTCCATGATGCTTTCAAGGAACTTGGAGCCTAATAAGGAAGAAACAATATGTAATGCCAAAAAGATTTTAGGTTTAATATAATAGAACAACCCAAAATTTATCATGTGCCCTCAGCTTAGGAAAACAATCTGGAATTGTAGAAATGATCTTTAACAAAGTGAAATTTAAATTATAAAACATAAAATACATATCAATTAGGAAATTATATCATATTTAAAGTCAAAATAATAAATATTGAATTATGCACTGAAAAATATGGGAAACAAATTTATAAGGGAAAAATTAAACTGATTTTACGAAATAAAAAGAAAGCAAGAGTCACCATGTTACACTAAATGGGGTGTTAGATTTAGAATTGAAGGACCTGGGTTTGACCTCTGCCACTTATTTCTTGCTTGACTTTGTTAGAGGTATTCTGGGTCTGAGTTTCCTCATTTATAAAATGAGGCTAGATTACCTTTGAGGTTATATACAGCTCTAATATTTTGATTCTTTGAGATTCTGTGGGATCTTCCCTCAATATGACTCAGAACTACTCTTCTTTGGCACCCTTTGAACTAAATATCCATCTCTTGTCTATGTTGATTGGTGAGACTTCACTACTAGCTTGCCCAAACTACCCAACAACATCTTCCTCACATCCTGTTATGTTCATATTGTGCATTCCCTCTCTCCCTTAGTCCCTGATTTTTACCTCTTGCTCTGAGAATATCAATCAAATCAATAATACAAGTTTGTTTTCTAGAAATTTGTGTGTCATTCAATTTCCCTGCAACTCTACTCATCATCTCTATAATTTCACCCTTACTTGGCCACCACACCTCTGGATATATTATCTCCTTTTTCTTCAATAGGTTTCTTAAGGTCACTAATTGACTGCCCTTTGTATTTGAATTCCCAGTGCTTAACATGCTATTTAATGTAGAACAATTTCTTTAAAAATGTTTCTCCATCCCATCCAAGTCACTAATAATGACTAATACTTCAGTAATGGGATATGAAAAAAATACAAAAAAAAATAAGTAAGCTGTGATGACAGAATGTTTTACATAGTTATATGCATGTTGTCTCCTCCATTAGACATCTAGAGAGCTAGGGACTGTTTTTTGTCCTTATTATGTCCTTAATAAATGGTAGCTGACGGACTAAAGAAACTAGATTCAATAGCTATATTGATAGAATTATAGATTTAGAATTCAAAGCTACTTTTGAAATCCTCTGATTTTGTACTTACAGAAAATGAGATCCAAGAGATACATTGATATGCCCAAGGAAATACAAGTAGTAAATGACAAAAGTGAGATTTAAGTCAGAGTGCCCTATATCCAAGCCCTGTGCTCTTCCCACTGTACCATACTAGTGAAAACTAAATAGAAAAAGGATGGGCCATACACCTTTTTTCTTCAAATATATATAGTAAAATCTCAAAAAAATAAACAACGTTCAATATTACAAAAAAATCAGAAAAATTCAGAAGTACAAAAATTTTATAATTATAGTTATGGACTATGACACAATAAAAATGGTGCCTAACAATGGAAATGCAGTCCAAATATAAACCTGCATAGAAATGAAAAAGTAGCTTGTTAAATAATGCCTGGGTTAAAGAACAAATTATGGAAATAATAATTATTTCTAAAGATAACTAAAATATAAATGGAATACATCAAATCTGCAGCAAGTCTCAGAGTCAAATTTATATTGATTAATTTTTCAATTAGTAAGAGAGAAAGGAGGAAATTAATGTGTAAAGAGAACAGAAAATGTACAATTGAATATGCCAAGAAAGGAAAGTGTTAAATATCAAAGTAAAAACCAACAAAATCCTTTTTTATATTGTTTTATTTGCTTTCAGTGTTCTACAATCACTTCCACATATCTTAGATTTTTCCCCTCCCTCCTCCCCTCCCCCTTACCTCCCCACTCCCTCCTCACTTCCTCCCTGAGACAGTATACAGTTTTATATAGGTTCTACACATACATGCCTATTAAATACATTTTCACCTCAGTCATGTTGCACAGAAGAATAAAAATGAATGGGAGAAATCTTAAAACAAACCAAAACATAACACAAAAGAAAATGATCTGCTTCATTCTGCGATTGAATTCTATAATTCTTTCTCTGGATGTGGAAGGCATTTTGCCTTAAGAGACCATTGAGAATTTTTTAAGTCCTTGCATTGCAATGAAGTACTAAGTCTAACAGAAAAATTCCTCACACACTGTGGTTGTTGCTGTGTACAAAGTTCTCCTGGTTCTGCTCCTTTCGCTCAGCATCAGATCATATAAGTCTTCCCAGGCCTCTCTGAAGTCTTCTTGTTCATCATTTCTTACAGCACAATAGCATTCCATTACATTCATATCCTACAGTTTATTCAGCCATTCCCCAATTGATGGGCATCCCCTTGATTTCCAGTTTTTGCCCACCACAAAGAGTGCTGCTATAAATATTTTTGTAAATGTGGGACCCTTTCCCATTTTTATAATCTCTTTGGGATACATTCCTAGAAGCAGTATTGCTGAGTCAAAGGGTATGCATATTTTTGTAGCCCTTTGGGCATAACAAAATCCTTTTTAAAAAATAGATAAATGTATGGGTAAAGCAAAGAAATTTTTGGAAAAGACAAAAAAAAGTAGCAAATTTAATTTAGGAAATGGAAGAAAAGCAGGTAATAATCACAATCAGAAAGAAGAGGAGATCAAAAACAATGTTAAAGAAATGAATTAAAATGGTTATTCATAGTTAAATTTTAAAATGTGATATGTAAGAAGTCAATATTTATAAAAGTATAGAATACACTGACAAAATCAGAAAGAGTAAACATAAATAAATCAGTTTCAAGCAAAATGAAGTGAGCCATTAACAAATTGACATGTAAGAAAGAATTGCAAATTATATAGTCATAATTTAATTTCATCAAATAAGCATAGAATAAATAACCCTGAATCCATATATATTATTGGAAAATTACAAAAAAATCCCCAAAACCATGAGAAGTAATTCTTTCTACAAGGTAAAAATGATTCTGATTCATTGAGCTTATCAAAGAAAAAGTGCAGAAAGTTTTAGAACTATTGTTAACTAATACTGATGTGAATATTAATTAATTACTACTATACAGCAGTATATCAGTCAATTATTCAATATTATCATATATATCATATGTATCAGGATTATGAAATTCATTCAATAGCAGGAAAATAATTAACATAATATCAATAAAATATTTCATAATAATAAATATAGGAAAGGCTTCTGATACAATATAATATCTAATTATATTTAAAATACTAAAAGCATAGAAATAGAAAGATTTTTCCTTAACATGAAAAAATTTGAAATGACGGGAATGCTTTAAATGTAATGAAGAAACATTTGAGGTATTTCCACTAAGGATGTGGGGGAAACGTAATTATGCAATCTCACTGTTACTGTCTGACACCATTTGCTAACCATAGTAATCATATAAGAAAAAAAATTCAAGGAATACTTGCAAAGAAGACATTAAAATATCCCTCTTTGCAGATTAAATGATGCTTTATTTTTAAAAACAAAGAGGAATGATCAAAAATAGATCTAACAAATAAATTTATCAAGGTGGTTAAATATAAGATAAACCTACAGATGTCATTATAATGTCTGTTTCACTAAAAGAAATTGGGAGGAATTGAAAGAGAAATGTCATTTATAATAATGACAAAATATACAGAGTATTTGGTCATTAACCCACTATGGCAAATACAATATCAAGACAACTATGAAATATTTTAAAGAAAAATATCAAAATAATAAAAAATGACTGGGTAATTTTCAATGGACAAGATTAAGCACAAATGGGAAAAAATTATAATACTGAGTAACACAAATTATAGATTTAATTCAATAATAGTAAAAATACAAAAGAACTACTTCACAGAATTAGACTAAAATTGCGAGTAAATGGACCTGTAAGCTGATCCAACAATTCTGGAGAGCAGTTTGGAACTATGCCCCAAAGGCTACAAAAATGTGCATACCCTTTGATTCAGCAATAACTTTTCTAGGACTGTATCCTCAAGAGATCATAAAAATGGGAAAGGGTCCCACATTCACAAAAATATTTATAGCAGCATTCTTTGTGGTGGCCAAAACCCAGAAATCAAGGGGATGCCCATCAATTGGGGAATGGTTGAACAAGTTGTGGTATATGAATGTAATGGAATACCATTGTGCTATAAAAAATAATGAAAAGAAGACTTCTGAGAGGGCTGGAAAGACTTATGTGAACTGATGCTGAGTGAAAGGAGGAGAAACAGGAGAACTTTGTACACAGCAACAACTACAGCATGTGAGGAATTTTTCTGGTAGACTTAGTATTTCATTGCAATGCAGAGACTTAAAAAATTCTCAGTGGGGGGGAGGAGCCAAGATGGCAGAGTAGAAAGACTCAAGTATGCTAGCTCCGAACCCACAGCCCATAAATTTTCTGTAAAAAGAACTCCCCACAAATTCTGGAGCAGTGCAAGCCACGCAGCAATGCAGTGGAGGAGATTTCCATTCCAGAGAGCCCTGAAAAACCGGCACCAAAGGTCCATCATGCACCGGACAGTAGAGCGCAACCCTGCCTGGGCAGTGCAGCCCAAGAGGAGCAGATCCGAGCAGGCTTCAGGGACGGAATCTCCAGCAGCCACGAAGGTCCCTCCACCCACAGGCACTACAGGTCAGTGAGAGAGACTTCTGGGCTGGCTGAGAGGAGAGCAGGTGTCTCCATAACTCAGGCCCCTATAGGAGGCAGCGGCAGAGGCAGCTGCAGAGGCAACAGCGGCCCAGGACTCCCAGAGCAGACAGGATCTCAGGGCCATTACTGAAAGTCTCTGCATAAACCCCCTGAGGGAACTGAGCCTGGGAGGCAGCCCTGCACCCCACCTGAGCACCAGAACTTAAGCTCACATTGAATAGCAGCTGCGCCCACTGCTGAAAGCCCTGAGGCTGGGGAGCAGCATTTGAATCTCAGACCCCAAGCACTAGCTGGACGGATCTAGGTGGGGGTGCAGAAGAATCTCAGAAGTCAAGTAACTGGCTGGGAAAATGCCCAGAAAAGGGAAGAAAAATAAGACAACAGAAGGTTACTTTCTTGGGGAACATATGTTTCCCCCTTTCATTTCAAATGAAGAAGTACAATGCTTACCATCAGGGAAAGATGTAGAAGCCAAGGCCTCTGTATCCCAAACATCTGAAATAGATATCCAATGGGCTCAGGCCATGGAAGAGGTCAAAAAGGATTTTGAAAATCAAGTTAGACAGGGGGACGAAAACTGGGAAGAGAAATGAGAGAGATGCAAGAAAAGCATGAAAAACAGGTCAATACCCTGCTAAAGGAAACCCAAAAAAATGCTGAAGAAAATAACACCTTGAAAAATAGGCTAACTCAATTGGCAAAAGAGGTTCAAAAAGCCAATGAGGAGAAGAATGCTTTAAAAAGTAGAATTACCCAAATGGAAAATGAGATTCAAAAGCCCACTGAAGAAAATAGTTCTTTCAAAATTAGAATGGAACAGATGGAGGCTAATGACTTTCTGAGAAACCAAGAAGTCACAAAACAAAACCAAAAGAATGAAAAAATGGAAGAGAATGTGAAATATCTCACTGGAAAAACAACTGACCTGGAAAATAGATCCAGGAGAGACAATTTTAAAATTATGGGACTACCCAAAAGCCATAATCAGGAAAGGAGCCTAGACATCATCTTTCATGAAATTATCAAGGAAAACTGCCCTGAGATTCTAGAATCAGAAGACAAAATAAGTATTGAAGGAATCCATCGATCACCGCCTGAAAGAGATCCAAAAAGAGAAACTCCTAGGAACATTGTGGCCAAATTCCAGAATTCCCAGGTCAAGGAGAAAATACTGCAAGCAGCTAGAAAGAAATAATTCCAATATTGTGGAAATACAATCAGGATAACACAAGATCTAGCAGCTTCTACATTAAGGGATGAAAGGGCGTGGAATAGGATATTCCAGAAGTCAAAGGAACTAGGACTCAAACCAAGAATCACCTACCCAGCAAAACTGAGTATAATACTTCAGGGGAAAATATGGTCTTTCAATGAAACAGAGGACTTTCAAGCATTCTTGATGAAAAGACCAGAGCTGAAAAGAAAATCTGATTTTCAAACACAAGAATGAGAAGAAGCATGAAAAAGTAAACAGCAAAGAGAAGTCTTAAGGGACTTATCAAAAGTGAACTGTTTACATTCCTACATGGAAAGACAATATTTGTAACTCTTAAAACTTTTCAGTATCTGGGTAGTTGGTGGGACCACACACACACACACACACACACACACACACACACACACACACATGTACATGCATGCATGCACACACACATACACACATGCACACACATACAGAGACAGCACAGAGTGAATTGAATAGGATGGGACCATATGTTAAAAGAAATTAAGGTAAATGGTGAGAGAGAAATGTAGTAGGAGGAGAGAGGGTGAAATGGAATGGGGTAAATTATATCTCATTCAAGAGGCAAGCAGGAGACATTGTAGTGGAGGGAAAAAGAGGAGAGTTGAGAAAAAAACAAGAAGTTTACCCTCTTCACATTCGACTAAAGGAAGGAATAAAATGCACACTCATTTTGGTATGAAAACCTATCTTACAATACAGGAAAGTGGGGGAGAAGGAGATAAGCAGGGTGTGGGGGATGATGGAAGGGAGGGCAATGGGAGGAGGGAGTAATTTGAAGTCAACACTTGGGGAGGGATAGGATCAAAAGACAGAATAGAAACAATGGGGGGCAGGATAGGATGGAGGGAAATAAAATTAGTCTTACACAACACGACTATTATCAAAGTCATTTGCAAAACTACACAAATAGGGCTTATATTGAATTGCCTGCCTTCCCAAAGGGAATGGGTGGGGAGGGAGGGATGGAGAGAATTTGGAACTCAAAGTTTTAGGAACAACTGTCGAGTATTGTTGTTGCTACTAGGAAATAAGAAATATGGTTAATGGGGAATAGAAAGTCATCTGGCCCTACAGGACAAAAGAGAAGATGGGGACAAGAGAAGGGAGGGATGATAAAAGAGAGGGCAGATTGGTGATAGGGAAAATTAGATTGCTTGGTGTATTGGGGTGAGGGGAGGGGATAAAAGGGGAGAAAATTTGGAACCCAAAATTTTGTGAAAATGAATGTAAAAAGTCAAATAAATAAATTTATATTAAAAAATCCTCAGTGGTCTCTTAAGGCAAAATGCCTTCTACATCCAGAGAAAGAAGTATGGAATTTGGTTGCAGAATGAAGCAGATCATTTTCTTTTGTATTGTGTTTTGGTTTGTTTTAAGATTTCTCCCATTTTTATTCTTCTGTGCAACATGACTGAGGTGAAAATGTATTTAATAGGAATGTATGTGTAGAACCTACATAAAACTGTATGCCTTCTCAAGGAGAGATTGGGGAGAGAGGGGAAAAATCTGAGATATATGGAAGTGATTGTAGAACACTGAAAACAAATAAAATAAAATAAAAAAGAACTGTAGCCAAATGGAAGATGAATTCCCTAGCATCATGGCTCAATTAGGAGAAATAGGTTCTTTTCAATCATTTCAATCACTGGATTAATAAAAATGAGGCTTTTTATAAAAACAAACTGTCAAGAAAATTTATATGTAGATCTAAGGCACTGAGACCCAGGATAGCAAGTACTTTAGGTACTAATATTATAAGTTTAATGGAGTCACAGAGACTTTGGAGACTGTTTTGGAGAGCAAAGAATCCTGGAACTAGACCCTGAGAGTTCAATCTACTTGGAAGAGCACAGTTTAGTTGGGAATATAAAGGACTTTCTCCCAGCTTTTGGGAAACCACATAATGAAGCAGAGAGGAAAGACTGAAACGAAAGTGGATGTTTGTGTGAACCATAGAGTAAATCAAGAGAACATGGATATAGAGCAGAAGAATGGACCAGTACTAAGACATTCTGTGATATATAATCCATAGAGGGATAGATATGAAATCAAAGGTTCCCGAAATCTCTTGGAATAATTAGAATATAAATAAAGGATGAATGATGCAATCCTGAAAGCCTAGTGGAAGTTAGAAATCATGAATTTGTACTAGGTTCAATCCTTTAGTTTAATTCCTTGGTCACTGAGAAATAGTAGCAGAGAAGGTAAATTAGGGCTTCTCAATACAGCAATTTGAATGAGGGCTCTTTGATTTTAGGAATTGAAAAATGAGGAGACTTGATTAATTTGTCCAACTGATTTCAATTCCTTCATTTGGCAGCAGATTTATCTCTATATTTTTTATGGTTATCAATATTTTGCAGTTCTTTTATTTTTTTATATTTAAATTTATTTACTTAAGTTTTCAACATTCATTTCCACAAAATTTTGGGTTACAAATTTTCTCCCCATTTTCCCCTCCCCACACCCCAAAACACCAAGCATTCTAATTACCACTGTCACCAATCTGTCCTCCCCTCTAACATCCCTCCCTTCCCTTATCCCCATTTTATCTTTTGTCCTGAAGGGCAAGATAAATTTCAATACTCATTACCTGTATTTCTTGTTTCCTAGTTGCAAGAACAATACTCAACAGTTGTTCCTAAAACTTTGAGTTCAAGCTTCTCTTAATCCCTCCCTCCCCACCCATTCCCTTTGGGAAGGCAAGCAATTCAATATAGGCCATATCTGTGTAGTTTTGCAAATGACTTCCATAATAGTCATGTTATGTAAGCCTAACTATATTTCCTTCCATCCTATCTTGCCCCCCATTGCTTCTATTCTCTCTTTTGATCCTATCCCTCCCCAAGATTGCTCCCTCCTCCCACTGCCCTCCCCTCCATTATCCCCCCCACCCTGCTTATCCCCTTCTCCCCCACTATCCTGTATTGTGAGATACATTTTCATACCAAAATGAGTGTGCATTTTATTCCTTCCTTTAGTTAAATGTGATGAGAGTAAGCTTCATGTTTTTTTCTCTCACCTCCCCACTTTTTCCCTCCACTGAAAAGTCTTTTACTTGCCTCTTTTATGAGAGATAATTTGACCCATTCCATTTCTCTCTTTCTCCTCCCAATATATTTCTCTCTCACAGCTTAATTTCATTATTTTAAGATATGATCCCATCCTATTCAATTCACCTGTGCTCTGTGTGTGTGTGTGTGTGTATGTGTATGTGTGTGTAATCCCACCAACGAATCAGCTACTGAATAAAGTTTCAAGAGTTACAAATATTGTCTTTCCATGTAGGAACGTAAACAGTTCAACTTTAGTAAGTCCATTATGATTTCTCTTTGATGTTTACCTTTTCATGCTTCTCTTCATTCTTGTGTTTGAAAGTCAGATTTTCTTTTCAGCTCTGGGTCTTTTCATCAAGAATGCTTGAAAGTCCTCCATTTCATTTGTTGGGTAGGTGATTCTTGGCTTGAGTCCTAGTCCCTTTGACTTCTGAAATATTATATTCCAAGTCCTTTGATCCTTTAATGTAGAAACAGCTTGGTCTTGTGTTATCCTGATTGCATTTCCACAATATTTGAATTGTTTCTTTCTAGCTGCTTGCAATATTTTCTCCTTGACCTGGGAATTCTGGAATTTGGCTACAATGTTCCTAGGAGTTTCTCTTTTTGGATCTCTTTCAGGAAGGGATCAGTGGATTCTTTCAATATTTATTTTGCCCCCTGCTTCTAGAATATCAGGGCAGTTTTCCTTGATAATTTCATGAAAGATGATGTCTAGGCTCTTTTTTTGATCAAGGCTTTCAAGTAGTCCCATAATTTTTAAATTGTCTCTCCTGGATCTATTTTCCAGGTCAGTTGTTTTTTCCAGTGAGATATTTCACATTCTCTTCCATCTTTTCATTCTTTTGGTTTTGTTTTGTGATTTCTTGGTTTCTCATAAAGTCATTAGCCTCCATCTGTTCCATTCTAATTTTGAAAGAACTGTTTTCTTCAGTGAGCTTTTGAACCTCCTTTTCCATTTGGGTAATTCTACTTTTTAAAGCATTCTTCTCCTCATTGGCTTTTTGAACCTCTTTTGCCAATTGAATTAGCCTATTTTTCAAGGTGTTATTTTCTTCAGCATTTTTTTGGGTCTCCTTTAGCAAGGTGTTGACCTGCTTTTCATGATTTTCTTGCATCTCTCTCATTTCTCTTCCCAATTTTTCCTCCACCTTTCTTACTTGATTTTCAAAATCCTTTTTGAGCTCTTCCATGGCCTGAGCCCATTGAATATTTATTTTGGATTTTTGGGATATAGAAGCCTTGACTTTTATGTCTTTTCCCTCATGGTAAGAATTATTCTTCCTCATTTGAAAGGATGGGAGAAGATATCTGTTTACTAAGAAAGTAACCTTCTGTAGTCTTATTTTTTTTCCCCTCTTTGGGCATTTTCCCCAACCACTTACTTGACTTTTGGGTCCTTTGTCAAGAGTAGGGTATATATACTCTGGGAATCTGTGAGATCTCAGTTCCTCTAATGTGGCACAATCAAACCTGTACTGGTCTGGATGCAGAGAGGGATTTTTGTGCCCAGAATCTTAGCAGTTACCTCTCCACAGCCACCTAGACTCCAGTTCCCAAATCAGCTCTGGGGGCTGATTTTCAAATAAGCTGGATGGGCAGGCCTGCCATTCAGTGTGAGACAAAGACCTGCTTGCCCAGGGCCTCCACACAGGGCAGAGGCAAGAATAAGCTCTTCAGTGCCCCCAGGGTTTTTACTCTCCAAAAATGTATGTGGCTGCTGTGCCTGTGATGTAGCTTCTGAGGTGGCTGCTTGCTGCCAGAATTATGGGAAGGCCCTTCTCCCTTCCTGGCCACCTGGAAAACCCTGTCACTGACCTTTGGCACCTATGGGTTGAGGGATCTTCAAACCCACTGTTCCATGACTGGAGATTCTACCCCCAAGTGCTGTTCAGGAGCTATGAGCTGCATGGCCAAGGCTGGACTAGGCTCTGCTCTGCGTCGGTGCAACAGATGTTTCTTGTAGGTCTTTCAGCTCACCCTGGGCTGGAAATCTCTTCCACTCTGTTGTTCTCCACTTCTGCTGCTCCAAAATTTGTTGAGAGTCCCTTTCTCCAGGTATTTTATGGGATGTGGGGGGAGACCCTGCACATGTGTGTCTTTCTACTCTGCCATCTTGGCTCTGCCCCCGAGATGTATCTCTCAATGAGTGATAATGTTGTAATCTGCCCTAGGGAACGAAAAAGAAAACTCGGACATAAACCTAACTAGTCCAAAGGAAATCTGTTAAAGGACATTCTTTGTAGGCAACAGGAAATGGGAGTGGGATTCTATAGACTGCCAGATCTGTATCTAGATAAGACAATGATAAAGCAGTTCCTTGGATAAGAATGATGTGACATTTCCAAAAGATAGCTTCCTAGTTCTCCATTTTAGTATGTGAAAACTCTCACATATGACATGTTAGAGGTACTAACATGTATCTCTAGGGGCTCCAAGATGACAATTGGTGAAGAGTATATTGCTATCTGTTGTTTCTGTTTCCATATATATGCTTTGGGATCTTTGACTACAAGAATTGGTTGAAGGCAATGAGCATATGGGATTGAGATGTTTCTGGATTTACTCAAGATTAATTGGCCAGGAGGAACATGGCTAGTTCATACATACATACATGGTTATACCTACATTCATATATATAATGCTGGGTTCTATGGGGTCATCTAGGCCTGAACAGAACTTTATTTATGAAGTTATTGGGGGGAGAGGAGAAACATCATCTGGTTTCAGGACTAAAAAAAAGCAAGGGACAATAAACTTATAGGATACATGCCAATTTAGCATATACCAGAAGACCTTGGGTTGTCCTCTCAAGTAAGGAATGAAAGGCCTTACAAAGGTACTTTTGGGTTGTCCCTTCTACTCCAACCCCTTCATGGGATTATACATATAAAATATTAATGTAAAATATTAATTCAAATTCCATAGGGAAATTAACTTCCAATGAAAAAATAACAAAGGCTTACTTATTAAATGTAGACAGATATAAATGTGTATACATATATATGTTCTATATCAAGTAGCATGAATTCATTTATGTTCCTAGAGTGAAGGATAGCATGTGAATTTGCCACATTCTAAGAAGAAAAGCATATTCTTAACTACATAATAAAAAGGGATATAATCCTAGAGAGGCCAAACATTACAGAAATCAGGGCAGAAGTTAAAGTTTTCTTGGCCCTTTCACAGAAAGTTTAGTTTAGTTTAGGGGGAGGAGTGATATGTAGAGTTAGAAATAAGTAGAGCAGATGCATGGAAAAATTAATAAGGTAAGGGATTTAAAGGCATAAAAGAATGCATTGTTATGCAGGATGATTAGTGAAAGGAGAAATAAAGCAAAACTCATTTAATGGTCTGAGAGAATAGGGGCAGAAAGGGGAAGCAGAGGTCACAAGTACAGTGAAAAACACAGTCAGAAGTCAGTCCCTCAAAAATACATTTATTAAGGACTTAATAGTGCCTGGCACTATGTTTTGCTCTGGGGATACATAGGCACAAAAGTAGTTCTTGCTTTCAAGGAGTTCACAGTATAATACAGGGTAAGTGGAGAATAGGAGATTGTAGTCAGGGAGAGGTTATGAAGTTTCAAATAATAATGAGGTTTCCGGAGTCAAATGTGGTATACCTGACCTGGAAATCACTAGAACTGATGAAGTTAAAGAATTGAGAAGCCAACACATTATAGTATAAGAGTCTACATCATAAGTCTTGAAGTTACCAGGATGATTGCAATGGATGAGGAGAGTAAGACTGTAAGGCAAATCTGTCTGTCTATTCATCTGTGTTCATCCTTCATTTTCAAAGAAGACCATGACATCAGAAAAATGATAATATGACTTGCACTTGACTTTATTTTGAGTGAGGGAGGGCTGTGTAAGGTTACCAACCTCACTTTTTCCTACTGAGCCACCTGGGTCTAGTGACCAGATATTCATCAGGATGACTGGAAATGGTCCAGGATGCAGTGGGAGACCTTGGCCTTTTTAGGGTAGGCTTTTCAGGTAGTCACTTAGAGGGAAGTAAGTGCACTGGGTTTAAGGTTTTTGGGGTGGAGAGGGAGGAAGGAAGGAAGGAAGGAAGGAAGGAAGGAAGGAAGGAAGGAAGGAAGGAAGGAAGGAAGGAAGGAAGGAAGGAAGGAAGGAAGGAAGGAAGGAAGGACATCTAGCTAGTAAACCCCAAAGCCCCAAAGGAAGGAGAAAGGGAGACAGAAGGGAGAGGATGAGCTGGGTTACCTAGTAGTAAGGCTAGTACCTAGGTCAGTAATGAAGGTGATTAGCAGAATTAACAGAGGCAAGGATTGGGAGAGGGTGGCATCATTAGAAAGTGTAAACTTCAAAGAAGTTAATATTTTTTAATGATGGTGATTGAACTAGTAGAACACAAATACATTCTCCTAGCCCTATGAGTAGAGGTATAGCCAGCATTGAAGAAAGAAGCTAGATGCATGGAGGGAAATTAAAGTTTTAGTTTGTATGTGCAGTTAAAGGCAATGTTAGTGGAATACATGAAAGATAAAGTGGAATTTGACAACAGTAAAGCAAAGGTTAAAAACTGCACATAGTGAAAGTGGTGAGTTTAGAAGGATAGAGTCTGGGGGAGTGACAGAGCTGATAATGGATCCATACCATAGCAGAAACAGCACCAGACTTGCAGTTAAGAAACTTGGACTCGAATCCTGACAGACAACTGTATAACCATGTGGAATACAATTAGCTTCTCAGAGGCTCAGTTTCCTCATCTGTAAAATAGGGGTTATAATACTTATACTAGTTACCTCACAGGGTCATGATGAGGAAAGTATTTTGCAAACTATAAACTGCTATATAAATGTGAGCACTTATTATTAAGTGAAATACTGAAACAATTAATCAAGATTACCAAAATAATCAATACAAAAGTGAATTTAATAGAAATCCAATACCCAGCAAATAGTTCTTTGTAATGAAAATCTTTTCAAGCCATATTAATAGTTTTTGCTGCTCTCATTAAAATAAAATGTGTTATTATAAATAATTCAGTACCCAGTATACTTTCCTCCACTAATCTTTGTCATATATTAGTCACATTTTGTTTATTAAAAAAGGCTTGTACTTGAGAAGCAAAATAGCATGATAACCTATATTACCCAAATCCCAGTTTTGCTCCTTTAGGTCAGTGATGGTTTTTTTGCCTTTCTTCACATCCCAAACACTTAGTACAGGGTCTGGAACATAAAAGTCTCTTTTTTTCCTAATTTTTTCTTTTCTAACTATTTAATGCTATGATGGATTACTAAAGCATTGGATTTTAGAGATGGAATAAACCTAGTCCAACTTCTCTCCTAATGCAAGGACCCCATTGTACATTTCTATCAGATGATTATTCAGTTACTATCTAGATTTATAATTTATTTTACTAGTATAGACTTGGATTAAATAGTTTTGGCGACTTATTTTAACGGTGCAGCTTCATAAATGACATCAATTTCAACTCCATATGTGGTAAGGTTGAAAAAACTTTTTTTAATAAAATGTTCAACATTTTGACATATCCTGTAAGATTTATGTCTAAAACAGATGACTTTTTTTTGAAGAATTTATTAAGGGGTATCAAAATGTTTTATATAAAACCCATGAGAGCTAGGGCAGTGAGAGGGTGTATGTGTGTGTGTGTGTGTATTTTTAGGAAGTGGGGAACTTGAAGGGTGAAAGGGAAAAGAGTTAACCCCCAAAAATGTATATAATAAAAGTAATCAAGAAAACCTTCCTTGCACGAATATGCTTTTCCCTGGGCTACTGCTAGAGAAATATGTTCTCTGTCCCTCTCTCTCTCTGTCTCTGTCTCTGTCTCTCTCTCTCCCTCCCCCCCATCAGGGATATTTGAACTTCAGACTTCTAGGGAGAAGCAGGAAAGCAGATTTCATTTCTTTTCCCAACACGTGACAACAAAGGTGACCCCCCTCAAACCGAAGGTTTAGATTCTGACTGAAATGACCCTAATACTGGACTTCAATTCTGTTACCTCTTTTGTTTTTTGCTGAACATCAGTGATTATGAAATGGGATTTTTCTAGCTTTGTCAGTAACCTCATGAAGTTAAAAAATTGTTAACATGCGTGCTGGTTGTTCAACAGGAAGTGATGATCCCCAAAACAACTTCACAGAGAAGATGATGCTAAAATGATGAAACAACCAAACCCAAGACATGATTTGCCAGAAGGTATGGACCTTGTGTGAATTGTTTGGACTATGAAGAGCTGAAGTGAAGGTAAAATAGCTGTTCAGCATGCCACAAAGCATTTCAGAGCATCAGAGGATCATCAATTTAGACAGATTGATAGATATTTTATCAAGTGCTTACTACGTCAGGCACTGTATTAGAGGCAGCAGGGACCTTTGATGATAGCTAGTCCAGTCCCACCATTTACTGAGAAAGAAATTAAAACTGAATGAGGTTTAAGGTCTTGTTAAGATCATACACATAGTGAGTAGCAGAGCTGGGATGTTAACCCAGGTTTTCAGACGCCAAATCCAGAATGCTTCACGTTATACGATTGCCATGGCTTAAATATCAATCTTCTAGGAGTAGGAAGTAAAATAGTAATGACAGGTTACTGAATCACTTTTTAAGTATGTGACAATGTATATTTATGAGTGTTTTGTGTCTTCTTTTGTAGTGGGAAAATCAAATAACCATTCTTTGCCTGATGTATTTTGTACAATGAGTACCTTTCTAGAAGAGATCCTTCGGTTAAGAACTAGAATTCAGCTAAACATAAGCTTTAAGAAATTCTGCCCAAGATTGCAGGGTGGTAGTATAATGAGGCAGAGGATGCACAAAGAGCTTGTTCTACCTGCTTTGAGGGTCAGGCTTCCTCAGGACTGGTACTGATCCATATAAGGCCAGAGCTAGGACCCCACAGTGGAGTCTTAGAGCATACCCTTTTCAATCCTGAGTAATGGAAGGTTTCCTAGAAGAAGAAGTCAATGAAGAGTTTTAAACTGAAAGGGAAGAAATATATATATTTCTAGATGCCTCATTAGTGAGAGTGACATCTAGGTTCTGCAAAATTCTATCTTAAACTATCCGGTGAAAAGTTTGTGAATACTAGGAGAAGTAGTGATCACTAACAGAGTCACTAAAAACAAGGCAGTCTAAACTTAACTCCATTTTCATTTTTGTTAGGGTTAGTCAACTGGTAAGGAAAGGCTACAGAAAAGTGTACCTGGATTTCAGAAAGATGGCATATACTATTGTTAAAGGGAGCTAGGTGACACAGTGCATAGAGTGCTGAGCCTGGAGTCAAAAAGACTCCAGTTCAAATCCAGTTTGTCTTGGTTTTCTCATCTATAAAAGTAGCTGGAGAAGGAAGTAGAAAATCACTTCAGCATATTTGTCAAGAAAACCCCAAATGAGGTCACAAAAAGTCAGACACAACTGAAATGGCTAAAAACAAAAACAAAAATGGAGAATTATGGGTAGGATAATAGTATGTTAAGGGAGTGTGATAGCTGGTTGAACAACAGTACTCAAAGAAAGTATTGATTAATTACAAGAGATTAAATTAGATAGTGGTAACTAGTCCTCAGACCTATCCTTAGCTATACTTTTATCTGTGATTTTTATGAAGACCAGAAGACATGTTTAACAAATTTTGGGATAAGATAAAGCTGAGGGGGGTAGCTAAAACTTCAGAAGACAATTAGAATCCAAAATAAGCAAAAAAGTTTTACTAACGGATTGAATCTAAAAAGATGAAATTCAACAGGGTAGATATAAAATTCTTCACTGAGGTTTTAACAATCAACTTTAAAATTATAGAATAAGAAAGATATGATTGGATTGTAATTCATCAGAAAAAGACCTAAGATTATTTTTGCAATTTTAATAGTAGCAAATGATAAAGATGAAACCATTAATTATAGTGCTTTCCAGCAACACAATATTTTCACAAGACTTATCTCAGCAAGTGGAGCTGCCAAAAAGGTGAATACAAATTTAGGCTACACATTGGGATCACATGATCATATATTCATAGATTGAAAGGACCTTTGAGGTCCCTTAGTCTAAACCCCTCATTATACAGTTAAGACAAGTTAAATGACTTGCCCAAGGTCATACAGATACTACTAGTAGTAGGTAATAAAACCAGAGTTTTCTGAATCCAAATTGAGTATTTTTTCCATTCATTACACCATGAAACCATTAACACAAGTCTGGAAGAGGAAAGCAGTTGCCCTACTGGTGGTTCATGTCTGGAATGCTGGGTTCAGTTCTGGAAGCAACATTTCTGGAAAACCTGGGTAATAGATATCAGCCCAGAAGAGAGTGAGTAGGATGATGAGGGTATTTAAAACATGTTACATGAGGAAAGACTGACTGAAATATCTGTGGAATTTTGGACTTGATAAAACAAAGACTTGGCCATGACATATTTGAAGGGCTTATATTTTAAAGAGGGATTAGACATTGTATATAGCTCCATAGGCTAGAATTAGGAGTAGGAATGAAGGAGACACATATTCTTAAGTACCTACTATGTGCCAGGCATTGTGCTAAACACTTTACGAATATTATTTCATTTGAACCTCACAACAACCCTGAGAAGTCAGTGCTATTATTATCTTCATTTTACAGTTGAGGAAATGGAAGCAGAGCTTAAATGACTTGTCCAGGGTCACACAATTAGTGTCTTGAGGCTGCGTTTGAACTTAGGTCTTTCTGACACCAGGCTCCAGCACTCTATTGTACCATTTACTTCGTACAGCAGCTGAGTTAATGAAACAAAGTTATAAATTGATTCAATTAAAGGGGTAAAGGATTTCCCAGAATGGAATAAGCTGCCTGATAGTGAGATCCTTGTAATTACAGTCATTCAAGCAGAACTTGGATTGCCACCAGAGAGGGATTTTGCAGAAGAAATCTTTGAATGGACAGGATATTGGATGAGGTGACCTTTAAAATCCTTTGCTAAACAAACATTCTATTGTATCCCTGGGCTCAAAGCTTTTCCTTATTGATGGGGATTGTTTATTCCATGTTCCATGCCTATGTATTTCTCAGAGATAGAAGCCAAAAGAGTAGGATCTCTCTTCTCTCAAGTTCTCACCAACTCTACTTTTCGTCCAGGTGTGGAACACAGAATGATCAATTTCCACCAATGAGGAGAGTCTTGTGCAAAAGAGTCTTGAGGAGCAGGTTACATCATGAAGTGACAAGATAAAGAGAATTTCTGAGCTAGATTATTCTAGCATCTGTGTGTAAGACAGAATGTGGATCTCACATGGCATTTCATACTTCTCTGGACTTGGGATCATAGAACTGGAAGACCTCCATCAGGAGCCTTCCAGTCCAAGCTACTCATTTTTACATATAAGGAAACTGAGGCTCAAAGAGATTAAGTGACTTGACCAAGGTCACACAAGTAATTAGTGGCAGATTAGGGATATGAGCACAAATTTTCTAACTCCAAAGACAGTACCCTTTCCATAGCAAATTAGAGATGTAGTGAGTCTCCCTACCAGATTGCAAGGTACATGAGGACTAGGACTGTGAGCTAGTCAAATTAAATCTTTTGTAGCATCTAGCACAATGCATTGCACAGATTAAGTAAGATAAGTAGGTAGACAGATAGATAGGTAGATTTGAATTTAATTATAGAGAGTACAATCTACAGGAAAGAAAGTCGATAAGAAAGCTGGTATTGTAGAGTAGAATACTTGACTAAGAGATCTAGGTTCTAGTTCCCACACCATTCCTTACTAAGACTTTGGGAAACCTACATTAATTTTGTGTCTCAGTTTTGTATTGTTTTAATCTAGCAATTGTTAACTATGTTATATTTATCTCTCAGAGTTGTGAGGATCAAATGAACTAATGTATGTGAAAGTATTCTGAAAACTATAGATACTATAGATATATATAGAAAACTATGGAGATATAGATAGATAGATAGATAGATAGATAGATAGATAGATAGATAGATAGATATAGATATACATTTGCAAACTGAGAAATCAGAGTAAGGTGGATTTAACCAGAGTTCCTCAGAATCACCCTCAAAGCTTCACTCTTCTTCCTCTCTCCCCCACCTGCCATATATAATCAGTTTCCAAGTCATTTCAGTTTTACTTCCCAACTTTCTTTTTCATCTATCTCCTTCTTTATAATCACATACAATCGATCCAGTTTTAGGCAATTATCACCTCTCAATTGGATTACTGCAATAGACTTTTTAGTTTTATTGTCTACTCTCCTCTCCAAAGTCTCCTCAACATGGTGATCCTCCAGACTGATATTTCTAAAGCATAAATTCCTCTCCTGACCAATTAACTTCAGTAGCTCCTTAGAACCTTTATACACAGGTGATAGAACAGTCTAGCTGCAGGTGATTTTAGAAATCATCTAGTCCAACTTCCCAGTTGTAATGCTAATTATGAGAGTTAAAGATCTTCCACACGGGGAGTTTGATTAGGGGAGATTTGCTTTGTAGGAAGGCTCATACCTTTTGTTAAGTTTCTAATGAGGCACTGGTTCTAAAGAGTTGTGATGCCCTCCGGCTGTGAAAAGTGTATAGATACTCTGAGGTGAGATTTTGTTTTGGGGCTTACTCATTGGAAGTGTTTGTTTGGCCAGATAAGACTCTGGGTAGCCACTAAGGAGCCCCTGTCCCCCTTTGAAAACCCAGATGTTGGTGCTTCTCACTCTGGTAACTATGTATGTATGGTCAGACAGGTGGATCTGTCTGTTAATCTGTGATGTACGTATTGCTTATGGTCAGACAGGAAGCCCTGTCTATTGGTTTTTATTTCTCTGTATTTTTTCTGAAGTTCAGGGAGCTGACATTTTCCCCTCAACTAAGAGAATGATAAGTAGGTTGTTGACCCATCAAAAGTTGTTTTCCTTTTAGAAAAACAGATCTAAGAACCTGTATAGCAGGCCCTCTTGTGTATGCTGGGGTCCTTGCTACTACACCAGTCCATGTAGGAATTCCTTCTGCAAAATCCCCGACCCAATGCAATCTTTCCCATAACTAAAATGCTTTGCCTCCACACAATCCACTACTGAGAATCTCTAGTTGCCCTTAAAATTCAATTCAGTCTTCTTCTACATGGTTGGTTGTTGTACTTTGTTCTCAGGAAGGACCACAATGGCAGTACTATGTTGGAGGCAAAGTACAGTGTGTCTGACTGTGACTTATCTGACCAATACAACCTTGGAAAGTTCTACCCCAGGTTGGGCACAAATAGTCTATGTGAATATTTGGAAGGGAGATGTCTAAATTTGTGTACCTCATGTATCTTTTGAGCTACTGCAATTCTGCTTTGCTCATAGAGCACTGTGCCTTCTTTGATGTAGGCACATCATGCTGGGCAGTCCTTTGCCAGAGTTTTTCATATCTCACAGTTAATTCCAAAGTTCTTCAGACAGACCTTGAGAGTGTCCTTGCTCTTACCTCCACATGAGCAGTTGCTTTGTGAGTTCTCTGTAAAATAATCTTTTAGGTAAACATATCTTTGGCATTCAAAGAATGTGGCCAGTTCATTAGCGCTGTGTTCTCTACAGTTGTTTGAGTGCTTGGAAATTCAGTTTGAAAAAGGAACTCAGTGTCCAGTGCTTTATCTTGCCGAGTGATCTTCAGGATCTTCCTAAAATAATTCAGATGGAAGTGATTCAGTTCCTAACATGATTACTCCCACAAGAGTTCCTAATCCACACATTCCTTCAAATAAAAATTACCTTGTATTTATTTTTAAGTACATTTTGTATGTACTTATGTACTACATCTTGTCTTCCCTGATAGAATGGAAGCTTACTGACAGTAGAATCTGTTTCATTTTTATCTATGTAGGCATCACATGGACCTGGTTATTATCAGATAGAAATCACCCAATAAACGTTTGTTGATTGACCGAATAGTGGCTATCATAATGATTGCTCAAATATTACCAAATAATAGCAGTTCGATTAAATTGGTAATCACTTGGTAAATTCTACCAACTCAAGATTTCTGTTCAAGTTGATAGTTCAGATCAGATATCTTGATTTTTTCTGTTATCTCACTATCTAAACAAAGCTTTTTCTTTTTTTTGGCAGTTTTGTTTTTGCCTCAATGACTTAGATAATTATGACTGTGTAGAACTGTCCATAATGGGCAATTTTCTGAAATAAAAAGAATTTTGGTAATCAAGATCCTTGTGACAGTAAGTTGTCAAAACATCTTGAATGTAAGCATTGGATCTTTCTGGATACTAAAAAAAGTACTTCTTTTTATGGAATGAGTTCATAATGAAGTTTTATGACAGAAGGGCTTGTCAATTACATTTAAAATATTATTATATTTTGTTGCTACTAAGTTATTATCATGTTAAGGCCTTGTGCACATCTCCAAAAGAATATCATTTAATATTGTCAGAGCAAAGAAATAACCTAAGTTTCTGAAGATTTTGATAATGAATCATTTACTTATTGTAAGGTACATGAGGATCATGAAAAAAAGAAGACAATTATATAAGAAATTAATTCATCCTTTTAAAAAAAATGACAAGCTCCTTCCTTAATATCTTAAGTGGTGAAATTTAGCTCTAATAGTTTGGCCTTTATGAATTATTCAGCTGTAAAAGCTGTTTGAAGGCTTTAAATCTATATGGCTACATGATTTTAACCTCTTTAGGTCTGTTTCCTCTTCCATAAAGTGAGGATATTGGACTAAGACAATTCTAAGGTCCTTTCTAGCTATAAGTCCTGTGGTTCTATGATGTCATCAGCGTGGGTCTTCCCTATATTGGTAAAGATTATAACCCGTCCACATGTAAGTATTCTCTGCAATTCTTGTCTTTCTCATTCAGTTAAATCTTCATAGAAGACATACCCATTGCACTGGATAAGATTAAATTAGGTGTTTAAAAAAAAAGGCTTATTTTGAATTTTGTTAATTGACCATATTTTACTTTCAAATGACTTTTTATGCCCAAGAGATATGGAATGAATCAAACATTTATTAGGCACTTTCTATGTGCAAAGCACTCTGCTAAGAATTAGAAATACAAATAGAAAGGAAGATAGTTCACGTTCTCAAAGAGGTCATGTTCCAGTGGAAGGAGACAACACACATGGAAGTCAGCTGGAAAGGTCCCAGGTCTTAAGGATGCAGCAGCAAAGTAGATGATAATAATTCTTCTTTAATCTCATTTCTCCAGTTAAAATAATATCAATTTCTGATGTTGAACCATTTGATAGTGCCAATGTCTTTGGTGGCAAGAACTTTCTTTTTTGGATCTTTAGTAGCTATTGACTGTAGCATCGACAGGAATAATTGTCAGGTTGCATCTTCCCAGGATGATGTGTGAGGGCACTGTGCTAAAAGTATTACAATTCCCAAGGCTTTTGGTTTTAGGATCCTATGTTGTCCCCATCACCACATGAGGGGAGATGGTTGTTAGGTTCAGTCAGATAATAAACATTTATTAAGCACCTACTATATGCCACATACTGTGCTAAGAATGGAAGATACAAAAAGAGGCAAAAACCTAATTTCTATCCTCAAGAGCTCACAATCTAATGAAGTGGTGGTGCTCGTGGCAGTGACTGATTTGTCTGGAATATGCTGTTTCCTGTCTCTCAAGGTGCCTTTCTGCTTCACCAGGCTGGCTTGCTTACCCTGTGGATAGCAGCTGATTGGCAGTTTCAGCGAGATAGCTGGCCCCTTTTCCATGGAAGTTGCTTCCCTGGATGATGATTGTGAGTCCTGGAAACAAACTGTGGTCTGAGATGGGGGAATATTGTCATTTCCAGAACTTCTCTATCTGCCTGTTGGTGGCAAGTTGGTCAGAAATTGTTGGTGGAAAGTGGGACCCTCTCTCCACAATGATTTCTCCCCTCAATGAATTTTAACTATCAGGGTCATTAAGTTATCTCTTGGGCAGGTATTAGTATGTAACATTTAATAAATTCTAACAAAATTTGGCTAAATCTATTCTGAATTACTTATAGATCAGAAGTTGCTGGCAGGAAGTTCAATGGAAAGAGTGATAAATTTAAATGGAGTCAGATGACTAGGTTGATATCCTGGTCCTACCACTAATAAGTTGTGACCCTGGGCAACTCATTTTTTTATTGTCAGTTTCCTCAACTGTAACACAAGGAGTTTGGACTAAATGGCCATGGAGATCCCTTTTAAATCTGTAATACTAGGCTCTTTTGTTGCATAAAATGGCACTCAACACATATTTCAGTTTTAATATTTGAATCAATGTATTGTTCAATAATGATAAAGGAAAGAAAATTCGTTGTAATAGAGAAATCATTTGTGCATTTTTTTTTTACTCAAAAGGGAAACAAATTAATTTAGTCAAAGAGAGCCTGGCCCATGTAATCTTAATCAAAGGGCATGTTTTATGTAAGAAACTTCCCAAATAGCCATAATCTCCACTTTCACATATTTATTCATGTTTCACATGAATGATCTATGTTTGATCCAATGTTTCACCTTGTTTTCCAGTTCTCAGGCATGCTTCCTTAAAGCAAATACTGAGTAACACCTCCATTTCTGATTCTTGTTTCTATCTTATTTATCTTGCAATCTTCCATTCTCCCAGAACAAAGAATTTCCATGACTGTTTCATTAATATAAACATTTGATACTTTTTTTTTCATTTGTAACATCCTTGTCTTTTGGCAGCCACCTGGGCCTTTTGCAAAACTGTCCTTCCTATGTCTTTTTTCAACTTATCAGTATTCATACAAAAGTTTTGTGTTATTATTTTCAAATTATTATGAAAATGGGCTAATAAAAAGTTGCAAAACAGAAGTTTTGTAGGAATGGTTAATAGTGGTGACGACAAATGAAGAGGACTCTACAGGGACCTTCCTTTTCTACAGGGAACTGTTAAAGAAAGATACAATGTCTTTTCCTTCTCCAAGGAACTGCCAATATTGGGGATCTGGGAGTTCCACAAGTAATGACTAAGAAATTGGAGCAAGAATAAATATACTACCCTTCTCTCCAACACAGACAGGCAGAAGCTGGGTGCCAAGAGAGGACTGATTGATAAGAGTAACTCCACATGAGGAGCTCTCATATTTCAGACTGTTAGTGACTAGAGATTTGTATACATCTTTGGAACTAATTGTTGCTCATTCAAGGTTTTGTTTTCCCTCCTTCTTCCAATAAAACTTTTTTTCTGCAATAATGTGAATTATGTCCTTGCAAGTGGGGACTACTGTATGTGCATTTTCCCAGATTTCCTGTATTAAAAGTTAGAGTGAAAAAATCTTCTGATGTGTAGCTGGGCCCTTGTCATGTAAGCATGTTCCAAATTTAGTAGAAAGGTAAACTTTAGCAAAGCTAGTATCTGAATCATCACAATTTCAAATGAGTGAAAATGGAATTGAGTTGATATTTTAGGTCTTAAAGTCATTTATTCACTAAAGCAAGATCTTAGAGGATTCAAACATTTTTTGAAGAATATGGTCGTACATATACCAAGTTAGAAGATCCTATTTTCTCCAGAGAGTCCAGCCAAGAAAATTGACTATTGTTTTCTTCAAATGAAGCCTCAAGAGGGAAATCCCTTGGAGAGTTGTAGGCCATTAAGGACAGGAGGGACTGGCCCAAAGCAGATCCATAGGTCTGTAGCCCTCTTAATGCTTTCCTATTGACTAAATTCTCAAAGGATTTCCCAATATTATGTAGTGGGAATGTTATCTCAGTGAGAAATCCCTCCTTATGACTAAAATGTTCAGGAAATTTCTGTGAGGAAAAGGAACAAATTAAAGATGAATTTCCTCAAAGATTTTACCTCTCTTACTCCATTTTATATTAGCATATACTAACTGCATACTCTCCTACAGCATCCAGACAATTTAAACTGGGTGTATATTCTTGAATAAAGCTGAACTAGTTAGAATTCAAACTTATACTAGTAAGCAAGGGAATTATCTATGTGGCTTCATCTTCTGAGTTGAGCAAATGTGTTTGCATATACAACAAAGTTCGCAACTTGTGACATTCTTCTGGATATTTTATTCTTGATATTTTATACCAAATGAAAGTGATCCTTTTCTCATTTAGGGTAACTTTTTTCTCTCAGATGTTTCATCATTATATAGTATCTAGGTAAGTAGATAATAATCTAAATTGCTATTTTGTTTTTTATAATGAATTTTAAAAACTTTTAAATACATGATATGATAATTTTTAAATTGTTAAGACCATTCTGAGGCAAATTGTAACTATAATAGAGATAGGGATGGTGGTTTCAGTAATAGGGATAGAGATCTATAAATCACATTGGTATGGAAAATTCCTGTGTGAGAGAAATCCCTTTACCAATGAAGACTGGCACTTCCTAGAAACATACAGTTGTAGAGAATTGCTGAGAATTTAAGTGATTTGCACACAAGGACCATACAGTTAGACAATCAGAGGTGGGGTTTGAACCCAGGTCTTCCTAGCTTCAAGGATAGGTTTCTATCCTCTATACCATACTGCCTCTCAGTAATACATGTGATAAATCTAGTTATTCAAAACACTGTCAAACTAAAGGACGCAACGTCCCTATGTGTTTTCACTTTTTCATCCTTGTGAAACAGCTCTTTCACATAAGCTTCTCAGCTCTATAACTCTGACCAGTTTTAGACTGGCCGATAGACGGGGTCCATGACCTATTCTATCCTTTCTTCACAATTTTCTTTCCTCTGGGCCTTCATTTTTATGAGGTACAAAGGAAAACGAGATTAAAGTAAAACTTCAAGTAGAGACAATTTGATGTATAATGGTAAGCTTTTTACAAAAATTCATTTCTTACTCTTCTAAAAATGGAAGAATAGGAAGTCTCGTTTTTTTTATGCATACAAGTTCCAAATATCTAGACATCAACTATTCACTATCTGTGCTAATGTGAAGGATAATGTGGAGAATACACATGGTATGGATAATACAAACATTTTTGGCTTTTGAATGTTTTGAACAGCTAGGTCCCAATTACTGTCAATAACGAATCCCCTAAAGTGTCTGTGTTATTTGAATTTACACTGCATATTTCTACTGGGCTGGAACCAATTACCATATTTTACATAATGCTAACTTCAACTAGTACGAATTCAAATACATGTGACCACTTCAGGGGATTTATCATTCACACTAAATATCAGCACATGACTTCTTCAAACAAAATAATGAAACTCCACCATAAAGGTCTGACTTCCCAGGTTTTCATCTTGCTCTCTATTCAACTTCTCTGCTCTTCTCTACCTCAAGCCAGAAGTGTCCTGTATAACATCAGGCTGATAGAGAGTATTGTCTAAATCAGAACTTGCACACTCTTGGAAACTGCTTCACAACTTTTAAGGCAGGGAGATAATTTTATTGGTTTACCTTCTTACCTGCATCAAGTAAGTATTTTGACTGAAATGTCCTCCTTTAACTCCTGCTCAGCTAGAGTAAGTAAGAAAAAAATAAACAGAATGTCTAATATTATCAATAAGATTTTGAAGGTCTAATTTCTCCAGATTTGTAATTTAGAAATTAACTGATCACAGTCTTTTTGTTCTCATGGATCTTATAGCAAACAAACAAAAAAAAATCTTAGCACTAGGAAGGAATCTAGTGAACACTAAGAACTAGAGATGTTAAGTGATTTGTCCAGGTTCATACCGCTGATTGGTAGAGAGCTAGAACCAGAACCCAAGGCCCCTGATTTCTAATACAGTTTGATTTTTAGAATACTAGACTGACTGTATAAGTTTCATACCAAATGATATTTGCTTTCTGTTGTCTTACATATAAAGTTTTTCACAAGTTAATTTTACAACAGAAATCCTATATAATTGGTGTTTTATCCTCTCTATGATTATTGTATATAACATTTGGCTATCCTAATTAGCAACACAAACTGCTATTTCAAAAAAGCCTGTAGTCATTTCATCAATAGGCCTGTCTTTAACAAAAGAGCTTAACATTTATTTCATATTAGTTCCTACACAACTGAAAGACATTAGTGGATAAGTATACTTTTGGCTTTATGGCATCCCCTTTCCTATTTGAGATACCCTCAATTAAGTGGACATCTCACATGAGGACACTTAGAAGAGCCTGAAATTTCTGTTTCTTGTACTATTATCATCCACGTATATGGCAAATTCATACTGGGGGTTACTAATTCCCTAGTTCTTTACAAAAGTCTTTAATGTGAGTTAAGCCACAGAAGAAAAATTAGTTTTAGTATTCCAAGGGAAAAGAAAATCATCTTTAAAACCAGAACAAGAAAACAGTGCATTATCTCTAAGAGAGCAACTATTCTTAATGAACCTTCAGTCTGACTGGAAATTAGCCAAATCAAGAATGTAACAAATTGACTTATAGTCATGCATTTATATTCCTATTTTATTGCTTAAATCTCTTCTTGGAAAAACAATTAGGAGCTCCAGGAAATGAAATTCCATAACCTTCAATATTCAACAACTATATTTGGTTTTTTAAATTTCCTTTGATAATTTCTAGTGAAAAAGAAGGCAGTTTTCATCACTTGGCTCTAAAAAGCTCTTTTAGTACTCAACCTCTTTTTAAAAGTCAAATAACTCCATCATCATGTCACAGAATCTACCTTTTTTCCAACTCTATCATTTTGTTGGCTGTCTTCTGAATCTTCACATTCTTAATGACTGTTCTATGTTATGAACCAAAATTTGGACAAAATTTTCTGGAATATTGGGAAAATAATTTCATATTTCCTTTAGGCTGTTCTTTTTTATTTATAATAATGGCAGTGTAAGGTAAGTCTTTTAATGACAATATGACATTGATAAACTGCACTCATTCATTCAGCAGTTATTTATTGACTATGTAGACCCCTTTACTAAACAGTACAGGGGACAAAAGAAATATAAAACAGAGTCCCTTCTTTGAAGGAATTAATCTAGTGGACAGAAAAAAGATATACAAATGGAAAAAATAACATAAATGTCATTATATGCTCATATACTGCTTGCAATTTGCAATTCTTTGCAATGGCAGTACTGAATAATGGTAAAAATTTATTTACTATACATGACTTGTCTCTCAACTAAGCCTTGGCTTTCTTATTTGCAAAACTAGGAAAGTAATACTTTTTTCAATTTAAGTTTTGTGAGAAAGCTGCTTGGTACAACTTAATACAATATATAAATTTGGTTTATTTTTTCCTGGGTAATATAAATTTACTTTTTTGAAATTTTAAAAAATATACACACCAAATACATGTAAAAAAGCAGTTGCTTCTTCTAAGTCATGTAGTACAGGTCAAAAAGATAAAAAAACCACACCTCTCCACCCACTTTTTTTTTCACTACATACGTACAATGCTGTTCTTTGAAATTTCCTCACATTTTTGTCAGCTAGAATACTTATATCTAGAAGCTAGATAAAATAATCCCTGCCATCTGCCTTCCTTGCTTCCTCCTATGCCACTGTTCTTCGCATTCCAGAGCTGGATGATGATGGGGATAAGAATAATAATCCTAGTATTTATATTGCCTACTGTGTGCCAGGCACCCTGCTAAGCAATTTACAAACTGTATTTCATTTGATCCTCATAATAACTGTGGGAGGTAGGTGCTACTAATACCTAAATTTTGCAGTTGAGGAAACTGAGGCAAGCAGAAATTAAATGACTTGTCCAAAGTCACACAGCATCTGAGGCTGGAATTCAACTTAGGTCTTCCCCACTCCAGGCCCAGAACTTTATCCATGGAGTCACCTAGCTATTTCAGGATGATGACATGGCCAGAATTTTAGAGATCCTCTTTTTTATTTTTTAAGCCCCATTTTCCAAAGGACTTATAATGCATTCTTTTTATTCATTATTAGAAGAGAAGTGATAGAATTTCTATTTACAATAGGACCAAGAAAAGTCATAAAGGAGCCTAGCTCTCCCACATACACTTCAGTGATCTAGAAAAGGTCACAGAAGCCTGTCAGAACTTTGAATCAGGAAACATAAAGGAAGACAGAAGTCAGTGGCAAGAGGCTAGGGAATTGAGGATGGAACCAAACAAGGCCTGACCTCTCTATACTCCAACAAGTATAGGTCAGGGAAGAGTCTCTCCATAGCACAAAAATACAAATCAGTAACTGAGCTTGAGATATAAGAAAACCAGTTTCTGAAACCTATGAAAAAATATGTTTGGTCAAGCAATTTCCAAGAGGCATTCCCAGAAGAAGACAGTAACTCCATAAAAACAACAAGTAGAACCTCAGATATAAATGGCTTTGCCATAAGGAAGAAATTTTTTTTAAAAAAACGTAATTATAAATAAGAGTTCTGTAGGAAATAATTGGAAGGAGATTAAATAGCTTAGAACAAAAAGTGGAAAAGTAATTCAAGTAAAAGATTCCCTGAAAATTAGAATGGATCAGATAAAGATCAATAACTATGAAGAAATATTAGGATAAAATCAGGAGATTGAAATAATATATGAAAATATAAAGCATCTACAGTGAGGGAAAAAAACAACTGACTGGGAAAATGAGTCAGGGAGAGAACAGTGAAGACATAGCTGAATTCCTAAAAACCATGACCAACAAAAACATCTCAATATTAGAATTAATGAAATTATAAATGAAAACTGAACACATTTTTTAGAACTAGAAGAAAACGTGAATATAAGAATCTACTAGTCACCTTCTGACAGAAACTCCCAAATGAAAACTCTCTGGAATGTCACAGGCAAAATCTAGAGCTTCCTGATCAAGGAAAAAAATATTGCATACTGGTAGAAGGAAATAATTTAAAAAAATATTGCATACTGGTAGAAGGAAATAATTTAAGTACCAAGAAAACAAAGTCAGGATCAAGGAGGATTTGGTAAAACCACTATAAAAGTAGAAAAAAAATAATGGAATATGATCAAATTAACCCTGAAATACTGAGTATAATCCTACATGGGAAAATTGACTCTTTAATGAAAGAGGACTTTGGAGAGGATTTTTACTCCAGATTAAAGACTAGAGCTGAAAGGAGACTGAATTTCAAACACAGGAGTCAGGAGAAAACCATAAAGATAAATATATTTGGCAATTTTGAGTTCTAAATAATTAGAAATATTTACATTCTAATAAGGAAATAAGAGACAAGTAATTCTTCAAAATACCAAATGTCTTCAAGGATCATAGGAAATAAGTGAAGTTAAGTGTCAACAGGCAATCACAACATCATGAGACTTATGTGAAAAGCAGGTTTATTACAAGAGAAGTGAATATGCATGTGGAAGAGTTCACCGTCCTTACAGAAGTTTGCATATTTATGACAATACAACAAAAGGAGGAGGAGAAGAAAACAGGAAGGGGCATAGCATGAGAGGGGAAAGGTACAGTAACCCCAACTGAAGTAGAGGAGGAAGGTGATGGCAAAAGCTACATTCTTTTCCCTTGGGAACCATTACACTATGAAGACAGGAGGGTCTGCTATCTGCAAAGGACTCCAGCTGCCCAAGCATTTTTCCCAGCCTGGCACAGACTGGCTGGTGCCTGTCTTGCCTCCCAAGGACACATAAGAAATCCAACCTGGGGTGCAAATAAGCCATTGCGTTGCCTGGGGGGAAGGGGAAACTTCATCCTTGACATATTCAAGGTCTCCTGCATGCTCTGGGTTCAGTGTTTGTGGAAAATATGGAAAATAAAAAAGACCAGTTTAGGGAATATATCAGCAAGTAAGCATTTACTAAGTACCCACGATGTGCCAGGCACTGTGCTAAGCACTGGGTATAGAAAGAAGAGCAAAAATAGTTCATTTGTTTAGTTCCAATGGTCTTAAAAAAGAGGGGAAAAAAGGGGGAAAAAAAGGATACTAGGGAAGAAATGAAAAAGGTGGTGGAACTTACTATGTATCATAATTGGGGTGCATAGAAAGAAGAGAATACAAACATAAAGGATGAGGTAGGGGGAGTGGGCATCACATGAACCTACTTTTTATGAACTAGACAAAGGAGAGCTGAATACACTATATACACACATAATTTATTGTAATAATAATACATTAAAGTCAAGAAGGGAAGAGGTTGGTATAGAGAAAGGGAAGAGAGGAGTTTTAAGTGTGAAGATCCAGTCTGGAAGAGAACAGTCCAACTTCAAAGGGAAGCATATGAAGTGGAGATTAAAAGTAAAGAAAATGTGAAAACCAGTTGTTGGAGCCACTCTACAGAAAGAGAGGAGGAAAGGAAGGAGATGAATTATGGTTACTAGTAATGATCATATGCTATCTCTTCCACAATCACTTTTTTTTCTAAGTATGGGTCAGAGGGTAAGGGAAAAAAAGAATAAGAGTATATGATGGAGAGAGATACACAATTAACACATGAATATGAATGGGTGACTTGCACATGAAAAAGCACAATAGATTAGAAAGCAGAATCCAATGACATATTATTTACAAGAAAAAACTGTAACATACAAAAAAAAAGTACTGAAACATGATTCATGCAGAGTTAAAATGAGGTGATAGTAAAAAATTTATTATGTTTTTGGTGACCTAAGAAAAAAGCAGAGGTAATAAGCATGAGCGTAACAAAGGCAATAGTAAAAACAAACATGGTTAAAAGAGATAAACAGGTAAATATTACAAAGATAGCAAAGATAAGCAAATAATATGAATACTTAATCCATATGCATGGAACAGAATACCATCTAAGTACTAAAAAGTTAATAAATCACACAGAAAGCAGTAAAACTATAAGAGCTGGCTTTCAATATGCCTTCTCTGACTCACACAAATCAAATAAAAAGATAAGCCAGAAAAGAAATTAAGGATGTGAATAGAATTTCAGATATAATATTTTTCTAGAACTTACTAAATGGAAATAGGAAGGCAAATATATATTTCTCAGCTTCCTGACAAGCACTCAATCTACTATTCCAGCTAGCTCCCTCTAATTAGGCTTAATATTTTTATCATCTAAAGTAGAAAAGTAAAAAATATCAAACACATTCTTTACTGACCCCAACGTAATAAAATGATAATGAATAAAAGACTTTTAAGGAAAGGCTTCATACTTG
Source organism: Bettongia penicillata ogilbyi (assembly GCA_023548195.1). Lineage (NCBI taxonomy): Eukaryota > Metazoa > Chordata > Mammalia > Diprotodontia > Potoroidae > Bettongia > Bettongia penicillata. The sequence goes on along the minus strand of JAJHZJ010000164.1, from coordinate 1,591,556 downwards.
GAGACTAACAAAACCCCAAAGAACTGATGAGTCAAAAAACAAATCATAAGAATGATACATAATTTCAAAGAAAATTACAAAAATGAAACATATGAAAAACTAGCATATAGCCAAGGTAGTCCTTAGACTAGTCAAATTAATAAGCACGTATTGAATCTACTACATGCCAAGCATTGTGCTACATTGTGAATATACAAAGTAAAATGAAACCATACTGCTCTCCAAGAGGAATGAAGGAGGCAGTATGCATATGACCATGTACAAAGAAATTAGACTGGAGATAATTTGAGAGAGAAGGCATTAAGATTAAGGATTGGAAAAAGCTTGCTATAGAAAGTAGGCCTTTAGATGAGATTTGCAGGAAGCCTGGGGAGCAAGAGGTTGAGATAAGGAAGAGGGAAAGTACAGACATAAAAAGGAAAAAGGAAAGTCAGTGAAAATCCCCAGAGTTAGAGACACTTGAATCAGGAAAAGAAGCAGCGAAGCCAGCAGACTACTGTAATGGTTCAAGAGGGCAGTAATAAGGACCTGTACCAAGATGGCAGCAGGTAAAATGCATATCTCTTAATTCTGAGGACTGACACAGCCAAAATACAGAGTTTTTAGATCAAAGAAAAAAAAAACAAAGAGAAAGGAAGGAGAAAGGAAGAAAAGAAGGAAGGAAAACAGGAAGGAAAGAAGAAAGAAAAAAGGAACCAATTCTAAGGAACCAAAATCAGGATCAAGTAAGACTTGGCAGAAAGAACTTTACAGAAAAGAAAATCAGGAAATATAATAAAACTTATCCTGCATTACTGTATAGAATCCTACCAGGGAAAAAATAGATTTTTAATGGAACAGAGGCTTTTAGGCACTCCTCATAACTCAACTAATGAGGGAAGGAACAGATCAATGAAATGAGCAAGCAACTGAGTGGGAAAAACTCAACAACTAGAAAACAAGTAAAATGACCCCAACTAAATATGAATAGAGAAATCCTTAAAATCAAAGAACAAACAAAACTGAAAGAAAAAAAATCAATTATAACAAACTGTAGTTACTTGAAAAACCTAATAGATGAACTAATTAACTGGCTAATCTAATTTTTAAAATCAGAAACAACTTATTAATATCAAAAATGAAAAATCAAAATTTAGAACAAATAAATGGCTAACAAATGAACTTCATGAATATTTAAACATGTAGGCTGGCCTCGGTAAGGTGAGCAACCCCTCCCTTCTTGCTCCCAAGGATCACTTGTAATATGACAGCTCTGACTGGGAACCTCATGATGCTATATCTTAAAGTCTTCTAGAGTTATCCATAATATAATGGGCCCATACAGCTGTATCTTGAGCTTGTCTAGGGTTAACTATGATGTAAGTGGTGGGACAGGGGTGGAGAAGGTTAGGTATACTATCACTGCTACTACTGTAATTCCCGAGCCTCTATTTGTATGATATGTACTTACAGAAAATTAATTACTCAAGTTTTACTTTACTTACTCAAACATAAAACTATTTCTAAATGGTGAGACAAAATAGGAAAATGTTACATTTATTTCATATAAGGCAAAAGTAGGAATAATCAAAACATCACAATCTACTCATAAACCTGGATCATACTATCCCACTAATGCGAAAAGGCACATGAGTAAAGAAATCTACATACCTAGGGCAACAAAGCTACTTCTCTATTAGCTGCTTCTCTTCTGCCCTTAAGCCAATGAATCACTGACAAGCTCTTTTAGCTTATAGCTATCTTTAGTGCTGAAAAACTGCTAAGCTCTTATTAACATAAAATATATCAACAATATATCTGTTCAGTGACAAGCAATCTCCTTAAGCCAGAGAGCTATAAAACTCCTGAATTTGACATTCTGGGCAATGAAGACAAACCCAACTAGCTCCTCACTCAATAGGATTCTGCATTCTTCAATCAGATTCTTGTAAAGCAAAGCCTTTTCTCCAGTAATCAAAATTCACAGCAAAACAGGTGGGAAAAAAAAAAGGTTTCTTTTCCCTTTTTTTCTCTTCAATTCACAGAGGATAATAGAGGGCAATTAGGCACCTCTCTGGCTGTAGATGGCACAGGAGAGCAATAGTGCTTACATCTGTACACAGGAGTAAGAATCAAATGTCCTTCAATTAACATTCTATCTGAAGAGTACACTCACCTGACCCAGTTATTCTCCAAGCTGGGCTGAGCAATGCTTCTCTTCAATCAGCAGGTGCCCAGCAAAGTGGCTTGAGTGAGCTAGCAAAATCTTCACTTTTCACCTTCTACATCTTCTGTCCCTGGTTTCTTATGACTCCTCCTGGGATCACCTTTACTCTCCTTTTTCTTTTGCCTACTTCCTCCTTAGCTTCGTGTTTTTTCAATATCCTCCAGTTAGTGCTTCCTCACATGTAGTTATTTCTAACCTATGTTATGAAACGCAATGATTCAATTTTTTTTGTCAGATATTGCCCCAGAAGTCTTTGTATAATTTTTCTATACTAACCAAAAATTAATTGATTTACTTTTAGGTGGCAGTGAGAATAACACCAGGCTTGAAGTCAGGATGATCTGGGTTCAAATTTGGTTTTAGATGCTTACTAGCTGTGTGACCTTGGACAAGTCACCTAACCCCTGTTTATCTCAGTTTCCTCATCTGTAAAATGGGATTTCCCAGGGATGTTGTGAGGACCAAATGATGGGATAATCATAAAGTACTTACCATGTTACCTGGAACATAGTGCTATATAAATGTTAGTAATTAATATTGTTATTATTATTATTGCTATTTCTTTGATATAATAACCTTTAAATAGTCACATGCAAGCTGATAGACCACAATGCCCTGAATTCAGTGTTATCTCAGTCATTGATTGGTATCTGTCTCAAAACCTGTCTCCAAACAAGTCCTCTCATTATATTCATATGAGGAGCAATTCTCAAGCAAATCAATGTTGCTTTCACAAGTGTTCTTTTTCTGTCCCTTTAGGCAACTAAACTGTTGTGAAAGGAGAGTATACTATATAAAAAATATAAAATACCCAGAATAACAGAACAAGAAATAGAAAACTTGAATAACCCAATATCAGAAAAAGAAATTGAATAAGCCACAAATTAATTCCCAAAGTAAAGGACCAGATGGATTTACAAGTGAATATTATCAAATATTCCAGGAAGAATTTATTTCAGTATTACATAAACTTTCCTAAAACAGAAAAAGGAATCCTTTCAACTTCCTTCTACAATACAAATAGAGATGAAGTAGAAAAAAAGATACAATCATCGAGATGAATCAGATAAAGAAAATTATATAATGATGATGATGATAGCATTTATATAACACATTAAGGATTATGTAGATCTTCACATATATTGACTCATTTTGTTAGAAAAATATTAAATACACTACTAGCAAAAAGTATATAACAACATACTAAAAATATTAGGCCACAGAACCAAGTTGGATTTATACTAGGAATTTAAGATTGTGTCAATATTTGGAAAATTATAAACACAGTAGAAATAAATATTAACAAAAATAAAAATCAGGTTTACTTCAAAACATGAAGAAAAGGTTAACTGGCTTCTTGGTTAACATCATGAAGGTACTAACTTCCAGAGGTGGGACTTGAACCCAGGTTCTCCAACTTTAGAGCCAAAGCTTTTTTCCACTGGTCATACCCAATAGGCAACTGGTAATGTTGGCTAGAGATCATAGATGTAGACCCAGAGTTGGAGTCCAATTTCCTCATTTTAAAGATGAGAAAATTAAGGGAGGGGTTAAGTAATTTGCCCAGGGTCACATAACTAATTAAGTGTTTGCATTGGGATTTGAAGCCAATTATTTCTGGGTAGGTGCTATTCCATCCATGATTACAGTATGTGTCTGCAAACTATTTAGCAGAATAAGAAAAAATAGGAAAGAACAAATAACGCTAATATGTGGTTTTCTACGTCACTATGCAGGCACAGAGAACTTTACACGTGGTTCAGGGGCCCCTCATTTCTATCTGAGTTTCTCATTAGGCAGGACAGTGCGGTTAGGAGTGAAAATTGGGCTAGATCCATAGATCTGGGAGTTAGCTGCATGACCACTGAATTACCAGCCCTGCTCCACTAAACTCATTTCATGCTCAGCTCCCAGCTGCCCACCTGATTTTGACCCGCAGTAGGTTTGGGCCGGAAGCGGGCGAGCTCTAATCTCCAAGCCCCTTACTCGCCCGCTCCAAGATTCTCCCAAACAGAGGGGCGGAGGCCAGAGCAGCTGCCCGGACAGCGTCGCCCGACGCTACTGCGCATGCGCAGCGAGTGGGCGCCGAAAGCGGATTCAAACGTCCCGCCGGCTGCTACAAAGTTCGAGCTGGGCCAGGCCGACATGACCCCGGCGGAGGCGGCTTTGCTGCGGCAGTGCCCGCTTCTCCTGCCCCAGAACCTGGAGAAAACCATTTACGAGGGATTCATCTCAGCCCAGGTACCCGCCTCCTTGGGAATCGGGCGCCGGGGCACGTGGAAGGGGCTAAACGGTGGTGAAGTGGACTGTGCAGGGGAGAAAGTGTCTCCCGGGTTAGTGCGGGGAGCGTTAGAGTTGGGGCAGTTCATACTGGTGAGCAGCCGCTGCAGGAGGTTGGGAGCCTGGGGCAGAGACGGGCTCGGACTGAACCACGCGCGCGCACGCGCAGGAGACCGGCGAGTGCGGTGACGTCAGAGCCAGCGGAAAGTTCCCAAGGGGCGGGGCCGCCTCTCCTCCACGCCCCCTCCCTCCCCTTTTCCGGGTAGATTTCACCTCTAGCTCAGCTTCCACCGCTTCTCCGGCAGGAAGGGAAGCCTCAGGGAGCTGCGCGAGAAGAGCCCCAGGCTTGCAGTCTGCCCAGCATTAACTGGGAGTCCTCGTCGTTGTTAATTAAAAGGGCCAGCGGGCACTGTGCGGGGCACGGGGGTTACAAGACGGACAAACGAACCAGCTCTCCCCTACTTACTCTCTACCCTGGGAAAGAAAGGGGACCAGCATTAATTAAGCGCCCACGGTGTGCCAGGCACTGAGCTCAGGGCAGGGGGTAGACAAATACACAAATAAATCATTAATTGAGTGATCCTCTGCTCTCCAGGAGCTTAAGGAGCAGCTAGGGAAAGGGACAAGCATTTATTAAGCACCTACTGTGTGCCAGGCACTGAGCTAAGCCCTTGACAAGTATTATCCCATTTGTTCCTTACATTAATAGTGACTGCTATTCTTTCCCTCCTAGCTTGATTTACTTATTTTTTTCTTTTGCTCATTAAACCCATGCATTGCATCCTCGGCGGGCTCCAGCCATCCTGATGGATATCTGGTCAGTGGATCCATTTGGCTCTGGAGGAGAAGTGAGGCTGGTGACCTGCACAGCCCTCCCTCACTCAAAACAAAGTCACGTGCAAGTCATGTCATCATTTGTCTAAGGGCATGGTCTTGGAGAATTTTAACCTTTGTTAAAAGCCCTTGCCTAATTAAAACTCAGGGCTCCCTCACTCCAAGTCCAGTACCCTGTCTCACATGGTTCTTGTCTGTCCGTTTGTCTGTCTGTGTTCCTGTAAAATCAGGATGATGCTAATAGTAACTACCGCCTAGATGGATCAAATGAGAGAGCATGTAAAGTGCTTTGGAAGCTTTAAAGCACTATGAATGCTATCATTTTTATTATTATTTTATAGCTGTGAGGAGGGAATAAGTATGTATCTTTATACAAATGAAGCTGTTATATTTGTTGTTGTTCATTTGTGTCTGACTCTTCATGACTCCATGTGAGGTTTTCTTGGCAGAGATACTGGACTGGTTGACCATTTTCTTCTCCAGCTCTTTTTGCAGATGAGGAAACTGAGGCAGACAGGGTTAAGTGACTTGCTCAGGGTCTAAATGTCTGAGGCTGAATTTGAATTCAGCCCTTCATGACTCCAGGCCTAGCACACTATCCATTGTACCATCTAGTTTCCCCAATATATTATATAAAATAATACTATTCAATCCAAGGTGCATTACCTACCCTTTTTTACCTACTCTTGCTAATAGGACAGCTTTTTTGGTTTATGAACTTGCACCATTCACTGTATCTTCCCCACCCCCCAAACATATTAAGTTTATAGTATATGCTAACCATTGTATATGTTTATGGCATTTTATCATAAACATATTGGAAAGGGGATTCCTGCGTGATTACTTTTGAGAGCTCCTCGATTTCTGAGATTTTGCAGTTTTGTGCTTGGGTACAAGTGCTGGTAACCATTTCTTATGGGGCTGACATAGTAGATAGAACACTGGACTTAAAAGTTAGGGAAAGCTGAATTTTAATACAGCCTTAGACACTTGATCCTCAGTTTCTCCATCTGTAAAATTAAGATAATAATAGCACATACCTCACATATTGCAAAGAACAGATAATAACAATATATGTAAGGTACATTGCCAGCCTCAGAGTTTTATGATAATAATAAAAAATTTAAAAATCATTATTATTTTAGTAATGAGAGCTATTTTACCTAGTTCTGTTAATCTAGGAAGGTTTTAGCAGAAGTGATCTCTTCTTCCTCTCAATCTGGATAGATCTTTGTTACTTCCTGTCTCCTGCCGCTTGCTGCATATTGCTTTGCATTATGGTAATTTGTGTGTATGATCTTTGCCTTAGTAAGTTTCTAACTCCCTGTCCATCTCCCATGTTGCCTAAGTAAATATTTCACTAAATAAATACTTCAATTCAACAAAACCTAATTAAGTCCCTATCATGTACATGTACTGTATAAAAACAAACACAAACTACTGAGGAGGATACAAGTCCATGAGTAAGAAAATAGAAAGGATTTGCAAGTAATTTCAGGAGGGAGAGTACAAGTAACTGAGTTGGATCGGCAAGGCCTTGTATAGGAAAAGGTCCTGGATTGTGTTGTGGAAAGATCATAGCATTGTACACATGTAGCTGAGAAGAGATTATGCCCCAGACTATTTGTAAAGGCACCAAGGCAGGAGATGATATAGAATACTGTACGTAGGAAAATGAGCAGGCTCATTTTACCCCCATGTTGAATACCTGAGGCTGAAGAATATGAAATAAGACTGGAGAGTCAGGCGGGAGCCCCATTGAGAAAAACTTTAAAAGCCAGACCGAGGATTTTGTAGTTTATCTTGGAAGCAGTAGGAGGCTATTGAAGATCTTCTTGTACGGTTGACATTGTCAGGTTCTGTGTTAGGAACATGAGTTTGGCTGCTCTATGGAGGAGGGATGAGCAAGAAAAGAGACTCAGGGAGGTACAGCAGGAGACTGGGTGAGAAGGGCATGAACTTGGACAGAAACTGTGAGGCTGGAGAGAAGGGGATGGATGTGAGAGAGGTGGAGATAAAATCAAGAAGCCTCAGCAACTGATTGCATGGAGATGGGGCAGGGGAAGAGGGGGAAGAGTCCAGAACATTCCAACTTGTGAACCTGGGAAAAGAAATTGACAGGGGCCAGGTTTGTGGTGGAAGGTGATGAGTTTGAGATGTATGTGGGAACATCCAGGAGAAGGTGTTCAGGAGACAGCCTGGAGTTCAGGAGTGAGACAAAGGCTAGACGGATTTGAAGGTCATCCATATAGGAATGATGATGGAACCTATGGGAACTGATAAGATCACCTGGGGAATAACTGAGAAAGAAATCAAGGAAACTCAAGACAGAGCCTTGGGGGATGCTCACTTACACCCTGTGGACAGTAGCATGATGCCAGTCCACAAAGGAGACCTGGAAGGAACCTTTAGGCTGGTAGGAGGACAGGGAGAAAGCAGTGTTAAAGAAGTGAGGAGAGAGCATTCTGGAGGGCAGGGCTGGTTGACAGTGGATAGTTACTGGAATTAGCAGTTAAGCTATTGTAGGTAATAAAGGCCACTTATTTACTCAGTGACATTTTCACTTGCATTATTAGATACAAGACTAAGAGGAGAGGGGATATATAACCTGTTAGAATATTCTGCTTATCCTTATAGGGATGAAATCAGACAAAATAAAGAGAATTGTATTTGGTCTCAGAAGATTAGTGTTTGAATCCAAAGTCTTCCATTTACTGATGGTATGACCTTGGACAAGGCCACTTAATCTCTCTAGTTCTCAGTTTTCCTTGTTTTAGTGATGAAGATGTTAAATTCAGTGATCTCTAAGGTCACTTTCATTTTGCATGTTCTGTAATTTTTGTTGTGACTAAAAATGTAGATTATGCATTGTATTGTAGTACATTTACAACGGTAGTAGAAAGACCACCCAGGGATCAATAAACATGTCATCATATACTGTACAATGATTTTACTGTCATTGATAGTGAAGGTTAAAAAAAAAACCCAGCTCTGTTAGTATCCCCAAAGTTCATAATACACCTGGAGTGAAGGTACTTTTGAAGAATGGACTCAGCCTCTCTGCTCCTCAGTGTCCTCCATAAAATGAAGGGGCTAAATGACACGATCTCCGAGATCTCTTCCACATCTGGCATCTTGAATCCTATCCTCATTATTGTCGATGTCCTTTTCTGACATTTTCCTTAGCTCTCAGCATAGTGCCTGGCACAGTAGGTGCTTAATAAATACTTGTTGATTTGACAAAGAGTAAAAAAGAAAAGGGGGGAGCAGGACAGTAAAACCAGCTAACACTTCACCTGTGTGTGACAGAATATGAGATATTCCAAAGGCATAGCCCTTTCCGTCCTCTGCAGAGAAGGGGGAGAGGCATTCTCTCCTCCATGCTCCAGGACGGACCAAGCTTGCTCTTCCTAAATTATATTGAGTTTCATTTCATCGTTCTTTCTAATTCTCTTGTTGTCATTGTGGATATCGTTTTCCTGATTCTATTTCACATTGCATCAATTAATGTATCCTCCCGCGCCCCCCCCGAATTCTTCATGTTTGTTGTTTCTTATGGTGAGAAAATATCCCATTATATTCATATGCCACCTATCCCAGTTTTTCTACATACTAAACCAAAAATTTAAGAAATAAATTATCTTTTTAGACATATCTTGACTCATGTTTATCAGAACATGTAGAATTTATGGAAAGGTGGTAGTGCCTTTTTATTTCAGTTTTATAGAAATACTTTGGATAGTAAAGACTAGCAGGAGAAATTAAGTTAGTACTTCCTGTTATGTCTGATTATAAATAGCCTGTTGTAGATGATGTGGAGACAGAATTCCTGCTCAGTCATAGGTCTGATTGGATGAACTCTGAGATCTCTTCTACATAGGATATTCTCTATGGATACAGCCCCTCACCTCCATAAAACCTAACTGTATTAATTCTGATGGTATTTTCTTGGGATTTTGGCCACAACCATAATTCTGATCTATACCCACAAATCAACAGTTATTCTTGTGTAGCAGAGAACAAATTCAGAGGCAGTGATAGTATAGAAGACATGAAATGGTGGGAAATTATTGTCCAGAAGGGGAATTTTGGAGTTTAATATCACAGAATCACGGATTTTTCTATTAGAAAAAACCATGGTGCTTATTTAATCTAATTAATGATTAAAAATGAATTCTCACTACAATACATCTTATACATCTATCCGCTTATCGAGGAAGAGGGGAACACTCACTACCTTCCTAGGCATTCCATGCTACTTTTGGCCTCTTCTAATTGTTAGAAGGTTGTCTCTGTAACTTTTTCCCATTGCTGCTATATCTGCCTTATTGAGGCCAAGAAGGAAAAAACCTAATTGACCTTCCATATCATAGTTAAGTCCTTGCAGATGACCTTTATGTTGCTCTGAGCTTTCTCTTTGAATTGAGTCTCATACTTGGACTCAAAGCCTTTTACTGTTGAGGTTGCCTTCCTTTGGCCATTTTCCCATTTATTAATGTCTTTCCTAAACTATGAATGTTTTTGAGTGGTGGCACAGTCATCATAACTAGTAGGTGGGTATCATGAATAGAGGTGAGGGAGGGGCCATGGTGTTAGAGGGATTATTGTAAATACAGATGTTGCCAGGTGAATTGGATGGGGAAGAACAAAAGCCTACTCACTGCCCAAAAGGAGTGATTTCTTACTAACGTAGCATTGTAGGAACAAGTTGGTATCTCCTTGAAATACAAAAGAGCCAACTTTTGAGAGTTTCCTTGGGTTGGAAGTTAGTTGCAGAGTTGGTTGCTCATTTTAAAATACTTGGGATCTTCCTTCTTTCTTTCAAGTAATAGAACAAACTGTTATAGTATCAGTTTTACTACTTTTCAACGAACTGTAATTCCTGATTGTTCTTATCTGTACATGTAGCATATGTCTATAAAGTTAGATTAAAGTTACTATGTAATACGTTTTAGTGCTTTAATGAAATAGTGAATCCTTGTTATTTGACCTTTTAAAAAGGTCAGAAGTACATTTTGTTTCATTTTTTTTAAAGGCCATTTAAATGTAATAAAAGTGCTATAATATTACCACAAAAGTAAAGGTTATAGGGTATATTTAATTGTGTTCCTCTATTTTAAAAACTGCTTTAAGAGAGATTGTTTAAAATTTCCATCTGGTAAAGTGAACTTATATTAATTGTTTTTGGAGAATTTTTTTACTCTTATTTTTCACTTAATACTGTTGAAGTAAAAGATTATATTACTGTTTGTCTTTTTCTTTGCTCAAATTTCATCGTTTTTATCCTGCTTAAACTGCTTACTGATTCATTTCCTCAAGAAAGTATAACTCTGATTTCAGTTTTTAGAAAATGGTTCCCCTTCCCTTCCTGCTTTCCCTTTCTTTTAGAAATAATAGAAAAAATGAAGCCTATACATGCTTATCTACATCTATGTTAATATCAACAGATAGCTGTCTAGTCTATTGACAGAGCTATCTATAGTGTCCCAAAATTTTTTAGCATAATTTTAGGCTGTTAAAGCTTAAAACTCCACTTTCTTTTGGGGAGGGGAATTGATGGGAGAGTGTTATTCCCATACGTTGATAGTAAATATTCAGGTAAATGCTTTATGAAGTTAGTGATGCCTATCAAAGTGGCTAATATGATAAAAAAGAAAAATGTTAGATGTTACAGGGGATGTGAGAAAACTGGGACATGAATGCATTGTTGGTGGAGTTGTGAACTGATCCAGCCATTCTGGAGCGCAATTTGGAGCTATGTCCAAAAGGCTATAAAACGGTGCATACTCTTTGAACTAGCAATACCCCTGCTAGGTCTGTATCCCAAAGACATCCAAAAAAAAGGAAAAAGGACTTATTTGTACAGAAATATTTATAGCAGCTCTTTTTTCAGTGGCCAAGAGTTGGAAATCAAAGGGATGCCCATTAATTGGGGAATGTGGTATGTGATTGTAATGGAATATTATTGTGGTATAAGAAATGACAAACAGGATGATTTCAGAAGAACCTGGAAAGACTTAGAAGAACTGATGCATAGTGAACTGAACAGAAATAGAATACTGTACACAGTAACAGCAGTATTGTTTGATGAAGAATTGTGAATGACTTAGCTATTCTCAGCAATACAATGATCCAAGATAATCCCAAAAGACTAGTGATGAAGCATACTATCCTCCTCCAGAGAAAGAACTCATATTACTTGAATACAGATTGAAGCATGCTATTTTTCACTTACTTTATTTCATTTTTTTCTTTTTATTCTTGTCTTCTTATACAAAATGATAAATATGGAAATTAGAAAAAAAGAGGAAAAGAAGTCAATGATGACATTTCTAGTAACAATATATTGAAAAGGCAGAACAATTGAATTCATGGTGATTAGTTTAATTCAACAAATATTTTTATGCCCACAAAACTCTGTGGAGGGTGTAATGATGCACAAGAGGTGAAATCCCACCTTCAAAGAGCCTATTAGGAAACATAAAATCTGCACAAAGAATTCTAATATAAGTCTATGAGAGACAGTTTAATGTTGAGGAAGGAAGCAATAGCTTTGGAGTCAGAAGTCCTAGAGACAGTGCCTACCTGCAGGGATAGAAGGAGTTTCTACTCGTGGGAGTTCTGTATGCTGGTGACAACCACAGGTCGAATCCCTGTCAATTATACACCTCCATCTCCACCATCTATACCTATGTATCTATCTATCTACGTATGTCTGTAGGTATCTCTATAGGCTATTATTGTTTATAGTTCTCAGTGATTATAATAATGTGTCAGACACCTAGACTAGTATGAAAAATGGAAAGTGATTACTTCTGTCTCAGGTAGCAGAAAAGGGGCTTGTACCTGGGGATTTTAAGGATGGCTCAAATGGTAGAAGAGGACATTTTAGGTTCAGGGAACAGGCCTGAATGGAAAAGCACAAGAAGGAATTCAGGAAATGGGACTAATTGGATGGTAGGTCATATCCATGAAGAAGAGTAATGAGAAATAAAATTTGAAAGGTAAAGATTGACGTAAGATTGTTAAAGCCCTTAAATGGCAACTTAAAGAGTTATTCAGGGAGTGGGGGAGCTCAGAAGTGAGCAATTGAAGGTTTTAGACTACAGCAGAGACTTAATTGGAACTGTAGTTTAGGAAGATTAGTGTGTCAGCAGTTTTTAGGATAGATTAAAGTGTTGGTAAATTTAGAGGAAAAAAAACTGTTAGACTTAAAAATCTAAGCTAGCAGACTAGACTAATAAGATGAGATAATAGACTAAACCAATGCGACTAAACCAAAGGTATTGTGGGCCTAAACTAGAATGGGTCAGAGGGAATATTAGATGAACAGTAAAAATATTTTCGATGTAGAATCAACACAATTTGCCAAGTGTTTAAATTTGTGGATTCAGAGAAGAAGAAGGAGTGAAAGATGACTAGGAACTCTTAATACTATGTGATTGGTGCACGGCAGTGCTATCAGAAAGTCAGAAGAAGCTTGGTTTGAAGGGAATCAGTCAGTCAACATTTATTAAGCACTTTCCATGTGTCAGGGAACACAAACAAAAGTGAAATAGCCCTTGCCCCCAGAGACCTTACTTTTAAATGGAGGAGACAATACGTATGCATAAAACATGTATACAGAATATACAATATGAATAAAAAGTGGCTATGAGAGGGACAGTACAAACAACAGAGGTATGGGAATCATGATAGGTGTCATGTAAAACTTCACACCTGAACTGAGATTGAGGGAAACCAGGGAACCCACCAAAGGGAAGGGAGGAGGAAGTGTAACTGGATTGCAGAGTAAGAGGAGAATAATTTTTAAGGGGACTGGAAAAGTGGGAAAGGGTCAAGGTTTAAAGAGATTTCAATGCAATACAGAGGGGTTTATAGTTGATCCTGTATACAACAAAGAGCCACTGGAGTTTGTTAAGCAGAGGGATGACATGATCAGACCCATGTAGGAAAGTCACTTTGGCTGCTTTATGGAGGATAGGATGGAGAGGGTAGAGACTTGAGGCAGAGATGTCTTCCAGCTGTATGGGATGCTATGGATGCAGTTCTTCTTAAGCTTTTTTCACTCTTGAGCCCTTTTTGCCTTTTGGCACTGTTTGTTGTCTATGTGGCCTGGAGGATGTACAGTGCAAGGTGTGCATGCTTTGTGTTCAGAACCAAGACTGCAGTTAAGTTGCAGATGCAAAAGGGCAAGCACAGTTAGAAATGCCTGTATGCGTTTAATTTGTAATTAATATTTGGTTGTTGTGTGTTCAGAAACCTTTTTACTTTTGCTAAATTTATGGGGTCGTGACCCACATGCATAGAATATAATTAGATAGCTATATGAAATAGTCTAGGAGAGAAGTGGTAAGGGTCTGAACTAGGATAGTGTGATGGCAAGCAAAAGAGGATCTTTTGCTGTTTTTGTTTTACTGAATGTGCCTCTGATTGAATCTTGCCATTATCAATCAAGAGTCTTTACTAGGGGTAAAGTACAGAAACACTTTACTAGAAACAGTGAGTGTATTTGTATTGTTAATTATTTTAATGTGATTAAAAATCTTCCCCACCCATTAATGGGCCTGTCCATTTAAGGGAGTGATTAGGGAAGGTCCATGCCTTTTGTTAATGAGACACTGGTTCTCGACGGTTATGATTCCCTCTGACTCTAAAAGAGGCATAAATACTCTGAGTTGAGGTTTTACTTTGGGGCTTACTGACTGGAAGTGTTTGTATGGCCAGATGAGGACCCTGGGAAGCCTTTAAAGGAGCCCTCTGGCTTTGAAAACCTATATGTCAGTGTTTCCCTCTCTGGTAACTATGGTCAGACAGTTGGACCCGTCCACTGAATTCAGATGGAGGAAACCATGTCTTTTGATCCTTGATTTCTCTACATTTTCTTTGAAGTTCAGGGTGTTAACTCCCCTGAACTAGGTGAATGATCAATATGTGCTTTTGTTAAAGGAGTGATACGTGTGCTTGATTAAAGTGATTGTTAACACCTTGAAAGTTGCTTTCCTTTTATGAATGCAGATCTAAGAACCTGTGATAGCAGTCCCCCCTGTGTATATTGGGATCCTGATTGTTACAAATAGTAGCAACTGACTGGAAATGTCTTCTAAGAGTGAGGAGTTGAGGGTGACACAGTGAATGAGAGGATGGCAGTGTCTTCCACAGTAACAGGAAAGTTCAGAAGAGGGTTGAGTTTTGAGGAAAAGTAAGTTTTGTTGTGGACATGTTGGGTCTGAGATATCTCATACTTTATAATGCAAGACTGGAGCTCAGAAGAGAAACTAGAAGTAGATACTTAGATCTAAGAGTTGGAGTTACCCACATAGAGATAGTAATTAAATCCTTGGAAAGTCAGGAGATCACTAAGTACCCACATAGAGATAGTAATTAAATCCTTGGGAAGTCAGGCGATCACTAAGTACTAGATTGCAGAAAGTGAAGAGAAGCCTTGAGGAATGCCCACAGGGATATCCACAAGGGCTGCTTTCTGAATGATGAATCAACAGAGACTGTCCTCAGCCAGAGAGAACTATGAGAGAGCACTGACCTGAAAACCCAGAGAGTATCCAGAAGCTACAGGGGTAAGTGCTACCAGAAGGCCCAAGAGGATGAAGATTGAGAACAGGATATTAGTTTTATCAACTTGGAGACCATTTGTAACTTTGGAGAGGGCCCTTTTAGTTGGGGAAAGATAATCTCAGTTTGAATATCTTGAGTTCAAAATGGTGGTGTGATATGTAGGTAAAAGGTACCTTTTGGGTAATTGGAAATGTAGGTCTAAAAAACTAGAATGGCTAAAAAAATTGTGGTGTAATGGAATGTTATTATACTATAAGAAATGATGAAATGGATTGTTTAAAGGGAAGTGGAAAGGCCATTATGATCTGATGGAGAGTGAAGTGAGCAAAACTGGGGGAACAGTTTATGCAAGGAAAATAACATAGAGAAATGCAACTTTGAGAGACTTGCTATTGTTCATTCATGTCAATTATGTCCGACTCTTTATGATCCCATTTGGAGTTTTCTTGGCAAAGATACTGCAGTGGTTTGCCATTTCCTTCTCCAGCTCATTTTACAGATGAGGAAACTGAGGAAAACAGAGGTAAGTGACTTTCCCAGGTTACACTGCTAGGAGTGTCTGTGGCCAGATTTGAAGTCAGGAAGATAAGTCTGTACTATCTAGCTGCCCCTTGAGAGACTTTAGAACTCTAATTAATGTAATGATCAACCCTGAGTTCAGAGGACTGAAGATGAATCATGCCATTCCCTTCTTGCCAGAGAGGTGATAGACTTAAAATACAGAACGACTCATGCATATTTGTATATGGGCAATGTGGGAATTTCTTTTGCTGAACTATGTGTATTTATTTTGAGAATTTTTTTAAATTGTTCTATTAGTGGGACAACAGGGGGAAGAAATAATACACGTAGGTAAATATAAATTTTTAAAAAGGAAATGTGAGTCCGGAGCTGAAGAAAGAAGTTAACGCAGTATATATAATTTGTAAATCATGTACATAGAAGAGACAGTTGAAGCCATAGGCATGAATGAATTAGCCTAGTGAGAGAGTATTGTACAAAGAGAGAATCTTGGGGAGTGCTTATGTAACAGGCTTTTTTTCTCTTTTCTTTTTTCTCTTTGTTTATTCATATGCAGTAGTTCCAAGGATGAGGTTTTCAGTATGTTTGCACTGGAGGGACATAAGTAAAACTTCTTAGGCAGTTTTAGGAACAGACACAACACACCTTGGGATGATTTGCACAATGTTACAGAGGTAGTAGTAAGTATCCTCAGCTAGATTTAAACTAGGTCCTTGGGTTCCAGGGCCAGTGTTCCTTCAACAGTACTATAACCATCCTCCACAAAAACTCTGTTCTCCCAAAATGTTTTTCCGGATTTTCTCGAAGATGACAGTCAACTTTTTTAGTCTTACATAGACTTGTTCTGATAACTTCTTGGCTTATCATAATAATAATTTCATCCTTAAAAAGATGAAGATGAGGATTTTGTTATTCGTGACATGATTCTTACTAAAAATGAAGAGAACTATCTAATAAAGGGGAAACAGTGGTAACCTTGGGGAGAAATGATTATTCCAGGTAGGAAAGGTGAGGAAAGCTGACATGCACCCCAGATTTTTAGAGGTGAGAGGATGCCTTCATCTAAAAATTTTATGCAAAGTTAGCCTAAGAGGGATGGGAACTCTCAAAAATCAAATTTGGAGGTCTGTAAGAAGAAATTTTGATAAGAGGGGGAATGCTTACATATAGGGAACTGATGAACTAAATAAGATTTTTAGAAGATGTGTTCAGAAGAAACAAGCAAGAATAAATGAATATAGCAGAACTCAGAATGGCCTGAGTCTATTGCAAGGTATGACATAACAGTGCTTGTCTTTTTTTAATTTTAATAATATTGGAAAGAAAAATGGAACATTGTTCAGAGCGTACAGGTCACTGATAACTGAGGGAAGGCAGAACTACTCAGTTTTTGTTTTTATTTTTATATTTTTATTTCCAGACCATTGGACTGGAAAGAACAGAAGGAAAACGGCTAATAGTTTGTCCATTAGAGCACTTAGCTGTCCTAATGTTTCAGATTAGCAGGTCCAATGAACTATGTTCCAGGATGAAAGAATTGGTATATGAGCTGATTTCAGTGATTTTTGAAGATCATATATGATGCGAGATACTTTGAAGAATCATAAAGAATTCTCTAAGCTAATGAAATAACAGGTTTGATCTTTTAAAGAGAGAAAGAAGGAGAGACAAACCAGGGAGGGAGAAGATCTTGAAGACTAGGAAGTCTGGGGAAGGGCAAATGTCCCAATTTAAAAAAAATTAAAAGGAAGACAATGAGATCTGCAGAAGAGAAAGAAAGATAATGGGATCTGCAAAATAAAGGCCAGTGAAGTTAGCTTCATTTACCTGGCATTCAAGGGACTGGGATTATTTGGAAGGAGAAGCACTACTATCAAGTGCTACCATGGCTTCATCAAAAGCAGGACTTCCCAGATTAATTTGATGTTCTTTTTTTTCCGACAAGGTTATTAGATTGGTAAGCAGAAGAATGCTGTAGATATGTAGTTACCTTGCTTTTAGCAAACATTTGATAAAGTCTCTCTTTCTATGCTTACCAAGGAGATAAAGAATTTTGTGAATTCAGAACAGGTTGAGTGACCAGAACCAAAAAACAGTTATTAATAATTTGTTACCTTGTAAAGACATCTCTGGTGGAGTGTCGCAGGGTCTCCTCTTGGCTCTGTGCTGTTTAGTATTTTTAATGAGCCCTCCCACTAGGATTACTTCCTGTTTGCACTCTATACAGTTTATATGTAGAGAGTTGTTTGCATCTTCTCTTGCCATTAGAATATGTGTTATCTTGTGCTCTGGGACCACCTTTTTGCCTCTCTCCCTATCCCCTTCAGTTAACATGGTTCTTGGCAAATTAATAGACACTTGATGATTGATTGATGAGTGGTACCATTGATTTAAAGCATTGATGGCAGGCTTGTCAAAGTATTCATTTTATAAGTGATGTCATAGTAAAAGTCATTCTTCTATTCTGCCTTCTTCACTCGGTATCAGTTCATATAAGACTTTCTGTCTCTCTTGAAGTCTCCTTCTTCATTTCTTACAACACAGTCCCACTCATATGCCACATCTTATTCAGCCTTTTTTCATTTGTTGGGCATCCCCTAGTTTCCAGTTTTTTGCCATCATGAAAAGAGCTGCTATAAATATTTTTGTAGATACAGGACCCATTCCTCTTTCTCTGCTCACATCTGGGTGAGCAGAGCACCTACAGGGAACAGAGCAGTAGCATTGCTAGGCTTACACCCAAGAGCAACGCACTATTTAGGAACTGTGTGTGTATGATTCCAGATTGCTTTCCAACTGTGCAGCAGTGTGCCTGATTCCCCTCAGCCCCTCCAACATTTATCATTTTCCATTTTGTCATTTTTGCCATTCTGATGGTTATGAGTTGGAAACTCAGAACTGCTTTAATTTGCATTTCTCTAATTAGTGATTTGGGACATTTTTTCGTATCTCTATAGATAGCCTTTGTTTCTTCCTTTGAGAACTGTGTATCCATCTCCTTAGGCCATTTATCAATTGGGGAATTGTTCTTTTTCTTATAAATTTGAATCAGTTCTTTATGTAGCTTAGAAATGAGACTTTATCAGAGAAATTTGCCGTAAATTTTTCCCAGTTAATTGTTTCCCTTTTAATCTTAACTTTTTATGATTTGTTCATGTAAAACCTTTTTAATGTTATATAATCCAAATCATCTTTAAGAATAGTTTGTTTTCTGTGATCTTCTCTATTGCTACTAATACTCATGAACTTTTCTCTTATCCCTTCATCTGTTCTGACCTTTTATAACTAGGTCACATACTCATTTTGTATCAGGTGTGAGGTGTTGGCATAAATCTAATTTCTTTCATACATCTGCCCACAAATGTCTCGGTATTTTGTCAAATAGTGAGTCCTGAGGCAGCAAAATAGAGCCCTGGGCCTGGAGTCAGGACACTCACCGGCCATGTGACCCTGATCAAGTCACTTCATCTCTGTTTGCCTCAGTTTTCTCAACTATCAAATGAGGGTGACAGTAACTACCTAGAAGGGCTGTTTTGAAGATCAAATGAGATAGTATTTTTAGTGTTTAGCACAGTGCCTAATACATAGATGCTGTATAAATGTTTATTCCTTATTCCTATTGTCTTTACACCAGTAAGCTGAGATCTGGAGTCTTTGTATTTATCAAATACTAAGGTATTAACATGATAACTAATGTATGTTGTGTACCTAATCTGTTCAATTTTCTGGCTCTCTCTCTTTTTTTTAAAGAGAACCAAAATGTTTTAATTATTACAACTTTGTAGCATAGCTTGAAATCTGGCACTGCTGGTTTATGTATCAAGACTACAGTTGTGTCACAGAATGATTTTTATAGTATCCCTTCTTTGTTTTTTGGGTTTTTTTTGTAAACAATCATGTAATGAAATTGTTATTTGAGTATTTGATAGAATTCACTTGTGAATCTTTCTGGCCCTGGAGTTTTTTTTTTTTGGAAATTCATTTTTCATTTATTCAATTTTATTCTCGGTTATTGGGTTGTTAAATAATATTTCTTGTTTTGTTAATTTGAGTATTTTATGTTTTTATATTCATGTATTTAAATTAGCAGTTTTTTGGTATATACTTAGTCAAAATAGTTCATAATAATATCCTTTATTTTATCTTCATTTTTTATGAATTCTTTCTCTTTTCACTTTTGAGACTGGTAATTTATCCTTCTTAATCAAATTAGTTAAATATTTCTCCATTTTGTTGTGGGGTTTTTATTTTTTCAAACTCCTAGATTTATTTAATTCGGTATAGGCTTTTAATTTTTTTTGGTTAAATTCTTCTCTAATTATCAAGATTTCTTGTATTTGTGATTTTTTTAAATTGTTGGTTCCTAGCTTTTCCGGTTGCATTTCTAATTCATTGGTCTATTCTTTCTCTTTTTTGTTAATAAAAGTATTTTGTGATATAACGTTTCCCCTAAGTTCTGTTTTAGTTGCATCCTCAAAATTCTGGAATGTTATCTCACTGTTGCCATTATATTTAATGAGATTATCAGTCATGTAAATGATTTACACTTTGATCCACCAGTTTTTTAAGAATAAGTCATTTAGTTTCCCAGTTGATTAAAATAATACTTTTCCCAATGGCCCTTTATTTAATATAATTGTTTTTCCATTATGATCAATAAAGATGTGCATATTTCTGCTTTCTTCATTTATTTGTAAGGTTTCTGTGTCCTGAGAGAAGAGTAATTTTTGCAGAGATGCCATGTATAATACGCTGACAGAATTTATACTTCTTTCTGTTTCTATTCAATAATCATCAGGTCTCTATTATATTTTCTAAATTTTTCTAAATTTCTATTTAGATCCTAACTTCTTATTTGTTGTTTTTTGCAGTTGTTGTTAGAATTACATAGAGTTTACAGAGACAAACTGAGGTCCTTACAACTGTTGATCACCTTTTCCCTGACGCTGTCTTGTCTCCAGGTTCTGACAAAACTGTTCTCTCCTGATTCTCTGCAGGTCACTTCTTCTTATGCTTCTTTACAGTACCTCGGTCTAGTTTGTGCTTAGACTCATTGGATCTCCTTATCTCTGTTTTATCTCATTTGGTGCTTTTCTCAGACCTCTCTGGTTCAGTTACCATCACTGTGCAGATGATTTTCAGATCTTGGTATCCAGCCCTAAAATCTCTTGAGCTCCAGTCTCATATTCTGTCTTTTTATATGTTTACTTTTTTAGATATCTCTAAGTGGATATCCTGTAGGCATATAAAAATCAACATGGCTAAAACGTTATCATTATCTAACTCCTCCTGCTTTTTAAGCCTCTCCTCTTCTTAACTTCCTTATTAATGCTTCAGTTTTCTCTATCACACAGACTCACGCCTCAGATGGCATCCTCAACTTCTCTCACAACCTCACTCCTCCTGTATGATTTATTGCTGAGTCTTTGTCACCTTCTCAACATGTCTCACATATATCCCCTTTCTCTACACACATAGCCACCACCCTGGTGCAGATTCTTATTACCTCATTCATACTTGTACTGTTGCAATAGCCTTCCAGTTTGTTCCACACCATTTTTCACTCAGCTCCCAGTGTGATTTTCCTGATACACGTCACCAAATTCCATTGGCTCCCTATTACTCCCAGGAAAAAATATGAAATCCTTGGCCTGACATTTAAAACCCTTCATAACCTGGCCCCTTCCTACCTTTCAAGTCTTCTTGCGTGTTACTTTCCATGTCCTGTCTTTACAACTGTCAGTGTCCAGTACCTGGAGTGCTTTCTCTTTTCACTTCTGTCTCCTGGGCTCAAATCCCACCATCTTCACAAGGTCCCTCCCTGTGCCTTACTTTGCGCATCCCTCCCCAGTTGCTAGTGACCTCTCTTAACTTGCCTTCCATTTGCATCGCATGGATCATGTACGAATAATACAGTTATTTGCATTTGTCTTCTCTATTGCAGTGTGAGCTCCTGGAGGGCACAGAGTGTAGTTTTTCCTTTCTTTGTGTTCTCTGCACTTAGCAAAGTGACTGGTAAATTGTAAGTGCTTAATAAGTGCTGAACTGGCTTGTCAACTTCGTTCCCAAGCTCCAAAGGAAGATGGAATAACTACTTATTGGGCATGTTTTAGAATATCTTCTCATTCTTTTATGTGTTGAACTGGATAACCTCTGAGGTTTCCCCCCACCCCCCACCCCCAGCTATGAGATTCTCAGATTCTGTGGAGTCATTGGGGTTGAAAATAACAAACTTTTAGAAGAGTCATCAGCACAGATGCTGTTGTTACTTGGGATGATGGCAGGAGATGAGATGGAGGGAAAGAATGTGAGTCAGGTTGTGAAATAATTATGTTTGTCAAACATACTTGAGGTTTGTAGACTGTAGTGTCGTGGGGATAGAGAGAACGTAATAGAATCATGCTTTGAACTTCAAAAGAGGAGAGAGATTGTTGAATGATGTTGGTATAATAGTGGCCTGGAAGCATCAGTGAATATTTCTTATAAATCTGCTGTCAGTTGCATGTTTGGTTTACATAACTAAGAATATTTTATATTTATACCTTAAAACTAGCTAGCAAGTTGAAAATATGAAGCTTGCCTATGTATTTCTATTTTATGGTGTCATCTTTTGGCACAGTGTATTAAAAGCAACTGCTTTTTCTAAAAGGAATTTACTTTTTTGATGAATTAGTTTCCCATGAGAAATAACCCTCCTTTAATTTCTTCCTTAGATTGATGTTAGCCATTTCCTTGTATTTCCTGTGACTGCGAGTATGTTTCTTGTTAAAAATAAACACCACTGTATCTTAGAGAGTCTGTGATACTACTTCCTAATGAGAATGGGAAGATTCTGACAAACATTGCCTTTAAAAAAAAGTCTTGAAGATCATAAGCAGCCAAATAGCAAGAAATACAATATTGTACTTTGAGATAATATGAACTTTTATGTTCCAGAGAAAGGAAAGAGGAGTGATTTATAATTTTATTTTGATACTTCTGACTTTTGAGTATTTTATTTATGATGTAAATTGTTTGAACACAGACATTATATTTTCCTGTTCATTTTAAAACTTTGAAAACTCCAAAGGATGGTTTTTCCAATAATATACTTAATTAATTTTTAAAGTGTCATAAAGGTCAATTGGAATATTTTCCTTGTCAATTATTTTTTTAAATGCCTTTAAAGTTGAATTCAGCTTTCTAAAGCCTTTTGTAAAAGTTTTTATTAGTGTCTTTGCTACATTATCGTAGTTTTCCCTAGCAACTCTCCTGTTCTTATTTCCTCTCCCAGAGAGTCATTTCCTATAACAAATAGTATTTTTTAAAAGATAAAAAAAAAGAAAAAAATCAGCACAGCTCCTGTATACATTGAAAAGATTAAAAAAAAAAACATGCTGAAAGGGATAGATTGGGAATGCCCTCTCATATGTCTTCTTTTGATGAGATTTAAAGAGATTAAACTTTTGCAATGTTCACTTTTGGTGTGTGTGTGTGTCTGTGTCTTTACATTTACCTTGTTGTAGTCTTTGTATATGACTCTGCTCACTTCACTGTGCATCCATTCATGTAGATCTTTCCATGTTCCTTTGTATATATCACATAGATCATTTCTTACAGCATTATATTCATGTACCACAATTTTTTTTAGCCTTTCCCCAATCAATGGCATCTTTGTTGTTCAGTCATTTCTGACTCTATGTGACCTCATGGACTTTTATCAGTGGAATTTTCTTGGTAAAGATAGTGGAGGGCTTTGTGAAGATGCTGGAGAGTGTCCCCATTTTACAGATGAGGAACTGAGGCAAGTAGAGGTTACAGGATCACACAGGTAGTAAATGTCAGATTTGAACTTGGGTCTTTCTGACTCATGCCTATCCACTGAATTGCCTAGATGCCCTAATGGCATCTACTTTATTTCCAGTTCTTCGCTATTACAAAAAGTGCTGCTATAAATATTTTTATGTATATGGGTACTTTATTCTTATCAACGACTACGTTGGGGTATATTTTCCACCAGAATGCACTCCTGGACTTCATCATTTCCAGCACCTCATCATTTCTTCAAGATGACATCAACTCTGAAACTCAAACCTCAGCACTTCCTGCCCGAGAGGCCTCTCCCTTTCCCTAATTAAAGAGGTCTTAGGGTGGACAAAGGAGTGCTCTATTGAAGGAAGGCACTCTGGGCATTCACCTCATCATCATTTCCTACCCCTGGGTCGTCTCCCTCATTCTTTCTGCTTCTTTTTATGTGTTGTTCCCCCCATTAGATTATGAACTCCTTAAAGACAGGGAACATCTTATGCTTTTCTTTGTATCCCCAGTCCTTAGCACAGTTTCAGCTCTGACTGTAAGTCCAGTAATGGAATCTCTGGACTTCTTAGTCACTTTGTTTGCATAATTCTAAATTACTTTCCAGAATGGTTATATCAATTCACAGCTCCACCAACAATGCCTGTGTTTTCTACCACCTTGCCAATATTTACTGTTGCATTTTTTTCATCTTAGCAAATTTCAATCTATCAGATATTTGTTAAGTGCTTATTGTAAGGTGGTAG
The DNA here is from genome assembly GCA_023548195.1 of Bettongia penicillata ogilbyi. Lineage (NCBI taxonomy): Eukaryota > Metazoa > Chordata > Mammalia > Diprotodontia > Potoroidae > Bettongia > Bettongia penicillata. The sequence continues at coordinate 1,567,598 of JAJHZJ010000164.1, read as the reverse complement.
GCATTGTGCTAAATGTTGTGGATACAAAAAGGGGCAAAAGACAGTCACTGCACTCAAGGAATTTATGATTGAATCAATTTGCAGGATATGAGGTAAAACAGTTTTATTGATTCACATTTCTCATTATTAGTGATTGGGAGCATTCTTTCATATGGTTGCTAATACTTCATTTGGTTACATACATATATATATATATACATATATAGTCAATATATGTGTTATATATGATTGTAAATACTTTGCTTGGTTTCATATACATCCATATATATTTGCTAATTTATATGCCTTGGATACCAAACCCTTGTCAAAGAATTTTGATGCAAAGAAATTTTCCCATTAATCAGCTTCCCTTTAATTTTATCTGTGTAAAAGCTTTTCTGTTTCACATAATCAAAGTTATCTATTTTATCTTTTATAATTGCCTCTATTTCTTGTTTGGTTAAGAATACATCTCTTACATCTCTTCTATATTTTATATTTAGATATTTAATATTAAAGTCACATATTCATTTAAAATATATTGTGGAATTTGGCATTAGGTTTTGGTCTAAGCTTAATCCTGCCTGACTGCTTTCCAGTTTTTCCTATAAATTTTTATCATATAAGGAGGTCTTACCTAAGTAATTTATGTTTTCCTTGTTGAACACTGTGTTATTGAGTAACATTGTTTCTAATTCTTCCTTTGTCTTGTCTGTATCTCCCTTGTGTAGTTTGTCTAGTCTCAAAAATGGGACATTATATAAAAATATTGATACAGATTTACACATAAGGACAACTTGTACTTTTGAATACTTTGTGCTGAAATTAATCATTGACTCATAGTTCATGGTTATTTTTTTCCCCAGTTTTTCTTTAACTTATTTTCTCAGAGTTACTAAATGGAGCTTACGAACTTGATTATCATATTTCAATGTTTTCTACAGGGGAGGGACTTCCATGTTAGAATACTGTTACCTAAAGATCGTCAACTAAAAGATGCAAGGTAAGGTAGGGTTTTTCATTCATTTAAAAAGTGATGATAGCACGTATCTTGTATCAAAAGTCCATCTCGTATATAAATTAAACCAAATTTTCCTGGGTAAAAAATCACATTACATGTTATTCTCTTACATGTAGGTTGATATGCACTTTTACCATTCACCTTGAATCTGAATTTTATCCTCTGTAGGGCTGGTCCAGCCCACCCCAGGAGGTAGGGTTTTATGTCCACTAACTAGCACATAGCCTGTCTTAACTCAATTCCTTTCCATCATGTTAACACTTACACATGATTTTTTAATACCAGTAGCAATGCATTCCTCTCAATCATTTGTTCCAGAACACTTATTGAGTTTGTGCATGATTTGATGCTACCTACTAGGTGAGCACCAAACCAAAAATGATGTTGTGTCCATGTGAATCATTCAAGTTTAGGGGTAGTTCATAAGGCAGAAAATGTATGTCACACCCTTGGCAGCTAGCTCCAGAATGCCATCTGTTTTTTGTAAGGGTTATGGCTAGATAAGCCTAAATTTGGTACTTTTTCAGATATACTGTTTCATCTGTATAGGAAGCTGCAGAGAGAAAAGCTTCCCCTTAATGTGGTTCAGCCCTCTCCAACTCTTCCTGACCCTGTGGTCAATAGCACACTAAATACTATCCATGGAGTGTTCTTGGGCAAAGGTACTGGACTGGTTTGCCATTATCTTCTTTGGATTAAGGTAAACAAGTTACGTGACTTGCCCAGGGTCACACAGCTACTTAACGTCTGAAGTCATGTTTGAACTCAGGCTCTTTCTGGCTCTTAGTGGCTCTACCCACTGAGCCATTTAGCTGCCCAGAAACGACCCTTACCCATGCTGATGGGCACCTTCTCTTCAGCTTGTCGTCATAGACAGCTGCCTGGAACATCAAGATCTTAAGAGATTTCTCTAGAATCAAAAAGCCAATCTAGTTCGAGGTAGAATTGACCCCAGCTCTTCATAACTGCAAGGCCATTTTTTTTTTTAACTCTGCCATGCTACCTCTCCATTATTGCTTAAAAAATTACATGTTGGTAGTTGATTTTTGCCACTCTTGAAGACTAAAGATGTTCTGTCTTTGGGGCCTGCCTTTTTAAATACTCTAGAATTTCCAATTTGAAAAGAACTTTAATGAAAATCTAGTTCCAAGCCTCATCCACTACCTTCAGAGGAGCCCATTCTACTTTTCAGATAGTTCTGATTGGTAGGAAGGCTTTCTTTTGCCCTGGCATCTATTTGTCCTCTTGGTTCCCAATCCTACCCTCAGGGCCAAGCCTAAGTCTAAATCCTTTAGACTGCCCTTCAGTTATTTGTAGACATTTATAGTGTCTGTAGTCTCCCCATTTCCTGTAACTGACCCTCAGTGGTCTCACTGTGAGCCTGTCATTGTCCTGCCTGTCCTTCTCTGGATGGTCTTTAGCTTATTAACACCCATCTGCAAATAATGGCATCCAGAACTGAACTCAGTACCCTAGATCTGCTCCGACCAGGAAGGATTACAGGGGACTCTCTCCTCTCTGGTCCTGGATTCTAAATACAGGTCTGATAAAGTATAACACACAGCTAACTTTTAAAATTTTTGTTTAACTCCCTTTGGGTGGAGAAACTCATTCAGTAGGAAAAGATTTGCGTTCTGCTGTTAAAAATGAGATTATCTTGGTAAGTCATAATTACTATGTATTGTCCTTAAATTAATCATGTTTTGAGATAATGTAATACAGTAGAACGAATATTAGACTGGGAATCAGGAGAGAGCTGGAGCTGGATTAACACTATAGTTCTAATATTGACTAATTATAAGACTGAACAAATTACTTAGCCTCTTTCCTTGTCCGTAAAATGGGACTGATACGTGGTGGTATATGCCCTCATAGGGCAGCGAGATGACACATTGTATAGAGCACCAGTCCTGGAATCAGGAAGACTTGAGTTCAAATTTGGCCTTAGATATTAGTTGTGAGATGCTGGGCAAGTCACTGGACCTGTTTGCCTCAGTTTCCTCATCTATAAAATGGTGATAATAATAGCACCTCCCAGGGCTGTTGTGAGGATCAGCTGAGATGATAATTATAAACTGCTTAGTACAGTGCATGGCATCAAAAGCACTATATAAATGTTATTATTATTAAAGTGTTTTGCAAACCTTACAGCATTATATAATTATCAGCTTTTTTTTTCTGATTGAAATCCTTTATATTCCTGCCTAAACTACAAACGTTCATGGTAATAAAATTCATATTTATGTAATGCTTTAAAGTTAGCTAAAATTAATGCTAACATTTTGAAGATAATATTTTAAATATCAGTAATAAAATTAAATTGTCAGAATCATGTTCATTTCTCTCTTTGGTGTATATGTATAAGTGTCCATGTTTGTATCATAAAAAGAAATTTTAAAATGATGTTTTGAATGAGGACTAAGCCATGCACCACCCACAAAAAACAATAAGAAATCCTTGTGTCTTGTTTTTAATTTTTAGAATACTCTGTAGTTGGCAGCTGAAGATAATACTGGATGGATATCATCAGATATTAAATCAAGTATGTCCTTTAAAAAGTATCTTAATTTATATGAGTAAAAATGAATTTTATTATTTGGTAAGAATTGTAAAATTGTTTATATGTATATACATTGATTGATGTCCTCTGTTCTCGAAGAAGACCAAAATGACATCACCATGATAAAGTGAAGTTTCAGTGAGTCCCACTGTGGCTGATCAGACCAATACAAGCTTTACCACAGGTTGGACACAGAGAGTCAGTGTGAACATTTGGGGTGGATACTCCAGATTTGTGCATCCTATGTTTACTTTGTGCTGTCTCAATTCTGCTTTGCTCATAGAACACAGCAGTTTTTCTGATGTGGGCATGCCATGTTGAGCAGTCCTGTGCCAGTGTCTCCCATGTTGCACAGTCAAATCCAAAGATCTTTAGAGGGATGACCCGGGTCCGGGTCCTTCAGGTGACACTCTCTCAGTGGGCTTCTGCTTCGGACGTCTCCGGATTTCCCTCCCCGGGGGACTCGGCGGAGGGACTCAGTCAGACACTTCTTCAGGAGGCATATACTTTATTAAGTGCAGAGGAGTCCCCTGAACAGCTAAGGGCGTTGGTTTAAGTAGGGTACTTGTTCCGGGTAGCCACCCCGATCCACCCTGAGGGCGAGGCTTTCATCTCATTGGTGCGAGCCCCTCCAGACCAAACCAAAAAAGGGCACGATTCCCTATCCCGGGTCGTGTCCCCTTCTGGTTGGTTGGTGGCTGCTTAGTCTCAGACCAGGAAGTCTTTCTAGTGCTGAGCTGGCAGAGCCACATCAGCAGGTCAGGACTTCCTAGTACTCTCTTCCCCCCAGGAAGGGCGTTGGTCCATTGTGCCCCTGACAGAGGGAACTTGAGAGTGTCCTTGTATCACTTCTTCTGACCACCATGTGGTTGCTTGCCCCTTGGGAGTTCTTCATAAAATAGTCTTTTGGGCAAACTTACATATTTTGCATTCAAACAACATGGCCAACCCATCAGAGTTGTGCTCCCTGAAGCATAGTTTGAATGCTTGGCAGTTCAACTTGAGCAAGGACTTCAGTGTCTGGTACCTTATCCTGCCAGGCAATCCTCAGAATCTTTCTAAGACAGTTCAAATGGAAGCGATTCAGTTTCCTGGCATGGTGCTGGTAGACTGTCCATGTTTCACAAACATACAGAAATGAAGTCAGCACAATGACTCTGTAGACCTTTAGTTTGGTAGTCAGTCTAATTCTCTCCCGACTTTTTTTGGAGCCTCCCAAACACTGAGCTAGCTCTGGCAATGCATGCATCAACCCCATTTTCAGTGTGTACATCCCTGCAAAGTACACTACCAAGGTAAGTAAACTTATCCATAGCATTCAAGTCTTCTCCATTTGTTGTAACCAATGTTTCCACATATGGATGGTGTGGTGGTAGCTGATGGAGCACCTGTGTTTTCTTGGTGTTAATTATTGGGCCAAAATTAGCACAGGCAGCAGAGAATTGATCCATACTTTGTTGCATCTCAGCTTCAGAGGCTGCACTGAGTGCACAATCATCTGCAAACAAAAAATCATGCACCAACACTCTTGGCTTGTTGCCTTTTCAAATTGAAGAACTTATCATCAGTCCAGTAGTTGACCTTGATGCCGTGTTCATCCTCCTTGAAAGCATTTGCCAGCATGGCTGAAAACATCATGCTAAAAAGCATGGGAGCCAGCACATAGCCCTGTTTTTACTCCACTGGTGACTGGGAAGACATGAGAGCATTGTCCACTATCCAGAATCCAGGCAAAAATGCCATCATGAAATTGATGTACAGTACTGATGAACCTCTCTGGGCAACCAAATTTTGATATAATTTTCCATAAGCCCTTACGACTAACAATGTCAAAGGCCTTGGTCAGATCTACAAACCTTGTGTACAGACCTCTGTTCTGCTGCTGGCATTTCTCTTGGAGTTATCGGGCAGTAAACACCATATCAACTGTTCCTCAGCCCTTTCTGAAGCCACACTGGCTCTCAGGTAGATGACCATTTTCCAGGTGAAGAATCAGCCTATTAAGGAGAACTCTAGCAAGAATTTTGCCAGCAATGAGTAAAAGAGAGATCCTTCCTGTGATTGTCGCAGGACAATCTATTCCCTTTACCTTTATAGAGATGGACAATGGAGGCCTTCTTGAACTGCTGGGTATAACTTCTTCTTGCCATAAAAATGGGAAAATTTCAGTCAACTTTTGTATGAGCAATGGCCCTTCTACCCTGTAAATCTCAGCTGAAATAGAATCAGCACTAGGTACTTTGCTACATGAAAGGAACCTAATGGCCCTCAAAACTTCTTCAGTTGGAAGTTCAGCTAAAGAGGGATTGACCTGAGGCAAACAGTCAGTGACCCCAGCCTTGATTGATGATGGTCTGTTAATAACAGTATGAAGTGTTCAGCCCATCTTGCTAAGATCATGCCCTTATCACTAATCAATGTGACTCCATCAGTACTGAGTAGTTATGATGCACCATAGATTTTTGCTCCATAAATAGCCTTCAGGGAATCATAAAAATGCTTTGAATTGTTACTGTTAGCATAAAACTGAATTTCATCTGTCTTCTTCCTGAGCTAGGAATCCTGCATCTCTCTAAGCTTTGTTTGTACTTTGCTTTTGATGGAATTAAATGCTACCTTATTAGAGATGGATGAACTATCCTGCTGATATATCCTGTGGAGTTCTCATTTTTCGTTTAGCAGCTTTTGAATTTCCACATAGGAAGCTATTGTAATAGTCTGCTCAGTATTTATTTTTCTTTCACTTTTTGTTTTTCTTATGTTCATCATGTGGCTGATCTCTTTTTTTAAATATAAATTTATTTATTTAACTTTTTACATTCATTTTCACAAAATTTTGGGTTCCAAATTTTCTCCCCATTTCTCCCCTCCCCCCACCCCAATACACCCAGCATTCTAAATTTCCCCAAATTTCCCTATCACCAATCTGCCCTCTCTTCTATCCTCCCTCCCTTCTCTTGTCCCCATCTTCTCTTTTGTCATGTAGGGCCAGATGACTTTCTATTCCCCATTAACTGTATTTCTTATTTCCTAGTAGCAACAATACTCAACAGTTGTTCCTAAAACTTTGAGTTCCAAATTCTCCCCATCCCTCCCTCCCCACCCATTCCCTTTGGGAAGGCAGGCAATTCAATATAAGCCCTATCTGTGTTGTTTTGCAAATGACTTCGATAATAGTCGTGTTGTGTAAGACTAATTGTATTTCCCTCCATCCTATCCTGCCCCCCATTGTTTCTATTCTGTTTTTTGATCCTGTCCCTCCCCGAGTGTTGACTTCAAATTGCTCCCTCCTCCCATTGCCCTCCCTTCCATCATCCCCCCACCCTGCTTATCTCCTTCTCCCCCACTTTCCTGTATTGTAAGGTAGGTTTTCATACCAAAATGAGTGTGCATTTTATTCCTTCCTTTAGTGAAATGTGATGAGGGTAAACTTCATGTTTTTTTCCTCAGCTCTCCTCTTTTTCCCTCCACTAAAAAGTCTTCTGCTTGTCTCTTAAATGAGAGATTATTTACCCCATTCCATTTCACCCTCTCTCCTCCCACTACATTTCTCCCTCACCGTTTACCTTAATTTCTTTTAAGATATGGTCCCATCTTATACAATTCATTCTGCGCTCTCTGTCTCTGTGTGTGCGTGCATGTGTGTATGTGTGTGTGCGCACACACGTGTACATGTGTATGTGCGTGTGTATGTGTGTGTGTGTGTGTATGTGTGTGTGTGGTCCCACCAACTACCCAGATACTGAAATGTTTTAAGAGTTACAAATACTGTTTTTCCATGTAGGAATGTAAACAGTTCACTTTCGGTAAGTCCCTTAAGACTTCTCTTTGCTGTTTACTTTTTCATGCTTCTTCTCATTCTTGTGTTTGAAAGTCAAATTTTCTTTTCAGCTCTGGTCTTTTCATCAAGAATGCTTGAAAGTCCTCTGTTTCATTGAAAGACCATCTTTTCCCCTGAAGTATTATACTCAGTTTTGCTGGGTAGGTGATTCTTGGTTTGAGTCCTAGTTCCTTTGACTTCTGGAATATCCTATTCCACGCCCTTTGATCCCTTAATGTAGAAGCTGCTAGATCTTGTGTTATCCTGATTGTATTTCCACAATATTGAAATTGTTTCTTTATAGCTGCTTGCAATATTTTCTCCTTGACCTGGGAATTCTGGAATTTGGCCACAATGTTCCTAGGAGTTTCTCTTTTTGGATCTCTTTCAGGCGGTGATCAATGGATTCCTTCAATACTTATTTTGCCCTCTGGTTCTAGAATATCAGGGAAGTTTTCTTTGATAATTTCATGGAAGATGATGTCTACGCTTCTTTCCTGATCATGACTTTCAGGTAGTCCCATAATTTTTAAATTGTCTCTCCTGGATCTATTTTCCAGGTCAGTTGTTTTTCCAGTGAGATATTTCACATTCTCTTCCATTTTTTCATTCTTTTGGTTTTGTTTTGTGATTTCTTGGTTTCTCAGAAAGTCATTAGACTCCATCTGTTCCATTCTAATCTTGAGAGAACTATTTTCTTCAGTGAGCTTTTGAACCTCTTTTTCCATTTGGCTCATTCTGCTTTTGAAAGCATTCTTCTCCTCGTTGGCTTTTTGAACCTCTTTTGCCAATTGAGTTAGCCTATTTTTCAAGGTTTTATTTTCTTCAGCATTTTTTGGGGTCTTCTTTAGCAAGGTGTTGACCCATTTTTCATGCTTTTCTTGCATCTCTCTCATTTCTCTTCCCAGTTTTTCTTCCACCTGTATAACTTGATTTTCAAAATCCTTTTTGAGCTCTTCCATGGCCTGAACCCACCGGACATCCACCTTGGATGTCTGGGATACAGAGGCCCTGACCTCCACGTCTTTCCCTGATGGCAAGCATTGTTCCTCCCCATCGGAAATGAAAGGAGGAAACATCATCTGTTCCCCAAGGAAGTAACCTTCTATGGTCTTATTTTTCTTCCCTTTTCTGGGCATTTTCCCAGCCAGTTACTTGACTTCTGAGATTCCTCTGCACCCCCGCCTAGATCCTCCCAGCTAGTGTTTGGAGTCTGAGATTCAAATGCTGCTCCCCAGCCTCAGGGCTTTCAGCAGGGGGCGCAGCTGCTATTCTATGTGAGCTTAAGTTCTGGTGCTCAGGTGAGGGCAGGGCCTCCTCCCAGGCTCAGTTCCCTCCGGGGGTTTATGCGGAGATCTTCTGTAATGGCCCTGAGCTCCTGCCTGCTCTGGGAGTCCCAGGCCGCTGCTGCCTCTGCAGCTGCCTCTGCTGCTGCCTCCCAAGGGGGCCCGAGTCACGGAGACACCCCGCTCCCCTCTCAGCCAGCCCAGAAGTCTCTGTCACTGACCTGTAGTGCCTGTGGGTGGAGGGACCTTCCCGGCTGCCATTCTGTCCCTGAAGCCTGCTTGGATCTGTTCCTCTCAGGGCCTCACAGCCAGGGCAGCGCAGGGCTGGGCTCTGCTGTCTGGTGTGTGATGGACCTTTGGGGTCAGTTTTTCAGGGCTCTCTGAAACGAAAATCTCTTCCACTGTGTTTCTGCGCGGCTTGCTCTGCTCCAGAATTTGTGGGGAGTTCTTTTTACAGAAAATTTATGGGTTGTGAGTTCGGAGCTAGCATAGGTGAGTCTTTCTACTCCGCCATCTTGGCTCCTCCCGCTGATCTCTTTTGAATAATCATAGAGAAGATTCTGATGTTCTGGTTCTTAATATAATCAGCATATTGGTATTTACAAACAAAAAAGCATTATGCAGCCTCTCTGTTAGTGGAGGGTTCTCCTCTGTTTGGACTCTACCCCGGACGTCCTTCATGTGGGATCCTGACATCCGTGAACATTATTGATATCTGTTGTTTCTTTTCATGCTGATGCTCAGATTGTTAAAGTTATATCTCTGTATTGCATTTGGCACAGAAACATACAGACAGTGTTAATGTAACATATGCATGGGAGATATTCAGCCAAGTTCTCCTAACTCAATGTACCTAGGTACTTGGTAACTTGGATATAAATTTGGTCATGGGAATGATGGACAAAATTGTTTGTAAAATATAATTTGAGATCAAGTATTTAAAGTAGCAAAAGATTTTCAGACTACTTAGAAGCCTCACATACAGACTACTTAGAGCAAAGGTTAAAATGAGGAGGAGATTAGAAAAAGTAAAATTTATTAAAGAAATGTGGTAGTATAGGAATTCTCTTCTTACCTGTTGAAACAAGCTGTCAGTTGAAAAACTTAGAAATTGGCAAAAGTAAACATATTGACTCAAATCATTTCCATTTCAACAAAACACTCACTGTGATGAATAAGCCAGAAGAATTCAGAATCTGCCTCAGTCAATGTTAATAATTTTGGAGTATTTCTTAGTTCTAGGAAACAAAGAAGAGAAATCATAAGTAGGGAGAACAGATCACTTACTCAAAACTCTCAATGCAGCTATATAGCAGATGGCATAGTAGAAAGAGTCTTGGATTGGGGTCAGAATAACTGGGTACAAATCCTGGTGCTACCGCTCAATAACTGAGTGACTTTTGCTCATAAAGTGAAGAAATTAGATTAGGTGATGAAGATCCCATCTAAATCTGTGATTCTATTATTAAACTGTATCCATTGTAAGTTTGTTGTTTTGTTTTGTTTTCGAAAAAGAAAGGAAGAATTCACTTGTTCACCTTATTCAGAATTATTTACTGTATGGGTTTAATTGGGAAATCACTTATATTCTCTGGCCCTCATTTTCCTCCTGAAATAAAGGGACTTGGCTAAACTGAACAAACTATGCGGTCCCTAGCAACTTTGACTTTACCACTTAAATGTATTCTTCCCATCTGTATTTAAAAGAAAAAAGTTCCAAAAGGAAGAGGAAAAAATTCATTTGTTGACCTTGTTCAGAATTACTTGTGATGTTGGTTCAATAGCAAACAAAAAGTAACTGGCAATACAATGTAGCGTTAAGCAGAAACAAAATTCAGGGTTTAAGCTAGAGAGAAGACAATGCACGATCTTTCTTTTCATTGCTTTGTTTTATTCTGTGATTCTTATAGGGTTTAAAAAATAAATTATGAGGAATTTCAAAGAGCTTTAGACTTCATTTTTAAATATTCATCTGCTTTTAGAAGTTTGTCTTTTCACCTCTCTCTAATAGTGCAGCTTTCTCTTGGAGGATTGATAAGTTATAGTAATTGGATGATTTCCGTCACAGAAATAATAAAGGTTGTTAGTCTTCAAGGTCACAAGAGGGAATCAAAATAATATATAGAGTTTTGCTCTCTACTAATTTTGAATCCATGTATTCCAATTTCAATTTTTAACTATTTGAGTTGCTTTTCCTTCTCTTCATTAACACGATGTTGTTTTGAGATTATAATTAATCTATTTCTTTCTTTTAGCTAGATGAAAACGCAGAATAAGTTGCTAGTCTATTTATTAAACACCCACTATCTGTAGAACATTATGCTAAGATTGAGGGAGATAATAAAATTAGACAAAAAGTAGCTGTTACCCAGAGGGAGTTCACAATCTCTTAGAGTAGGTGCTGTGCAATTAGTAGCATCATGTTCAGCTTAATATTCCCTATTGAAATTTATTTGAGGGTTGTTTATTGGAATTTAAAAATTGTTTTTATTAAGAACACTGCTCTATATCCAATAAAGATAATTGTCGAAAGGTTAATATTTTATATAGTTACTATATTTAAGAGATGCTGATGTGTTTAATTTGTTATTTAATTTTTCACATTCAAGTTGACCTACATTTTAATTCCGATGAATAAGTGAAATTAATTGGAACTGTTGTTTAATTTAGAGATTGCAGTACTCTTCTGACCTGGTGAGCTTTATGATGGAGTTGAAGACGATTTTGGTAAGAAATTTATTCTGACTTTGTGTTACTGTTCTATAGGACAGTTTCTCTAACTTCATTTTAAACTGACATAATTAGAATTTCAGATTCTCCCCTACTGCCCTATAAAATTACTGACTGGGTTAGTGTAGGTAACAAATGGCCTGAACATCAAATCCCCTTAACCTATGTTAATTCCTGGTGGAATTTGTTTGATTAAATAATAAACTAATACATATATAGTACTTAATATTTGCTCTGGCCAGTTGGCGAAGGTTGTGAATGTACAAATAAAGTTTCTCACAGAAGTTTTGGAAATTCAAGGAGAGGTTAGGTAACTATGCTTAAATTTCTTTTTTTTAAAAAAAGGGTCAGATTCTCCAAGAGAGTTGTGTGTGCAAACCTAGTAAGCTAAGAAATATTTCAGTAATCATTCTAGAATTATTGAATTTTTAAAATCATATAGCATTTTAATTTTTAGCAACTTTGATTTAAAAAAATAGAAGTTTGATGAGACATAGAAGGAGATTAAAACTATCAGCTAAGTGAGACCTTGGACAGTATCTGTAAATGAGTTGAATAGATCAAGTGATCCTGAAGATCTTTGTTTAGTCTATGTAAAATGAGTTTTTGCATTGTGATTCTTAACACGTGTGTGTGTATGTATGTGTATGTATAATATATATATATACACACACATATGTCTGTATAGAAATGTGTCTGTGTGTGTGTGTGTGTGTGTCTGTGTGTGTGATATTATAAGCAGCTAGGTAGCCCAGTGCATAGAACACTGGGCCTGGAGTCAGGAAGTCCTCACTAGCTGTGTGACCCTGAGCGAAGCGACCGTGTGCCTTAGTTCCTTATCCAGAAAAATGAGCTGGAGAAGGAAATGACAAACTACTCCGGAATCTTTGCTAAGAAAACCCCAAAAGGAGTCACAAAGAGTTGGACCCAACTGAAAAACAACCAAACACCAACAACTATGTATGTTTGTGTGTACATATACATACGTGTGTGTGTGTGATCATTTCTTAGACCCATAGGGGGTTATGACCCACAGTTTAAGAGGCACTGAAAGGGTCACGAGTGGAAAACATTTAAGAAGTCCTGAATGATGTAGTGGATAGGTTGCTGGGCCTGAAGTCAGGAAAACTCATCTTCTTAGTTCAAATCTGGTCTCAGACCTTACTAACTGTGTCATCCTGGGCAAGTCACTTAATTCTGTTTCTCTTATCTGTAAAATGAGCTGGAAAAGGAAATGGAGAATCGCTCCAGTATCATTGCCAAGAAAACTTCAAATAGGGTCACAAAGAATTGGATAAGACTGAAACAAATGAAGTGTGTGTGTGTGTCCGTGTCCTAAGAATGGAGAAGAGTCTTTTGTTTGTATTCACATTAGCTAAGAACAAATGCTTTTAAAAAGAGAAATGTTCATAAGCTAAACACCTTAATAATTCATTTCCTTCTAGTCTTATATTCAACACGAGCCAGTGTTAAAATACTAAGAAGTAAAAATAAAATTTAACTTGTCTAAGGGAAGTTTCCTTTTTCTTCTTAGTCAAATTAGAAGAATTAAAAAAAAAACTAGGGGGGCGGAGCCAAGATGGCGGAGTAGAAGGACGCACATTCACGAGCTCCGAGCCCACAACCCATGGAATTGAGGTAAAAGGAGAGCCCCATAAATTCTGAATCTCTGCAGGGGGTGCACAAACATAGGGGAAGAGATTTCCGTTCCACTGAACCCTGGAGAGCCGTCCCTGGGGTCCATCGCAGCCAGGAAAGCGGACCCCACCCCCACCCGTGGCCGCGACCCAGAGAAGCTGACCTGAGCAGACTTCAAAGAGGAAAGCTCCGGGAGAATCTCCGGCAGCCGGGAAAGTCCCTCTGCCCACAGAAGCTAAAGGTCAGTTAAAAAGAAGCCTGCGCTAGGGGAGGGGAGCGGGCCCCCTCGGGAGGAAGCAGCGGCGGCAGAGACGGGGGCAGGAAGCGGCGGAGGCAGAGGCGTGGGCAGGCGGCTGAGGCGGCAACGGCCCGGGACTCAGGAATCCCCCAGCAGCAGGTAGGATCTTCAATACTGAAGGTCTTTCCAACCTGAGGGAGCCGAGCAGGGGAGACGGCCCTGCCCCCACCCTGCTCTACTGCTGAACGCCTCTGAATAAAACCCTCAAGGGAGCTGAGCACAGCAGGCGGGGTCCCCCACCCCGCCCCCATCGGCTCTGTTCCTGAAAGTCTCTTCAGAAAGCCCCTGAGGGCCCAAGCTAGGAAGCGGCCCTACCCCCACCCTGCCCTACCCCCACCCTGCGCCAGAACTAAAGCTTGCCACGGGAAAGCGCATTTGAATCTCAGAGGTCAAGTACTAGCTGGGCGGATCCAGGCGGAGGTGGAAAGGAATCTCAGAAGTCAAGTAACTGGCTGGGAAAATGCCTAGAAAGGGAAAGAAAAATAAGACTTTAGAGAGTTTTTTCCAACAAATGCAAATGATCCCGACCTTCGGATCTGATGGGGAGGACGAGGACGTATTTTTCCCATCAGGGAAAGATGTGGAGGGCGGGGCCTCAGTACCCCAGACACCCCAGGGGAGTGTTGGGTGGGCTCAGGCCTTGCAAGAGCTTAAAAAGGATTTTGAAAAGCAAGTTAGACAGGTGGAGGAAAGACTGGGAAGAGAAATGACAAAGATGCAAGAAGAGTATGAAAAAAAGGTCAATATCTTGGTAAAGGAGTCCCAAAAAAATGCTGAGGAAATTAACACCTTGAAAAATAGGCTCACTCAATTGGCAAAAGAGGTTCAAAAAGCCAATGAGGAGAAGAATGCATTCAAAAGCAGAATGAGCCAAATGGAAAAAGAGGCTCAAAAGCTCACTGAATTTAATAGTTCTCTCAAAATTAGAATGGAACAGATGGAGTCTAATGACTTTATGAGAAACCAAGAAATCACCAAACAAAACCAAAAGAACGATAAAATGGAAGAGAATGTGAAATATCTCATGGGAAAAACAACTGACCTGGAAAATAGATCAAGGAGAGACAACTTAAAAATTATGGGACTACCTGAAAGCCATGATCAAAAAAAGAGCCTAGACATCGTCTTGCATGAAATTATCAAGGAAAACTGCCCTGACATTCTAGGACCAGAGGGCAAAATAAGTATTGAAAGAATCCATCGATCACCACCTGAAAGAGATCCAAAAAGAGAAACTCCTAGGAACATTGTGGCCAAATTCCAGAACTCCCAGCTCAAGGAAAAAATCTTGCAAGCAGCCAGAAACAAACAATTCCAGTACTGTGGAAATACAATCAGGATAACCCAAGATCTAGCAGCTTCTACATTAAGGGATCGAAGGGCGTGGAATAGGATATTCCAGAAGGCAAAGGAACTAGGACTCAAACCAAGAATCACCTACCCAGCTAAACTGAGTATAATACTGCAAGGGAAAATATGGTCTTTCAATGAAACAGAGGACTTTCAATCATTCTTAATGAAAAGACCAGAGCTGAAAAGAAAATTTGACTTTCAAACACAAGAATGAGAGGAAGCATGCAAAAGTAAACAGCAAGGAGAAGTATTAAGGGACTTACCAGAAATGAACTGTTTGCATTCATACAGGGAAGGACAATATTTCTAACTCTTAAAACTTTTCAGTATCTGGGTGGTTGGTGGGATCACACATACACATGTACACGCATGCACACACATACACACATGCATTCACATGCAGAGACAGAGAGCACAGATTGAACTGAATAGGATGGGACCATACCTTAAAAGAAATTAAGGTAAATGGTGAGAGAGAAATGTAGTGAGAGGAAAGAGGGGGAAATGGAAGGGGGTAACTATATGTCATTTAAGAGGCAAGTAGGAGATGTTTTTAGTGGAGGGAAAAAGAGGAGAGCTGAGGGAAAAAAAAACAAACAAACAAAAGTTTACCCTCATCACATTTGACTAAACGAAGGAGTGAAATGCACACTCATTTTGGTATGAAAACCTATCTTACAGTATAAGAAAGCGGGGGAGAAGGAGATATTGGGGCGGGGGATGATGGAAGGGAGGGCAAAGGGAGGAGGGAGTAATTGAAAGTCAACACTT
Source organism: Bettongia penicillata ogilbyi (assembly GCA_023548195.1). NCBI lineage: Eukaryota > Metazoa > Chordata > Mammalia > Diprotodontia > Potoroidae > Bettongia > Bettongia penicillata. The sequence continues at coordinate 1,552,142 of JAJHZJ010000164.1, read as the reverse complement.
GGGGAGGGACAGGATCAAAGGACAGAAGAGAAACATTGAGGGGCAGGTTAAGAGGGATGGCAATTCAGTTAGTCTTACACAACACGACTATCAGGAAGGTCACTTGCAAAGCTACACAGATATGGCCTATAATGAATTGCCTGCCGTACCAAAGGGAATGGATGGGGAGGGAGGGATGGGGAGAATTTGGAACTCAAAGTTTCAGGAACAATTGTTTAGTATTGTTGTTGCAACTAGGAAAGAAGACATACAGTTAATGAGGAATAGAAAGTCATCTGGCCCTACAGGAGAAAAGAGAAGATAGAGACAAGGGAAGGGAGGGATGACAGAAGAGAGGACAGATTGAAGATAGGGAAAATTAGATTGCTTGGGGTATTGGGGTGGGGGGAGGGGAGAAAAGGGGAGAAAATTTGGAACCCAAAAATTTGTGAAAATGAAAGTAAAAAGCTAAATAAATTAATTAATTAAAAAAAATAAATAAAAAAAAAACAAAAAAAAACTATACAAATCAAGAAATAGAATAATGCAAGTAAGTTAAATGTATGTGGGAATTAGAGTAAAGTTTTACAGCTTTGCCCTATTAAGCAGTCATTATGGAAAATAATTCTATTTATTTGCTAAGCCATCAGTCATACCTGTTCTTATTACATAATTTGAAGAAATGATCATTACATTAAAAAAGATAGAAAAATGACAATATGGGCTGTTTATGTTTTAGTTTAATGTAAAGAATATTTCAAATTTGCCATCTCTCATATAAACATAGAAGCAACTCAGTTGGAAGTCTAACTTTTAGAACTACTGAGGCATATTTCTAGGCTGCATGAAGTATTTAACATTATATGTTTTGTATACATCTTTTATAGGTGTACAGACTTACTTGTTTAAAATTCAGCTTACTTATTTAAAAAAAAAAAGTCAAGTATAGATTTCTGATTTTATTGCTCATCCAAGACCTAGAACTCTTAAAAATGTAAGTTTTATTAGCAAGATATTTGGGATTGCAATAATAAAGTAATGAGATTCATCACTGATGAAGAAATTATGATATGTGATTGATTTTAATGACTTAAGCAGTTATCGGATTAACACCAATATGACCTATGAATTTTGTACAGTCTTTAAGTTGCTACCCCTTCCTCCCCACAGAAAAGTGGACTGCATCTCTTTCACAGGTAGTGACTAGTTTTATCTTTTCTGTAGAGATTGAAAATTATGCCTTGAATACTTTGCTATGAATTTTTTTTTATATTGCTGTTTGGTTACAATTGTTACAATGTCTTCCTATTGCTCTTCCTATTACAATATCATTTTTCTTCCTAAAGACATTTCTCTTAATCAGCACATCAATATGATTTGTAGTGGACATTTATTTTTCTTTTATGCCTGCATCCTGGACTGAACATGAAGTTCTGAAGAGGTATATGATATCATTGGGTTGATGACTGGCCTCTCCACTTGCCTGTTTTTTAAGCCGTAGAAAATAGACCTGGCTTTTTTGCAGCAAATTCCTTAAGATGCAAGAACTAATGAAGCTTGATTATTCTGAGCCCCTACTTTCTAGAACCTAGAGAGTATTTTGGCAACTTCAACACTGGGTTATTTGCCATTCCCTTCCCATCTTATGGAGTCTTAATTATAATAGTAATTTTGTGATTATAGACCTATCTTGATTTATTTTTTTCAAAAAGGAAAAGCTACAAAGAAAATCTAGTTTGATAATAGTGTTTGAGTGTTGGGGGTGGAGGTACTGGTTAGTTTTTCCTTATTGGGAAGCATTATGATATAGTGGAAACAGGAAATTCTGGAGATTTCAGTTCAAATCTCACCTCTGACACTAACTGTGTGACAAGAGGCAAGTTATTTTACCTTTGAGAGACATTTTTCCCCTCATTTGCAAAATGGTAATACTAGTACTTTGTGCTGCCTACCTTGCAAGCTAATTATTTGCAAAGCACTTCACAAACTTGAAAATGTTATGAAGAATGAGTAGTAGTAATGAAGAGGTTGAGGGGTGAAGGGGACCCCAAAATACCGACAGTGTGGATCGTGCTCAAATGAATTCGACTCAAGCCTTCTTAAAGCCAAAGAAAACAAAGTTTATTAGAGATTCGTCTAATTGGGTTGCCTCTTAAGGAGCCTAAGTATTTGTAACGCTTGTATTCACAAGTGGGCCCGATACAATCCCAGCTAGACAGAGTCTGAGCTAGAAGGCAATATGGAACTTAAATACAGAAAAGAGTCTGGGGGGGGTGCAGTGGTCTGGTAGTCCAGGGTGATGGGAGGAGGGGTTTAGGAAGGGTCTTGAGGAGAAGTCAAACGAGGGTCAAAGACTGGAAACACCTGGAGGCAGACTGTGGTGCACCTGGGCGGGAAGCAGGTGGGGCAAGATAGGGGCAGTATGAAAATGGATACAAATCTTGATGGGAGTGGTCGGCAGCCTGGGGCATGGGGTTTTGATGGGGTCAGGGGTGGGGAGAGCAGGAGACCTGAAATGATAATGAAAAAGCCCATGGGCTTCCTGAGACTGTCGGAACAAATGGGAAGAGTAGATTTGAGTAAGAAAGAAAGGCCAATTTAAGTGGGGAGATACAGGGAGAGCTCAATTTGAGTATGAAAAGCCAGGTTAAGTAAGGAGATTACAGGGGAGCTCAAGGAAGTTCCCAGAATCAGTAGTAGTAGTAGTAGAAGTGGTAGTAGTAGTAGTAGGTAGAAAGGATTTTGTGATTTCACTAGTTTTTAGTCTTTCTGAATAAAATCTAAAATTTCAGAAAAAAAATCAATGGCATTTGTAAATAAGGCTTACATTACACATTACTCATTCCCCTTGTGACAACAAGAAAAAATGTTTAATGCTTAATAGTTAAAAAGTTATACTTTCAGGTTTCTGGTTAGCACAATATTAAGCATTTTTTAATAAAAATCAGTATAGTATATTGGAGAGACAGTTCTTTGAATTGGGAAGACCAATGCTCAAATTTCATCCCTGACTCACATTGCCTGTGTAACCCAGAGCAGTCCAATTCTAACCCTTTAAAGGGTGGCAAGATCTACCTTGGTAAGGCAGGTTCCTTACCTGGAGCTCCCTATACCTAGCCAATTTCTTTACATGCCCAATTTTTTAAAAAAAAATCACATTTTATAAAGTTATTAAAAATGACATAGATTTCTTGTTTTTCAGACATGTATATTCTCATTCGGGCTTCATTGTACTGCTGGAATTTCTTTGTAGGCATTTATAATCTCATAGATTTAGAGCTGGAAGGGACTTCCCACCTTTCCGTTTTACAAATGAGAAAATAGAGGCCAAGAGAGGTCATATCTTCATCAAGGGAGTAAGAGAATAATTCAAATCCAGGTCTTCTGATTCCAAATTTTCACCACCATAGCATCCTGTCTTTTATAGGAGTATAGATTTAGAACTATCAATGTTCTTGGAGGTCCACTGAGTCCAGCCCCTGATTCAGGTATAGATAGTGAAGGGATTTGCCCAAGATCATGCAGTTAGTGTCTTTGGATTTGAACCAGCTAACCAAGTCTAGTACTGTGTCTGCTACACCATGCTGCTTCTATTAATTTCACAATGTACTTTCACTTTAGAGTAGTTTTAGAACTAAAAGAGTCATTTTAGTTATTAGCCTTAAGACTTTGTTCTCTAAAATAATAAATATGAGTTTTAATTTTTTTAAATCATTTTAAATCTGAAATCTCATTACCATAATTTTCTTATGGTTAATAAAAAGTTTGAGAGATAATTTCTGGGTAATTAATCATTTATTAATAATGCTGTTTATTAATAAAATGGCACTCTTGAATGCCAAAGATCCCAGGCACAGTTATAGGTTCTTGGAAGAGTGGGTATTCCAGAGGGTGGCAATCAATACTGATTGGTTAATAATTAATAAGAGAATGAATATTACAATGAGAAGTAGACTCACTCCAGTTAGGGGCTGAGGGAGTGACAATAACTCTTGGACAGAGTAGCTATCTCTACTCTCCGACCGCCCCCATCTTTAGGCAATCTAATCCAAGAATTTATCACCATCTAAACCTGAGTACAACACAATGGGCTTGCCTACCTTAGATTAAATTCCTTCTGGGATTGGGTGGGGTCTGACTGAGGAGAGTTAATTCAATCTCATCAGTAATTTCCTCTAAGAGACTGAACTTTTAAATGAGGACTATAGAAAAGGGAGAACTCTGGATCTCCGCAAAACAGTGGTTAATAATCTTTTCACTCATTTTCATATTAATTTTCTATGGAGGATAACACCTTTGCAAAATGGAAGGGTCCCAAGAATTAAAGGAAAATACATTTTCTGTTGTTGTTGCTGTCTTTTCACCAAACCTATGATTTCATTAGTGTAAGGATCTTCTTTTTAGGGAAGAAATTCCTCTGCCAATACAGATAAACAGTTGCTGCAATTTAGCATAAAGAATTTAGCACTGAGAGGCTGTAACTTATCTAGGGTCATACCATGGGTTGAAATTTGATAGCGCTCCAGTTTGTAACTAGGCCCAAAGGGCAACCAAACTGTGTATACCCTTTGATCTAGCAATACCACTGCTAAGTCTGTGTCCCAAAGAGATCATAAAAAAAGTGAAAAGGACTCACATGTACAAAAATATTTATGGTGACAAAGAATTAGAAATTGAGGGAATAACCATCAGTTGAGGAATGGCTGAATAAGTTGTTACATTATGTATGAATGTAATGTAATACTGTTGTGCAGTGATGAGCAGATAGATTTCAGAAAACCATGGAAAGACTTACATGAACAGATACTAAGTGAAGTGAACAGAACCAGGAGAACATTGTACACAGTAAGAGCAACACTATGCAATGACCAATTTTGGTAGACCTAGCTCTTCTCAGCAATATAGTGATCCAAGAGAGTACTGAGGAACTCAGGATAGAAAGTGCTCACTATATCCTTGGAAAGAACTGTGACAATGCAGATCTAAGCATGCTGGTTGGACTTTTTTGTTGTTTTTTTCTTTCTCATGATTTTTCCCTTTTGCATTGATTCTTCTTTTACAGCATGACTAATGTGGAAATACGTTTAACATGATTGTACATAAATAATCTACATCAGATTGCTTTCTTGGGGTGGGGGGAGAAGGGAGAAAAATTTAGAACTCAAAATTTTACAGAGGTGAATGTTGAAAACTATCTTTACATGTAATTGGAAAAAAAAATAAAATACTATTAAGGAAAAAAAAAATTGATGGCTCTCTTTTGCTGCTTTTCTCTTCCCCTCCCAACTTGGATTTTTTTTTTTCCTGAAAGCTTAAATTTTCTGTCTCATCCCCAATGTTTTTCTTGTCAATTCCTTTCCTCCTTCTGTTGCACTCCTACACTTTCGTAATGCCTTCTGGCTTTTCTGACAATGTGAACACCAAAGTAATTTGTAAATATTTCTTACAGTCAATAAAATTGAGAGTTATCTTAAAATATTTCTTCAAATGCCAAATTTGTAAACGTTAGCAGCTTCAAAATGGAGCAGTATTCATTCTTAATGCCAACTGCTCCATCGTTGTTGATTTTGATCTTGTTTTCTTTATAAATTTTAGCTGTGGTTTTTGGCTATATCACCTTAGAGAGATCCATAAAGAGCAACATAGCCATGAATCCATTGGATCAATGATGTGAGTCCTTCAGCCAGTGGGTTCTTATCAAGACCCATCAATTCCAATTTAGACGATGTGATTCTTCAGACCATCTTCCATATGTATTTCGTCCTTGCTCAGGGTGGGGTGGACCTTCCTTTCATCCTCTTTATTGATAGGTGGTATAATAGATAGGATCCTGGACATGGATTTAGGAAGACCTATGTTCAAATGTGGTCGCAGATACTTACTATTTGTATTACCCTGGGCAAGTCACTTAATCTTTGCCAACCTCAATTTCCATCTCAATTTCATCTGTAAATTGAGGCTAGTAATAGCACTTACCTCCCAAGGGTGCTGTGAGGAAGAAATGAGATAATAATTATGAAGTACTTTGCAATCCTGAATATGCTGTATAAATGGGTATGGTTTTTCCAGATGACTTTTGAGTTATTGAGAATAACAAAAAAACTTGGTGAAGAGGAAGAGAATACTATATAAAATACTAGAGCCAGTGAATGGAAAGAATTAATACAGGGGTGAGGAACCTATGACTTTGAGGTCACATGTGGCCCTGTAGGTCCTTAAGGGTGACCCTGTGACTGAATCCAGACTTCACAGAACAAATCCCCTTAATAAAAGGATTTGTTCTATAAAACTTGAACTCAATCAAAAGGCTGCATCCAAGGACCTAGAAGGTCAGATGTGGCCTCAAGGCCACAGTTCCCTGCCTCTGAATTAAGACATGGATAATTAGAACAGCTGTTGATTATTTTGTTTCTTTATTTGGATAAAGATGTACTAATAGGAAAAGATAGTAGTGAGTTTCTACCCTTGAGCATTTCATGAGTTACTTTTTTTCCCCTTGATAGATTCAGAAGGATGAAGAAGTAGGACAGTTTGGGAATAGTTACTTTTAGAAGAACTTTTTTTATGGTCTGAGTGACATTTAATGGATGGTGAAGGCTCAGAAATCTTAAATCCCACCCTGGCATCCTCACTGACTTTCTTTATCACCTGATAACATTCTTTAACTTTCTTTAATTTAATTTAAAATTCCTTAAAATTTCTTTAACTTTCCCATGCTTCACCAGAACTGAGAAAAGGTTTGAGTCAGACAGATTGATGGGGTTTCTGAATTAGCCCAGAGACTTTTAGTGAAATGGTTTATATTAATTTGATGCAGATTCCATCACATTCAAGCTGATGTGTGTGTTTATCTTTTCCTTTCAATAGGAAGTCGCACTGAAGAATAGACGAGAGCTATACGCACCGCCACCTCCTCCTCAGTACTACTCATGTCTTGTTGAAGAAATAGAAACTCTGGGTTGGGATAAGTATGTTTATTGTTGAATATTTCTTCAATACTTCAGACGTCTAGTATTTCATTGTAGTGAGATTTTAGTGGGTGATCTTTGAGAGTTGCTGTGATTGACCAATGTACCTCTTTGTGATTAAGACTGTTAATGACTAAGCTAGTGATGATACCTTTTACACTTAGCTAACAAGGCTGGGCCTTGAAACCCAGATATCCAGTCTTGGGCACCTGCCAGTGTGGCTCTACTGACATAGTTTTTCAAAACTCAGAGCCACCTCTGTGTGACTCTGGGGCATCAGAATAGGACTTGACTGGAACCTGTTTTTGTTAAATAGAATTAGGACTTAATATATTTTAGAAATGCCATTGTGTTTTTTTTTTTTTGCTCAACAAAATTCAGCATATTGCCTTCAGAGAAGCATTCTTCATTTAACTTTATAACTTTGTAGGTTGAAAATGTTTCATTATAATTTAAGTTCTTACTCTTTTCTTTGACTGTTGTAAAATTATGAACTAAAGGGTTATTATACTGAAATAGAGCTAGGATCTCATCAAGTTAGGACTTCCTCCAGCCATACAGGTCACCTATTTGTGTTTATCAGGTTCTCCCAAAAATCCGTCTAGATTGTCTACCCCATGCTCTGAATGCCTTCTTCTATTTCTCCTGATTTTGTTCTCTTGTCCTATCTTGCCCTTAATACAGGACCAGCCTATTTTTCTTATAATTCACAGATTCATATGTAAGCCTCTTTATGTTATACTTTGTATATCAACCTGGCTGTGGTTTCTGGAAAGGATAGGACTGGGGGTTAAACAAACACAAGGAAGACTTTAGAATACTAGTGATAGAGGCCTTGGCTAAGATGGTAGCTTCATACTCTGAGTGACTGTCATAGGGAGTTCAGAACCATTATTTTACAGATGAGGAAATCAAGACCTTGTAAATGAATTGCCAAGGGCACCCAGGTAGTAAGTAAGCAGCAGAGGAAGATTGCCAAATTCAGTGCTCTTTTTTGGAGTCCAAAGTGACTGCAAAAATTTGATTGTGGGGTATTGGAGGATGGTGTTGCTATTAACAGAAATGAGAGATTAAAGGGAAGGACCAGGACCTATTGATTTTATTCCTTATCAAGTTAAATTTGAAGTCATCACAAGACATCTCAGTAGAGACATTTTGGGAGAAGGTAGAAACATGGAATTGGAAATTAGGTAGCAAGTGTGGAGCTAGAGATGTAGACTCTTTAACCATGAGCATAGGAGCTCTAATTTAAATTGAGAAAGTATATAAATGTAACTAGAGAAGAGAATGTTAAGGCTTGTGCTTTGTAGGAAGGTTGGAAGAGAACCAGGCAAGTTCAGTGCCATGAAAGCCAGGTGAGACAGTTTCAAGGAGAGGTTGATCAACACTGTCAGATGCAATTGAAAGGTCAAAGAGGGTGAGGATTTATACAGATTAGTAAGTCTGATTATAATGATGTCGTTAGCAGAAGAGCCAGTTTAGTTCATTAGTGGAAACCAGTTTCTAAACTGTGAATGGGAAGGAAGTGGGGAGTTTTTCTTTTTGGTCTACTGCTTGATTTTCTATATCTGGCACAATTTATTTTAAGTCCTTGGCACATCATCATTTGAATGACTAATTCAAATGATTGTAAACTTGAGGGCTTTTCAGAATTATAATGTTAGCTAGAATCTATTAATATTTGGGAAAATTTGTACAAGATTTTTATCCTATGGAACTAAGAAGCATGTAACTCTTTGAGGGTGAGAATTGTCTTTTGTTTTATCTTGTATTCCCAGCACCATGCAGAACTTAATAAGTACTTGTTGGATTGGAACTTCTCTTCCAAACCTGCCCCTCTTCTGGAGTCCCCAGGTTCTCTTTAGGCCCTCACTTTCCTTCCAGTCATCCACGCTCAAGGTCTCTCAGTCATCCTTGATTCTTCCTTCTTTCTGAGTTCCAATTCTTCTTGATTTTTACTTCTTCTCTACACTTACATGACCACTCCTTTCACTTAGGCCCTCACCATCTCTCATATGAAATATTGCAATAGCCTCCCAATTAGTTTACATTCCTCCAGTCTCTTCCCTCTCAAAATACTATCCACAGAGCTACGAAAATAATCTTAGGAAGATCCAGGCTTTATGATGACAGTCCCTAATTCAAAAATCTTAACTGGTGCTATGTCATTATTCCATGTTGTTCTTCATATACTTGGTTGTAGTTTAATCTGGCCCAATTACTGTCACTAATCCTTTCTTCGCAGACTGTTATCCCCTATGTCTGCATGTCTGGAATTCACTCACTTTTCATTTCACCTTTGTCTCCTGGAACCTTAAGTTTCCTTCACAGCTCATTCACGTGCCACCTTTTACTGGAAACCTTTACTGAATCCAGTTGTTGGTTTTCCTTCCTTCCTCAGATAATCTTATTTTTACTTCTCTCTCTCTTCACATATATATATGTGTGTGTACTATATATAAATACTGTATTTCCTTCAGTAGAATGTAATCCCAAAACTTATCAGAATCCTAGCAACAATTGAATAACTATTTCATGACTTGAATCAAATATAAGTTTATTATTACATTTGTTTTTAAAGGTATAGTTTGGGGTAGAGCTCTCTCCTGTAATAGGGAATTTGAAACTTTACCATGATAGTATAAGAAAGTCATACTGTTTTTTAGAAGATAGCATGTAGACCGAGCTCAAGTTTAAAATAAAAATTCGGTAGTTTTACTTTACAGAATCCTTTTTGTCAAAGGGCCAGAACATTTCTTTGTAACACATGTGAACTCTTGCATTACTCTCCTCTTCACCACCACGACCCTTCTGCCCCCGCACCTCCCCTGAAGATCAAGTTAACAGAACTTGGCTACTGTGTTCCTAGAGGTTAAGAGGTTAGGGGCACTTTTCTAACCCTCAGTAGTTCATGAGCCTTCCCCACTGTGCTTCCTGCTTTGATTCTGTTTTCGTATAAATTATGACTGACTCCATTAGCTTTCAGAGAGGGGTATTTTCTAAAAGGAAAAAAAATTGTTAAAAATATTCCTTTCTTCCCCCAAGTTTGTAAAACACTCTCCTACCAGTACTTTTAGGTTCCAAGGGAATGTAGGTTCCAATTTAGGGATAACTTCTGCAAAGGGATAATTTATAGTTCCTCAGAGTCCTTTTGCTGGAATCTTAAAGATGCTCCCTTTAGGTATGGTGTGATTCTTCTGCTGAGCTCCTTGTAATTATCATCATTGAATAATAGGTCCCATTTCTGTAGGACTAACACAGGCACTGTGCTAACTGTATTAGAACTGTTATCTCACTGGATCCTCATGACAGCCCTGGGAGGTAGATCCTATTAGGACCCTCATTTTATAGATGAGGAAGGTGAGGCAGATGGAAGTTTAATGACTTGCCCAAGGTCACAAAGTTAGTAAGCTTTGAATTTGTATCTCCTCAGTTCTTCCTTCTTGCTGCAGAAGCTGCCACCAGTTTCTGGTTTCTCAAAGACACTGGGAGCATGGGGAATCACAGATCCTCTGGAGCTTTGAAATTCATGAAGTTCTTTTCAGATTAAGGGGAGAGGAGGAAGAGACCAAAATGGCAACTAAAACGTTCTTCTCTTTCACCACCTGGGCAAGCAGTTTCTTCTCAGTTTTTCTAGAATTTTCTCTCTCATGCCAGACATTCAACCTTCCAATTCCAACTTGTTCAGTGATTTTTTAGAGATTGCTGAAGGCAAGACCAGGCTCCTCAGTCAGTCTGAAGTGTTTAGGCCTTATTTTGAACCTAGAAAATAATCCAAATGTGTTCTCACCTGGTAAATATATCAATCAGTAACACTTTTATTTGAAGTGTGGTAGAGTAGTTATCTATGTTGACTTCCACCCTTACACCTTCTTTGGTTTTTTTGTTTTTTCCTAATGTACATTTTTATGATAGTGGGAAAAAAAAATCAAAAGCTGAACCTATTTTTGTTTTTGAGTATGAAATCAAACTAAACTAAAACCCGCCCCCTTTTTTTTTCTCCAGAGGTGCAGGTGGATGTGAATAGGATGTACAGGGTCTCAAATTGAATTTTAAAGATGAATGCTGCAAACAGAGATCTTGATAGCATCTTCTCTGCTTCTTGTCATGTAATTTTGCAAAATGGCCTTTTAAGGAAATATAGCTGAAAATATCAACGTGGCCAATAAACAAGGTTTATCAAGTAATTCATTTTGATAAAACAAGCTTTGGAGCTAAGTAGGACACCTATTCACTCCAACCACCACACGATCTCAAATTGTGAAGCAGCCCAATGTTGATGAGGAGGCTCTTTTTACAGACATTTTATTTAGTAAATTAAGTGTGATCTCCCTTTCAACTCAGTTTCTCAGCATTTCAGATTTCTCTCTTCTGCAGATGGATTATGTGATCTGTTATGGAAGAAAAGAAATCCCTCTCTACTCTCACTTTAGTTAGATCTGTCATAGATATGTTATTTTTTAAATGTATAAGCATTTGCTTGGAGAGAGGTCCCAATTGTCAACAGTTCTTGTTAAATCAGAAAAAAACTGGTTCCTCCCTCTCATTTTATGGTAATTGTGAAACAAAGGTGAGATTGCACAGGGATAGTAAAATAAAGCTACTTGGTTTCAATTAGGGTTTTTAGAATTACTCAACAGAAGTCAGGGTTGATGTTGGTGCCTCCCAACATCTAGATCAGACGTCTCTTGTATTGTCCTTATTTTTAAGCCATGTGAAACCAGTCTCTTTTGCTTTCCTGTTACCTATAATAGAAAGAGCTTGGAAAATCTTAAAAGTGCTATATAAATGGTAGCTAGTAGTCATGGTGGTGGTGGTGATGGTGGTAGAAATAATACGAATGATGACGATGGTGATATTAATAATAATGGTGAAGACTAGATCTAAAGTTTATTTTTTGTTTTCATTTAACAAAACTATTTTAAACCTTGACCCATCCTACCTAGAGATCACTAACTATCCAGCCCAGAGATCATCACAGGGTGCTGGACAGCATTAGGCATGGGACCTTCACCAGCTGCCCCATTCTGAATCCCACCAACCTGGATCCTGTTTGCATCTTGCTTTTCCAGTATTTTCCATAAAAGCCCCTGGACCTTAGGGTCTGGGTCATATGCCCTCCAGTGATATCCTAAGAACAAACAGAAGTTTCCATTTGCACATTCTCCCATGTGTATTCTCTCCTCTACTTAAAGTGTGAGGTCTTTGAGAGCACAGTCTGTTTTACTTTCTTTTGGTATAGTAAAAACTTAATAAATGATTTTTCCTATTCTATAAACATTTTGAAACAACTTTGTGTGAATATTTGTCTGTATATCTGTGGCTAAGCCAGCATTTTGTACCTTGCTGGGCACTCATGAAATGTGAAAAATGTTACGCATTTATTGGGATGCCACCAAATCTCCAGATATTACCAAGTCTCTGGATGGAGAGGTGATGTCATGTTGATACGCTCCCTTGATAAATGAATGCATTTTTGACATTTGGCTGCCAGGGTTGTTGTTGGGGGAGGCATTGATGGGCATATAAGTAGATCAAAGGTTTTTTCTAAGAATACTTTTTAAAAAAATTTTAATATTATATGTTAAAGTTTAGAACCATGGGTTGCACATTGTTTTTCTTCTTTTCTTCTAGCTAAGACTTTGTGCCCTCTTTGGTTCAGATCTATTTTTCACTGCAGAAAAGAGAGCTCTACAATTCCTTGCCCAGCATCTCTTGCAAAAAAGCCATTTTCCCACCATGCCAGCTCAAGTGACTGGACTCACATATAATGGTATAAAAAAATTGTTACATAGGTCAGGAGGCTAATGCTAGTTTTGAACTCTAATGGGTCTTGCCATCAGTCTAGGTGATAAGTTGTGCAATACTCTTAGACTGCTTTTTATCTTTACAAGAGAATGGTATTGTAAAAATGTCAAAAAATATCCGCATGCCCAGTTCACTAGTAAATATACTGCTAAATTTGAACCTTTTTGGCAGTAGCTTATACTACTCAGGGGACCATATTTCCACAGAATGATGTATTTCAAAATGTGTTGGTCTCCATTGTGGGAAATTCATGTTTCTGTACCAACTTAAAACCAAAATAGTTGTGCTTATGCTATATGTTTAAAATATTAGTTATATGGACCAAGGTTAAATGTCAGAAGTATATTGAATATAGTTTTGTATATTGAATGTATATCGAATGAAACTTTTTTATGAAGGAAAATTTATTGGAAATCAGTCAGGTTGTACCTGTACTTGTATAGCATTTTCCTTGGAGGATCAATTTGTGTATATGAACTAATATCAGCTGGATAGTCTCCAAGAACAATATTGATAATAAAGGAGAAGTTCATTGAGGAGAAAAACAAATAAAAAAAGCATAAAAAGCTCATACTGTATGAAACTGCAGAAATGGATCAAAGAGTTTGACAGGAAGTTTAATGTGTACCTAAGTAGAGGTTGACAGGAACATGCTGTGTGTGCCAAAGGTTCCAGTGATGGAAAACTGAAACATGGTGCTCACTGACCACAGCGTGAGCCTTGACACACATTGTAAATAACCCGGAGATATATGACTGCATTAAGCACCAGGCCGGTGTATTAAGAGCAGTAAATCTACAGCCGCAGAAATGGCTGCCACGCAGGACTGCCCCTGATTAATATTTGTAATAGATTAATAGGAGCACAGGAAAAAAAATTAAATTGTAATTCCCCTAAATGTTATCATTATTTTCATTCTCTTTCATCCACAGACTTGCATATGTGGATACTTCCTTCAGTACCATCAAGTTAAAAGCCAAAGACACTTCTGGGAGAGAACATCTAATCACTCTCAAGCTAAAGGCAAAGGTGAAGTTTTGTTTTCATTTAAATGATTATCATTGACATGGTTGTAATAGTTTATACTTAACAGTGTTTGAAGATTAAGAAGAAAAATATTTTCCTAACAACCCTGGAGGAGGTAGAGCAAAATTATTAGTTTTTCATGTGAGTAAACTGAAACGGTTTAGGGTTTTGTCAATGATCATGCAACTGGATGGAGATAAGACTTCTCCTAACTTCATATTCTGGTTCCTCTCCAGGAAGGTACCACAGAGAATCTTAACTGTGTCAGTTTACCTGGGAAAAATAATGTTTAGATTTCTACATCTTTCTCATATTAGTGAATTGACTTCCTACCGTTGCCTTAAAAGATCAAGTAACCTAAAAGGAGTAATTAATGATTTGACTGAGTTCTTTTCTTGATGTTGATTTTTTCTTTTTATCGCAGTTTAAAAATGAGTCTGGGTACACAGCTTGAGAAAGTATAGGTACTATTTTTTAAGAAACTTTTTATTTAAAATGTTGAAGTTTGAAAGTTCTTTGAGTTATGTAGATAATACCTTCCTTTTATTTTACAAAGGCTATGAAGGTAATTGGTGATCAATAACCACTATAACTTTTTTTAAATAGGCATTTTTATAGGTAATAGTGTTAGAAACTTTTGTTGGTTTTCAAATGAAAATATGGACATAAATTGTTACCTGAATATTCAGATTAGATTAAAAAACTTTGGAGCAAAGTTGTGGGTTGGAGTTCTTTGTCAAGCCTTTTAGAACTTATTTGAAGCAGCTAACATGTCTTTTTGGTGAAAAGAGTTTATTGTTTTAGAATGCGTATATAATAAATATGCATTCTCTATATATTGGAACAGTTTCTTTGTGCATATTGAAATAGTAGTATTAACCATATTGTTAATGTAGGCCTATCTGTACGTGTGTGCATGAAGGTAGTAGTCAGTTGGAAGTATGAAAATTGGAAAACCTGAAAACGGTAAACCCTAGCATCGTTCATACTTTGAAATTAGTACAAGATCATTACATTGGAAGTTTCTCCCATCTCAAGTGCCAGAATTCCACTGATGTGGAGTCCTTGACTGAGATCTACTGGGATGCTGCTGACAGCTTAAGTCCACTAGGTGCTCTTGAATAGCCATTCCTTATTCCCTTTTGCCTTCATTTCCCTCTGTGAATTTCCTTTCCTCTTCCTGTTTCCTTTGTGTTTTGTATTCCTGAATTATTTTTCCTCTTTGGAATATTATAAAAACTTTAAGCAGGTCATTCCTGCCATAGAATTCTTAGCATATTGACAATCAATACTACTCAATAACATGTTCGGTTTCCTGACCTAGAACAATGCTATTTTACTTTATTTTGATGGTCTTGGAACGTAGTTTTTGAATAATAATTGGAATAGACAGTTTCTGTAGATTAGAGGCTTACATAGCAGTGACTAGGGAAACAGAATATGAAGAAAATCAGGACATGTAACTTTTTTATTGTACCTAGTAGTCATCAATCAACTCTATTTCAGAAGATTGTAGTGATGAAAAGATCAATTGTGTTTGTCCTTTTTAAAAATGTGTCTGGCATTTAAGCTTGCCACAAGAGAAAATTAATATATAAAAGCGTGTGCTGGGTGACACAGAAATTTGATATCTGATGGTTCCCCTATAAGACATATTGAGAAATCACTCCATTTATCAGTCCCTACCCCTTTGCTTTCTTTCTTCCTCTCTTCCCTTCTTTCTTTCCCTTTAATTTTAAATAGTATAGTAGAATTTTAAGATTACCTTGTGTTAAATTTGTAAGACAGAATAAATAATTTTTAAGAGAAGTGTAGCAATTGTGTTTTAATTGGCATAAAATGATTTCACTTTCCATTTTAGTTAATAGGAATACTCTCCTAAGTTTTTTTATCCTCAGAAGTCTTATAGTGACAGCCACCAAGATTTTGAAACCCTATTTGTTTATAAAACAAAAAAAACTATTTGTTGTTGCAAAGACTGGAATGAATAAAATTTTAAATTCTGCTTACTGATTATCATTTTATTTGACTTACTGATTATCATTCTTTACATGCTCTCCTACTTCTTAGGAAACTAATAAAGAGAATCATAGAATTTCAGAAGGGCTTTTTCATTTATCACCTTATGCAGCAGCCCCAGCTGTGGTAGTAGAGTTCATAAGTAAGAATAAAGTTCTAAGAGAGTTGGGAATGAAGTTCCTATTTTCTTTCCTCTCAAGGAAAGGAAAAGTCAGCACTTCTGATTGTAAATGGGATTGTTTATTAGGATTTCAGCTTAATTAGAAACTTAATGAAAATTGTCTCAAGGAAGTTTCTCTTTTAGGGATACTTTGTTCCCAGAATGTCAGTTAGGCAATGATAGATGCAACTGTCCATTTAAAGTATGTGATGCACCTCATCAGTTCAAACTGACTTACAGGATATGAGAGAAGGGCAAACGTTATTTTTATAAACCTGAGAATAAGTGGTCTGTCATTTTATATGAATAGACCATCTCTTTACTAGTTTTGGAAAATAAGAACCTGAGTCAGATAGGGTATCAGTGAGTAGCCTCAAAGAATATAGAAATTAAATACTACTAGAGTCAATATGGTTGAGTTATCATTCTCCAAAAAATTTTGTTCAAAGGTCCTTATCAAACCTTAATACCTTGGAGCTATTTTAAACTAAATGAAACAGGCTGAGGATGATCCCTACCTAAGACAAAGTGAAAAGAAATAAATTTCCATTCCCACCCTTCGATATTGACACTTCTGAGACACACACACATACGCACACACACCACACCACACCATACCACACCACCACCACCACCATCACCATCACCACCACCACCACCAGAAAATTTCATGCTTTATTGTTTAAAAAATATGTTTTTTTTTTAATTTTTGCTGTGAGTCACCCAAGATATAGAAGTAAAATGACCTTTTTAATTTCAAAGAACAGCTCAGTTTTTCCTTTAAAATTCAAGGAATATTAGGATTCCCTGCCAAACAGATTGATTCCAGGTGAGCATTTGGGGTGGGAATATCCCCCAACATCACCCTGCTTCGTGTTTTCTTTCCACCCATCACAGCAGTACCAACTGAAGCTATGCAATCAAAGAGTCAGAAGCTAAAAGACTAAGAGCACAAGACAAGAATCTTATGCTGAGTTTTCTGTGAGGAAAAAGTCTTGTCTTAGAGTCTAAAAAACACGAGTGATTCTATAGCAACTACTGCCATTTATACTTAATAGAATGTTACATTATAATAGTCGTTATGTGTTTTTATTTTCAAAGAAGGTACTTGGTCACTGCAAATTGAATATTTCAATGATATCTAAAAAAATACTTTTTGTCACTTAGAACCTTTTAGTCATTTAAACTTCCAGGTAAAACTCAAGTTGAGAATTGGGTAGTGACTCTGTAGTAGTATTGTATAAAATATGCACACTGGCTGTGGAAAAATGTCTTGAAATTTGGTAAAGTGCTGTTGAGGTGCATTACTGCTTGCAGGACATTTACAGATACAGATGAAGTGTTATGAAAATGGGTGTGGCAGGGTTCTATTCTTTGTATTAAAGTTACTGATTCGTAAACTAGGTACAAATCACAGGGAACTTTTTTCAGTGTAGGGGATTAAATTCCATAAACTACTTAATTAGCATCTTAATAAGCAAATCTTTTTGAGTAAGGAATTTTTTAAGCGGTTGATAGTTTTATCTGAAAAAATTTTCTGCTCACTCAATTTGCAAGTATTTTTGCCTTCAAAAATCGAGCGACAGCACTTGACTTGTTAAATACAGCAAAGGACCTGAGTAGAGATGAGCTTTGTTTCTTTTGTCAGACCTTTAGTGACTACTTTGTTCTAGATCATGTTTAGGCATATAGTTGTTTGATAGGACCCCATCAGGGTTAAAGATCAGGCATTTAATTTACTTTTTATTTGCTTAACTTTGAATTGAAAGCATGTGAAGTTGTGGATGTTTTTTTAAGCAGGGACTTTTGTGAGAAGAATGATGTGTCAAAGTAATTACATCATTCTTACATGGTCTACCTTTCTTCTTTACCTTGCATTATATTCTAACATCAGAAGTACTGAAAGGGAAATAGATACATTGTAAATGATTTACAATGCTTAATTCATATATTCAACATGTAAGAAACTGATCCTTTTTCAAAGCACAGTTTCCTGCTAAAGAGACCATAATGTCTTGTGACATAAAAACTCTCACCTTGAGCTCAGCATTCTGTTTCAGGAATAGGTACATGAGAGGCTTTAAGCTAAATAAGTTGGATAAATTCTCTCACATATATAAAGTTTAAAAAAGAAGCAGTGTCTTTCTAAAGTTAAAAGTTAAATTAGAGAGTAAGATTTAAAATTCTTGAACTATATTTCTAAAACCCACCGAAATGGCTGAGTGCATGGGGATGGGTATCAATCCTAATCATTATTAGATTGGTATTTTTTTAAAAAACCTAGCTTGGCTTTATATTTCAGTGAATAAACAAATAGAGAAAATGATGACTTCCATTTGATCTTTGGGAGATCTGAAAGTTTAAGAGGATAATGAGATTTCACTTTGTTGTTACTGTCATTATTACTGTTTTTAAGGTCTGTCTTTTTAGTATTACAAAAGATCTTAATAGAAACAGAAGTGAAAGAAAATAGTGAACTTGTTTAGATTTAGTTGAAGCCTCCAGATATTTATCTGAGAATTCTGTGATGCTTTGCTTCTCTTGTGGAAGCTGTCTTCCTAAGTCATTTGTAGCCTTTCTCAGGTGCTTTTCTAAAGACCATAAAGGGTCTTGGAGTTTTTAAAATACCATTTGCTGGTAAGACGAGATGCGTTTCTGCTTAACATAGCAGCCTACGTATATTTATTTCCATTTCCGTCCAAAGCCACGAATGCCCTATGTTTAATGCAGACTTCATGGCCCACCAGCTGTGTGTGCTTGGTGCTTTGCTTCAGTATGAGGGTTGATGTTTATTGATGGACTAACTGACTGCTCCCGGCAGGCAGTGGTGCACAAAAGAGGGAAACTAAATACTTGCCACTGTTGAAGTAGTTGAAGAAGTTATTTTGTTTGAAGTGATGTGAGTTATTAGAAAGTCAGATATATTTACCGGAAAGTAAATACAAAACTACACTCCAGTGCTAAGTAGCAATGATTTTTGTACCATCTGAGACTCAGGTTATCTGCATTATTGTTCCCCTCCATTAACCTAATCAGTCAAGACTTGTCTGTCAGTTGGCTCTTATTGCTTCATCATATCAAAGCTGTTCTGTAGTTTTTTCTTTAAATCAGTCTACATATCAGTCTATATTAGTGTATCAATAAATACTTTTTGAATTGAATCAGTTTTAGATTTTAAGTTACCAACAGGCTTAAATCAGTGCCTTTCTTTGTATAGCACTTAGCAGAGTAAAACCTTCATTTTAGCATTTAGATCTTTTTGGGGTGCTAATGAATTTCAACTTAAATCTTGTTGGTGACCTGCTACTTCTATGCTTATCCAAGAAAATACTTAAAATTAGGAGGTAGAAAAGGGATTTAATGTAAGACATAAAACCAGTGTATATCTTTTTTCATCAGAAAAGTTTTTGTTCCTGAAATCCAATCTCCTTCAAGAAAAATAATGAAAAAAATTATAATTAATTACCTATGCAAGTAAAGAATCCTAGATTTGGACTCTTAATAAGTGAGAGAATATTGGACAACTTCCTTTAAATGGACTCCACCTAAACTCTTTAAGATGTGATTATCTCTTCCTAATCTAAAACCCTAGAGATATTCTTTGTCCTCTTTTGGAAGCTTTAATCTCTGTTCTTTACCATGACTGATTAAAGAGCTTTTCCTCTCCAGAAAGATTTCACTTTGTGAGACTAATTTTAGATTTAAGATTCTATTAATGTCAGATCATTTTATATTTTGGACTTTATCAACCCTGAATGGACTAGTCTTTGCATTATTTTCTTTTCCTTTCATTAATTTCATCTTTAATAACTTGAATTTATTTGTTTTTTAAGTGAATCTCAACTTTGTGTCATCTTAAAATGCAAATATGTCAGTGTGAAAAGTCATGCTTTGATGAAAAAATTATCTGTATAATTTTCATTGTACTTCTATATCCATGTATATTTCTTGATAGTTTTAAGAGATTACAACAACAAACATTTGTTAAGAATTGCCCATGTGTACAATACTGTGCTAAGGGTGATACAAAGTTTAGATAATACAACCTCTGTCTTCATGGAACTTACAGTCTTATAGTACTACCTGTTTATATAATGTCAGAAGCGTTCTGAGGTTGCCAGATTGAAAATTATATGTAAAATTCTTGGATTGAAAATAGTCAAGTCTTCTCTTCTATTTTAATGGAAGCCATATAACCTGAAAGACAAAGAGGAGCAGCAGTGGTTGAAGTTGTCACTTTTTTTCCCCACAGTATCCGATAGAATCACCAGATTGCTATGTGGATTTACCACTTCCCTTTTCTGTTTCTTGGACACCGCAGGTAAGTTCTGATGTTTCCTATTAGCTACAGTTTGACTCATTTTGAAAGATGTATTTTTACTTTGGTTCATCATCTTTCTGGTTTGTATAGGGGACAAGAATTAGTGTTCTAAAATTCATATGATTTTGTGAGAGGAAAAAAAAGATAAAAGGTTGTTAGTGAAGTTAGAATGAATTCTAAGACTCTTTGAGAGCTGATGAGAGTTTTGGAAATAATGGTTTTGGCCTTGAAAGTAGAAATTCTTTCAGGTTAATTTTTCTGAATGTTCCTTTCCTTTACCAGTTGGGACATTTGGCACACAAATTCTATCTTCAAAAGCTTTATTTTTTATTTTAAAAATTTTAACATTTGCAGATCATCTTTAATGGAAACACTGGTAAGACTCTTTCCTGAAGCAGCAAAAATGCCCCTGCTACAAATATAGATACAAAATCTCATTAGTGATAATGTAAATAGATTTTAGGTAATTGATTTTTTTAACTGTCTGGTCTTACCTATTTCAAGTTCTGTTTTAGTGCTCCTGGACTTTAAATTTAGAAGATCTTTCTTTTCTTTTCTTTTCTTTTTGTAAAATAATAGACATGGCTTTGTGGCATCCATATTAAAAATGGGTAATTTTCCTTATGGTCCCTGTCTTCCTGCTGGGTTGATAATGTTTTGATGTATTTTTCTTTTGCTCTGATGAGAGGTCTGCTGCTGCTGCTCTGACATATTCATTTGGATGAATAATTATAACTTGCACAATGTCAAGCTGAAGATGGTAGGGTTTTGTGCGTCATGACAAGCCTAGTAGCCAGTGCAGGTGTCTCACAGCGTGATCAGCAACAGCCAGTGTATTCTGGCTCGGAGGAGACATTTAGAGTAGTAAGAAATCAGCACCAAGGGCAGCGCTGCTGCTGCCGCTGCCTCTGCTGCTGTTACATGTGCCAAATAAACACAAAAGTGCTTCTCAATGACAAGGGCTTGAGCATCTACTTATTTCAGTTATTTACTTTTTTCATTAACCCAATGGATTTTCTTTTATACATTTTATCATATAAGCAGCTATCATGTTCATTTCTCAAAACGTGGCTCTGTGTTTAAAAAAAACCACACCAGAACAAACCAACCAAAACCAACCTCCCACTCTGGTGCTGGCCATTCTCTACTTAAGTTCTTCTGGGGAAATTGGTGATGGATGAAGCCATGAATTGAAGGATGAAACCTTTTTGTAAGATATAGCGATGTCAGGGACATAACAGTTATATCAAAATCAGTGTATGCTGGTGAGGGCTTTTGCCACATTAAAACAGACACCAGTAATCAGAAATTAGCTTGCACATGTTCTGTTAAAATAGTTCAGCCTAGGAAAAATAGACTTGCCTCAGGTTCTTGGTGTTTTTAGATCTCATATGTTACAATAAGTTGTGAAAATCTGGTGTTCTTAGAAAAACAACACAAGTAACAAGACCTTAATGGAAAAGGTGTTCAGCTGATTATCTGATGGTGAATAAAATATTTGTAATTAAAGGAAACATTTCTGTTATATAGTGGAGACTCATTAGTTAGAGAAGTTGAGTAACAGGTATTCAGGATTTTGTTTACAACTCATCCACTGACTTTATTGCATGAACATGAATAAGTCTTGTGACTACACTTTACCTCAGTTTACATAAAAATTAGCTGTAAATAATGAGCTGGTTTTTTTTTCTGACTAGAAATACTAAGGAAAGTCATTGTTACTAAAAAATAAAACTTCTAGATATAAATTTTTGGACTTAGATCAGTGACTAAATTGGAGTAAGCAGATAAGGAGGGAGGGAAGGAATAAGCGCTTATATAGTGTCTATTATGTGCCAAGTGCTTTTTACAATAATCTCATTTGATCCTGACAACACCCCTGGGATGTAGGTACTATTATTATCCCCATTTTACCTGTTGAGGAAACTGAGACAAAGAGGGGTTAAGTGTCTTACCTAGGGCTGCACACCTGGTATCAGTTTCTGATTTAAACAGCGATCTTTCTGATTCCAGGCCCAGTACCTTCCACTGCACCATCAGCTTGCCTCTAGGAAACTCTTTTTAAGGAAATTCCTTCTACCAGTACAAATCAGTACTTAGCTTTTCAACTTGGAGTCTTAGGGAGTTGTATGGGGAACTTAGAAGTTAAGTGGCTTGCCAAGAATTGCACAGGTAGTTTTCTAGTTTGGGTCATAGATGGGACTTGAACCCAGGTCTTTCTTATTCCAAAACCTGCTCCTTATTCACTATGCCATTTTAAAAGGTCATGCCAGTATGATGCAAACTCTTGCAAGTCCTACCAAGCTGGAAATGTTGTTTGAGGACTGCCTAGCCAAATTTGGAGAGATTTGTTACTGGGTTGGCCACCAGAACTTGACTTTTTTCAACCACAATAACTCATGGAACCATTTAATAAGGTATAGTAAAGTGGTGATCCACACTGATGAAGAGAGTACTCATCTCAATAAAGTCATGGGTCCTTGAAATATGTTTAAGAAATATAAGTCATTTAGTTTTAGATTTCAAGAAATCCTATCATTGCCAAAGTGGTGTGGCAAAAAAGGCAGCAGATTTCATGCGAGTCAGAAGAAATTGAATTTAATACCTCTGTCATGAATTCTTTTTTGGAGACATTTCCAGGGCCTTGCTGCACCATGAGAAGGCAACAGAGTAGGATTTCAGTAGTGTTTTATTTCTCTCTTGTCATGATGGGAGTAAAACTTGAGACAGTTTATCCTGATGTTTTGTGATAATGGTATTTAGAATTATATGTACTAATAGTCTCTTTCATTGGCTTTGGTGATGGCTGGTTGATCATACTTAGGCTAAGGAATTTGTTAATTTTTATTACAAAAATAGAATAAACTAGAGCCTCACTAATTTGCTATTTGTTGACCACAGTTTAATATAGCATTTAGTATGCAATTTCCATTTGTTGATTTAAGTTCTGATATATATGCTAGATGCAAGCATGTTTTTTTTAAATTTTCCTTTCTGTAGTTCATGCTTTTCCACATTAAAAATTTATAAATTACCCATGAGATGTCTATAATAAAACATGACTAAGTTTTACAGTACTACATATCTCACATGAACTGAGGGCAAATGATGAACAAATGTTTTAAACTTCATTTTTTTTTGGATGTCTTTATGTACAGAGAAGCATGTCACTGGTGCATTGAATACTGTGATATTGCTATTGCTTGAACTAAGATGTAAAATAGTGGAGAATCTTATTCAGTGGCATAAACATAACACGTTTATCAGTAACACCTATAAGGTTTTGAGTTGAAATTACTTTATAATATTCCTTATTAGTCTTAACTAGACATTTAAAATACCTTTCTTAAAGATAAATCTACATGAATAAAAATATACAAGCGAGAAAGAAACAGCATTTTCTGTTAAGTAGTTACTAACCAGATAAAGAAGTATGGAATTACATTATTTCATTATTCCATAGTTTAATTGGTTTTTTAGTTGATCAAAGATTTGGATATAATAGATCTCTTTCCAGTTTGGCTATCCCTAATAGGTGAACTGTACGTATAGAAAATCATAAAGTCTGAATAATTGTCACCCAATCTTTACTGAAAGTGAAGTCATAGAACCATGCTGTCTCATTTCTAACCTTTTCACTTAAACATTTCTCTTTCATAATCTACCTTTCTTCTCTTAGAAATATCTCTCTTCCTTTACAGAGCTCACCTCTTTACTTATATCCTTAGTTCAATCTATTCCTGTCTTATATCCACAATAATTTCCTGTTTTTCTTATCTAATATTTCCCTATCCTCTGCCTACAAATTAGGTTTCCCTGTTGAAAACATTGTACCATTCCACCCTTCCATTCACTGCCACCTTTCTTGAAGGAATAATCTATATCTATTTACTGCCTTTCCTTCTTCTCTACCCATTTACTTTTCAGTTGCTTGAAGTCTAGCTTCTGTTCCCAATACTGTACTAACAGTGATTACTGAAAGGTCACTATGACCTCATCTACAATTTTTGTTCTCAGTTCTCAGTCTTCTTGAGATTACCTTGCTGCCTCTGATACCACAACCAATCTCTTCTTAACATTCTTCTTTGTTGATCTTCATAACATTGAATTAATTTCTTCCAACTTTTAAAAATATGCCTTCTTAACTCTCTTTATTGGCTTTTCTTTCTTTTCCCTGTAAATATTGGCATTTTCTAGGATTTAGGGGGGCATTTTTTTCTATTTATTTTCTTTAGTGATCTCTTGATACCTCAGTTACAACTTCTACGAAGATAACTTCCAAATCTCTATGTCTAGTCTCATGTGTTCTTCTGAACTGCTGCCCCACATTTCTGACTGTCTTGGGTATCTTTACTGTATGTACCATATCTATCACTTACATTCAACAACTCTCACTATTTCCAAAATGGAACTCAACATCTTTGCCTCAAAACCTATTTATCTTTGGAAGTCCTTTATCTCTGTTAATGGCATAGCTAACTTCCAAGTTAACTCACAATGTAAGGTCTTCTAGGGCAAGGTCTGCTTTCTTTAGGAGCAGCTTAATATCATGGATTGAGCCCTGGACTTGGAATAAGAAAGACCTAAATTTAAATTCCACCTTAGACACTTTTCTAGGATGTGACCCTGGGTAGGTCTTGTAACCTCCCTCAGCCTCAATTTCTTCACTTCTAAAGTGGGGATAACGATAGTACTTTCCCCATAGAATTGTGAGGACCAAGTGAAATAATATATGTAAAGCACTCTAAAGACACACCATTATAATCATCCTCATCATGATTCTCTCCTGTGCCAGATGTTTGCCATATCTGGTGCATCACAGATGCTTAATTAATGCTTGGTGACTGGTTAATGTTTGTTGGGTTGGATCAGATAAGCCCAAGTCATCTTTGACTACATCCTTTTAATTGTTCCGTCTACCTTTGAAATACTTCTTATACAGCCTTCCCTTCTCTGCATTCCCACAGCCACTATTTCAAACTTTCATTGTATTTTAGCTGTGCTCCTACATTCATTTTACTCAGTAGTATAAGTATTGGTGTGTCTTAACTCCCTTTCTAGACTGTGAGGGTCGTGATCATGTCTTATTCTCCTTTTCATCCTGCCCCCCAATACCTAAAATATCTCTTATTACATAGGAAGTGCTCAGTTTTGTGGAATATATGTTCAATAAATGGGAATCTCATTGAGTTAAAGTCCACAGTAGTATTGGTAGACTCAGCATAACTCCATGGAGCATGTTAATTAAATGTTTGAGATACCAGCTTAATTTAGTTTAAACAGCTGAAGAAATTTATCAGTGTCTTATTATTCATGAAGCTCTTAAGATGCCTAGTTTTCTATTTTCTTAGTATACAACTGTAGGTGTTAGAGTTAAAATATTCAATCATTTTATTCATTGGTTGCTCTTAAGCTAGCCAGAATTTATAGAGGCAAAGAAAAGGCATTACCTGTGGTATTTATATATTCAAACATTGACATAACTCATACATTGAAGGACAAAGATGTTCTCCTGCTTTCCAGTGTACAAAAAACAAATAAAAAGGGAGTTGATGTTATTTGTTTCTAATTAACCATGATGTCATATGATTATGGTAGATGATTGCTGAAGAAATACTTTATAAATAACATCTGACAACTGCAGGCAAGTCTCAGTTATTATTGTGGTTTTCCTAAGAAATTAAAACTATTAAATTTTTGACCAATACTTCTGTATTTAGAAGAAATTCATATTCTTGAAATTTTGAAAGAATATTTTATATTAGCATATATAAAAACAAATTAAAAGAATGTTCTAGATGACAATTTCTAATTATCTTATTAATTTTGTCATTTTAAACACTTTGGGAGTAAGAAATGTTTCAAACTTATACTTTCTAACTATGTTCTAGCAAAGGATGAGTCACAGTTGTAATTGACCCTACCACCAGCTATGTGACCTCAAGCAAAAGTTATTTAATCTCCATTTTCTTCATTCATAATATAAAAGAATTAGATTAAATATTCTCTAGGACTTTTCCACTTATAGTGATATAGAGCCTCTTCATATATGTTTGTCAGTCAATGACCTGTAACTTAATTTTCATACAATTATGACCTGTACATTATCTCAGCTTCATGATTTGTTTGTCCCTTTAAATGATATGCATTGCTAGCAAAACAAAGTGATAAACTATGACTATTTACTTTGTTTAGTTTCCAGGGCTAATTGTATACTTTAAAAACCATTCCTTTGGAGTCCTAGATGCCTTCAATGAGAATTGGCAGCAGGAGTAGGAAAAAGGTGGGCGGTCATTTGATGGCACAACAAGAAAGGAGTCAAAACAAGAGAGACACATTTAAAATATGATGGATGTCCTCTGAGTATACGTTATTTTAATGCCAGAAAAAAATCCTGCCCTTGAGGAGGAGGAAGAGGAGTGTGTGTGTGTGTGTGTGTGTGTGTGTTTGTGTTTGTGTTTGAAACTGCTTATGCCACAGTGAAGCCCCGTAGTTCTTTAAATGCTGGGGTAACACTGATGAATTTTGACCAGAGTACGGAAGTGTTGTCCTCAGCTTGCTAGTGAAAGTCCTATTGTTTCTGCCTTCATAACATCTCTCATATACTTTCTTTTCTCTCCCCTGACACTACCACCACCCTGAGGGAGGCCCTTGTCCTCACGCACCTAGACTGCTGTGAAAGCCTATCGTGGTCTGCCTAACACCTTTATGGTCTATCCATATCACGCCCCTTTTCAACAGACTCTAGTGACTCCTTATCACCTCCAGAGTTCAATGTCAAATTCTCTGTTTGACTTCTCAAGCCTTTCACAACTGACTCCTTCTTACCTTTACAATCTACTGGTACGTTACTCTCCCCTTGTACTCCTCAATTTGAGTGGCATTGACTTTCTGCTGTTCTTTGCCCATGATGCTGTCTTCCGAATTTGAACTGCTTTCCTTTTCCCTTTCTTTCCCTGCTTGCCTCAGTTTCCGTATATGTAAAATAAGCTGAAGAGGGAAATAGCAAACCACTCCACTTTCTTTGCCAAGAAAACCCCAAATGAATCAGACATGAGTAAAAAATAATTGAACAACTTGCTTGGTAATACCTGGCCCTATTTGTCTTGTGGTTCTAGTGTTGAAGGTGTTTGGATCAGCCAGAAGGTTTGTATCTGTGTTGAATATTTAAATCTTGGTTTTTTTTTTTTTGAATTACACATTTTAATAACCACTTCCTGAAAAATCTTTGAACCTAAAAGATGATTCTGATAATTAACATTGGTGCAATCTGCTGATTTTGTTGGAGCAGTGACCTTCAGTGACAAGTAACATTGAAAATTTTGTACTATGCAAATATATACAATATGGTCATTATCTCAATTTTGTTTTTAGAATGAGCTTTTCTGAAACACTAGATATTGCCAACCTATTCTGTGCCATACTTCTGAGTTTGGCATGATTAAAATAAAAAGATGTCAGTTTATTTTTGCATGTATGTTTGATATTTCTAGTCAAGCAGATAGGGTAGCTTAGCTGGGCAAGATTAAGTGCCTATTTATTTTCAAAATGCACTTGACAGATTTTTACCAGCATGCCAACATAATTCTAGAAAAGGTTGGTATTCAGAAGCAGATACTTTTCTGTTTGTATCATTTTGACCTTGTGGGCAAATACTCTGTTATCATGAATAAAAATAGTAGCAGCATCAATCTCTTAAATAAATAGTGGTCAGCAATGGTCAAAATAAACCAGTTAATTAAGTATAAAAGAGATGATAAATTCTTTATGGCTTGCTTGCTTGACAAAAAATATGATTTGATTAAATAGATGCAGATGTAGATGTACAGTAAGAGAGAGTCGCCGACATCAGTGAAGCATGCAAACAAGATCAAGTGAACAGAGTATTTCAGAGATTTAGTTCTCTTTTAAAGGAACATTATTGGAAAAATTACAATTAGTATTAAATTAATTGAATTTTTAAAAGTATCTGCTTTATAATCCCTTGATATTTCCTTTTTCTATTATAGCCTTTTGAATTCCCCAAAGATAAAGATAAAAAGATTATTAGAGGATTTATCTGTATGAGATATAGAAAAATGTAAAAAATCAAAATGGAAAGCAACTGTTGCAAGTACCAGAAAATTATGCTATTAATTTAAGTGTCATCAGAGCACAAAAGATCACATTCCAGGACTGTGTGAAAATTATTAAAATACTGGAAATAATAGTACTTAAGATGAAGATATTATACTCTAAGATCTGGTTAAGTGACTGACATGATTATATCACTTCAGGTATTATAAAAGTAACAAAATGCTTTTAAAGATAATAAGCGTTACATTTCGAGATTGGTAGTGTTCACACTTTTCTGCTTAAGTGCTTTCCTAGTTTAACATAATTTAATAACAGTTATGGGGGGGAAATCTAACATTTTCCTTCTAGCATATATCTTTTTTCCTCCCCCCCATAGTATTTTTCACATATAAAAATCATAAAATTTTATGCTTTAAAAAATGGGTTCATGAACTGTTATTATTCTGCCTCTTGTCCTTCATCTAAGGAACTATTCCTTATGCATGCTGATGCATCATGGTGGTTTGTTCTTTATTTTAGCTCCAAAGTATTTAGAAAAAAATATAACAGGAAGATAAATTTCTCTTACACTATAAAACCTAGGATCGTGATAGCCTAGAATAAACTGTCTTGAATAGATAAATTTTCTAGATAACTGAGGGTTAACCTTTTAAGTAATAGAACTCATTGGTTTTAAATATTTTATGGGCGATTTTCCAAAAGCTTCTAGAATTCTTAAATTACAAAAGCATAACTAAGCTTTTCTTGATCATTTCATTATCATTATGAATGTTGGTTACTATGCTCTATCTACTAAAGACGCAGCTGCAGATATGAAAACATAGGACTGAACAGGTATTGACTTGAATAACTCTCTAATTTGCTTTCATTAAAATTTCCAATCTTACCTTACTTTTTGGTCATTTGTGTTTTTCTCTAAAGTAATAGCAGAGGAGGTACAGTTATATGAATTCCTGGCCTATGTATCCTGATTATTGTTTCTACAAAATTAATTGCAGATCAAGGCCGCCTTGACCTTCAGGAAATCAGCATCATATTGCTGTCAGTTTCTGTTGACTTATCAACACTATTCAAAGCATGATCCGTCTTCTCTGCATTAGCTAGCACAGTGAACCACAAACACCTCCTTATCAGCTGGCATCCACACTGTCCTTCCACTTGGACCAATTTTAGTCGTGAGCTGAGAAACAACATAACATGTTGGATATAGGGCCGTTGTTGAAGCAAGGAGGATATGTGTTCAAGTGCTGCTTCTCTTCACCCATACCATGGTATGGGTATGACCATGTATCACTTGGCTTCTCAGGACAACTCTCTAACACTGTTACAGATAAGTTCCCACAGTGATAACATCAGACGTCCATACCCTCCAAACTGTTGCCTGCCCCCCCCCCCCCCGCCATAAGTTGTTTATTGACCATTTCAAGAACTTAATTAGGGTATCTTGGGAGTATCTAGGGTATCTTCAAAGCCTAAAGAGTTTTCACAGTATGTATGTGTGATATGGCTGCTCAGGTACAACTCCTACCAATGCCTCTGTCATTAATGTTCCTGGAACATATTGCTCCTGGAATTATTGTTATCTGTGTACATAATTTGTTCCCACGTTAGATTCTTGGAAGTTTCTTGGGGACAGAGAGTGATTGACATTTTAGTTTTTGTATCTCAACTACCTTACAAGGCTTTGCCTATAGCAAATACTCAGATGGATCTGTGATTTCATGCATGTGGGTATGTTCCCTCCTTCAGTGCAGTTTGCCCATCCTTTAGAATCTTATGGATATCTTTCCATAAATTTGCTACCACCCAATGTACTGGAGCTCTTCTTTCTTTTCCATCTTTTCATCAACAAGAAACCATTGGATCACACATGTCCACTGGTTACTCCTCATGTTCACCATGTAATGAGCCCACTGTCTTTTGTTATTGTTATTATATATTTCACTAATGATATCCTTTACCTCTGTTCTTTTCTGTTAAACGGTTTACAATGTTTCGTAATTCCAGTTCTTTGGTGCCAGTAGTGTTTCATGATTGGCCATATAGCAATACTGGCAAGATGGTGTTTTTAAAATGGGTCTTTCTTCCAAAAGAAATTTGAGATTATTAAAATAACTATAGTTTCCCAAAGGAAAAACAATCAGTTCTACTCTTTTTGTTTAATTCTTGGTCCAACTCATTGTCTGTTTATAATGCCTTTTCATGATACATACACTGCTGGATGAGCTTTATGGGTTGTCCATTTAATTGCATGTTGTAGATTGTACCATAGGGATTTTATCATCCACTTGACTTTTCTTATGTTGACAGTTATGCTAAATGCTTTAAAGTAGTTTAGATCTCATTTAGGAGTCCACCGTTGACCTAGTGTTACTTGTAAAGATGAACATCTGGGATAACTCATATTTAGATAATCCTTCAGATGCTGCATTAGATTTTCTTCAGAATGGTGAGCACCTTTTATTCGTCATTTGATATGATGAGAGGTCATTGAACATGGTTATCATTGTTGTTTTATCTTTTAAGAAATTTTATATTGTTTTGACATTTTGCATGGGAGTTATGTTGGAGAAAAGCCTTCAAGGTGTCATTTTCCTTTCTAAATTAAATCTTATTTCAAATTGTCAGCAAACAATAAGTACAGTGGGATCTTGTGTTCTTTCCATCCTTTTGTCAGTTATATGATGAGAGAGAAGTCATCTACTGGGGGATGGGACTTGGAGAATTCTGTTACCTCTTAATTCCATTGGGAAGAATGCCTTTGGTTGTGGAAAGGATTTTTCTCTTAAAACTTCTTCGGAAATAGGAAAGTTGTCATGAGTTTGTCTTTAAGGTCCAAGAGTTTTGTTGTTTGTTTGCTTTTTTACATGCCTTTGTTTTCCTCTTCAGCTACCTTGGAAAATAATTCTTGAATGCCTTCCTACCACTCTCTTTCTCTCCACCCAACCTCTTTTGTGGTCATTGCTTGGTCTAGGTGAGCAGCATTTTCCATTTGGACTTTCTTTGGTGTCCTTTCCTCTTCTAGCAGTGCATCTGGAACCATGATATTAGGAGCCAAATGTGGTAGTTCTGCTAATCACTGAAGGGGAAAAGAATGTTATGAACATTTTTTGAGATTTTTATCATCTTTTGACTGTCTGTTGTCCTTCTTCCATTTTGCTCTTTCCATGTCTTCAGGATGATTTTACCTACTTGTCGCCAAGCTTTCTTTAAATTGAGTTTTTTTTCCTTTACTATACTTCTCATTCATCTGAAGCAACATTGCTCATAATCTTTCATCATGTAAATAGATACCTTTTATTATTATACTGCAATCATTTCTGGATGTACACTACCCTTCCCATCCCCGCTCTTCACCCTACCCTTTTGAACCCCTGCTTCCCTCCAAATCTCCCATCTCCTGGACCCTCCATGACCCAGTGAGTCTGTCCTCATAGCACATAAAAGGAGTTTAGAAAGACCAGTTGCCAAAGAGACTTCTCCTGATTGCATAGGTAGCATTCTGTATGTATCCACTCACTACCCTAAGAAAAGGAGGGAGGCACACTTTCTCATCTCCTTGGTCATTATAGTTATACAGCATTTATCTGAATTTTTGTATTCTTTAAGTTTACATGATTAGTCATTTTGTGTATTGTTCTTCTGTTTCTACTTCTTTCATCCTGTATCAGTGCATATAAATCTTTTTAACATTCTCTGGAATTCCTTATAGTCATGATTCCTTATGGCACAGTAACACTCCATTACATTCATATGCCACATTTTGTTTCTCCAGTGAATGGGCACATGGTGTTTCATTTTTCTACTACTACGAAAAATGCTGCTATGAGATTTTACAAATGGGTTTATTTATGTAGTAAATTAGTACTGCCCTTGACACTATCTCTCTGCTTGACAAGTAAGATAGAATAGTTCATTTAAAAAAATGGACCTGGTCTTGAAACCTGATTCTGTCACTTTGTGTCCTTGCACAATTCACTTAAATAATTTGAAATTCCATTTCCTTATCTGTAAAGTGAGAGTGTTGGACAAGTGGACTTCAAAGTTTCCTTCATGTTCTAAATCTCTGATCCTGTGAATTTCACGTGTTTGCTGACTGAGGTAGAGACTCTCTTGGTCTTATTATGACAATTGATGTATATCTGTTAAACTAATGTATGAAATTATTACAATCTGTGTTGATGCCCTTTCCTCCTGCCATTTCCCATTTTTCAATATCAATAATTCATTTTCAGTAGGTCAGATTGGAGTTCTTTTAATTGCACATCATATCTTTTAAAAAATTTTATTCTTACAGCTTTGTATTAATTTAGATCTTTGTTCTAACAAATTAGTGGTCTGACTTTCACTCAGACAGCTGATTCTTTAATTAGTTACTTTCTCTTAAAATAATCATTTTATTTTTTCTGGTGTTATTTAGTCTCCACTGAGTTCAGTGATTTGACCTTTATTCAGAGGACATAGACATGATATATGGGACAACTGGTGTATAGAGCTCTGGGCCTGGAGACAGTTCAAATGTTGTCTCAGATACTTATTAGTTGTGTTACCTTGGGCAAGTCACTTAACCTCTTTCTACCTCAGCTTACCCCTCCAGGGTAATTGTGATTACACTTAGCATAGTGGCCAGCACATAGTGGGAACTATATAAAAGTCAGTGACTGTTGTTATTAAGAGTAGTATTGCAAGTCTTCACTGATTGCTTTGGAAATGTTCGGGAAATACAGAGTGGCCTGTTTTCTGGTCAAGATAAGGCATAGACTTACCCATCAGAGTCATTGTTCTGAAGGCAAAATCCAATTTATGGTGGTATGAGAATGCAAGACAAGAGGACCAGATACTCCAAAAAATGACGTACGTCTTACTCCCTTTGGATACATGAGGAAAATCCTTTCCTTCAACTCCTTTATTTACCTCTCCAAGGAAAAGCTCTGAATACTCTGTCCCACAACAGTCTATATACCCTGATCCCTATACACCTTTCAACTGGGTATTTCTAATAGTTAGGATTATCCCTGTACTTTCCTGCCACCAGCCAAAGTTGTGAGCCAGAAAGCTATAGAGAAGACTTGGGGTAGTTTGAGTTAACTATACTCCCAGGGAGACTGATCTGGAATCCAGCAGTAGACCCTTTGGGCAAGGAGTATATAAAGATAGTTCTAGAACTCTGATAGACAGGTCTGGATGCCCCAGGAGTTGCTTTGTGTGCTGAATTTACTTCTTTGTGAACTGCTTTTACCTGGGGGAGAGGAGAGGTCACTGATTTTTTTTTTTTTAATTAAAGCAATTTTTTATCATAGTTTCAGGCTTCGAATGTTCCATTATATCAGATATGGAACCATGACTGGGATAAATAATAATGACAACAACTTATATTTATAGAGTGCTTACCATGTGCCAGGCACTGTGTAAAGGGCTTACAATTATCTTATTTGATCCACACAACAATCCTAGGATGTATGTGACATTGCTATCTCCAATTTACATTTAGGGAAGCTAAGGCAGACAGAGATTAAAGGACTTGCCCAGGGTCACACATTTGAATTCAAGTCTTCCTGACTCTAGGCCCAGCAGTCTACCCACTGTGCCACCTCACTGCCCCAAAGACATTACTGTGAAACTTAATTCAAGCATTGACTATAAACGTAGAATACAGTAGAACCTCATTTTGCAGGTTTATGTATGCTTTGCTGGACAAGGAAAATTTTTTCACAAAATTTGTCTTGCAGGACGAACAAAAATTCACAGTAAGAACATCAAAATTTTGTTGAAAAACATTACCCAAATAAGGCTGTATCAATGAGAGCCACAAATATTTTTAATGATAATGCAATGTCACATTTCCGTGACATTCTGAAAAAAACATCAGAAACAAGTGTTGTTAGATTCCTAGTCAGAAGCGAATATAAAGAAAAATAAATCAGTGAATCAACATATGAAAGTGATTCTACAAAACAAAAAATAAGTGAAGGCAGTAGTGTTAGTCTTAGTTTTAGTGAAAGTAGCGTGAGAGAACACTCCCAACGTTGAAATCCCTGAGGTTCTCATAGAAGGCGATTCTCCTTCTAAGCAATAACCCTTCCTCCTGCCCCTCTCTCTCATCCCCCTCACACCAGCCACGACTATTCTCAAAGGTAAAGTGCAGGTTAATTTATTTTTTATTTATATTGTGTACTAATTATTACTTTTGTATTTCAGGTGCATTAGGGATAAAAAACTTACTTAAAACTATAAATAATTCTTTTCATATGAATATTTTTGGGGATGTGGTACCAATCATCCAACTCTACATTATTTTCTATGGGAATTCGCTTTGTAATAGGAACAAATCACATGAATGACAAACAGAATCTCAGAATAAATTAAATTCATAAACTGAGGTTCTACTGTAGAATAATTTTAAGATTAATATGATTAAGTTTTTCAAGTAGTTTGTCTACTTATTGGTCATTGAAAGACTTTATGTTATAATACCAAGAGTTTTAAAAGCTATGGAACTCTTGACCCTAGAGGCCCCTTTTCTTCCACACTGTCATTATCATTGAAAAGAAGGGACCATAAATTCTTAAATTGAAGGAATGTTGGAGGTCATCTAGCCTAACCCTTTCATCTTGCAGATGAGGAAACTGAGGCCTAGAGGAATTAAGTGACTCATGTAAAGTCACACAGCTAAATGACAGAACTGGGATTCAGACTCAAGTCCCCTACTACAAATCTAGGAAACTTGCCCGTTTCAAGTACTGAATGCCATTTTGCACTTTTCTTTGTTTCCTGAGTTGTTGTGGCTAAAGGATTTTATTATCACATAACCAGGTTACTGACAGTGAGCCTCTCTGGACTTCACTAAGCAGGTCTGTAGAAAGCAAACATGGTCTGGTGGTAGGATTGTACTTGAAGCTTTTTCAGGGGGACAGAACCTGTCAGAGTTTATGTTCCAGTGGCATAGCTACTGCAGATCTCCACTGGAGATCCCCAGGCCACCTCCATGGATGTCACTGTAGGTTATTGGTGTAGGACTCTGTAAAGGAGCTTAAGGTCAGAATGTTAGGGGTTTTTTGTTTGTTTTTTACTATATATTATACTCTTGACTTGTATTGAACCAGAATTCCACTAAAATCCCCAAATCTTTTTTAAAATGTTGTCTAACCCCATCTCCCCATCTCTCCATCTTGTACTTGTGAAGCTGATCTTTGAGCCCACAACATTCATTCCTTTTAATTCTAATCTTAATGAATTCCAGGAAACCTAACATGTCAAGATCTTTTTTGAATCCTGGCTCTTGTCATCCAGGGTATTAGCTCCACCTCTCACACCCCTCCCTTCCCTTATCCCCATCTTCTCTCTTTTCTTGTAGGGCAAGATAGCCCCATTACCTGTATTTCTTATTTCCCAGTTGTATGCAAAAACAATTCTCAACATTCGGTCCTAAAACTTTGAGTTCCAACTTCTCTCCCTTCCTCCCTCCCCACCCATCTCCTCTGAGAAGGCAAGCAATTCAATATAGGCTATATGTGTTGTAGTTATGCAAAAGACTTCCAAAATAGTCATGTTGTGAAAGACTAACTATATTTCCCTCCATCCTGTCCTGCCCCCCATTTATTCTGTTTTCTCTTTTGACCTTGTCCCTCCCCAAAAGTGTTTACTT
Organism: Bettongia penicillata ogilbyi; assembly: GCA_023548195.1. NCBI lineage: Eukaryota > Metazoa > Chordata > Mammalia > Diprotodontia > Potoroidae > Bettongia > Bettongia penicillata. The sequence goes on along the minus strand of JAJHZJ010000164.1, from coordinate 1,516,140 downwards.
CTCCTCCCATTTGCCCTCCCTTCTATCATTCTTCCCACACCCCAATTATCCCCTTCTCCAAATCCTACTTTCCCATAGTGTAAGATAGATTTTCATACCAAATTGAGTATGCATGTTATTCTCTCCTTAAGCCAAATGTGATGAGAGTAACCTTCACTTCTTCCCTCTCACCTCCCCCCTTTTCCCCTCCATTGAAAAAGCTTTTTCTTGCCTCTTTTATGAGAGATAATTTGCCCCATTCCATTTCTCCCTTTCTCCTCCCAATATATTCCTCTCTCTGGGCAGCTAGGTGGTTCAGTGGATAGAGCACCAGTGCAGAAGTCAGGAGGACCTGAGTTCAAATCTCACCTCAGACACTTGACACTCACTAACTGTGTGACCTTGGACAAGTCATTTAACCGCAATTGCCTCATCCTGGGTCATCTCCAGTCATCCTGAGGAATATCTGGTCACTGGATTCAGATGGCTCTGGAGGAGAAGTGAGGCTGGTGACCTGCACAGCCCTCCCTCACTCAAAACAAAGTCAAGTGCAAGTCATGTCATTATTTCTCTGATGGCATGGTCTTCTTCGGCAGTGAAGGACGAGCACACTTGAACATTCTACCTCTCAGTTTTGTGTCACTTACAAATTTGAAAAGCATGCCAACTCTACCTTTATCTAAATTAGTTGTAAAAATGGAAAACGGCACAATACCAAGCTTAGATTCCTGGGGGACTCCACCAGAATCCTCCTTCTAAGGTGTTTTTGAACCATTAAATGATTACTCTTTGGGGGAATGGACATTCATCCAATTTAGAAACCACCGAGTTGGAGAGCCCACCTCTCTTTGTTTCCCAAGTAGTGTAAAGGAGATTTTTGTCAAAAGTTTTGGTAAAATTTATGTAAAATCTGTGTAACCTCCATCAGTAGCATCCCAGATTCACCTGTTAGTAAACCTGTTAAAAACGGAAATGAGACTAGTTCTACATAACCTGTTCCTAAAAAAAGCTGTGATCACTGCCTTCTTTTCTAAATGTTCAGTAATCCTTCTTTTAATAATATATTTGAAAATCTGTCAGGAGTCAAATAATCAGAGAAATACAATTTGGAACAACTGACTTATCGCTTCATATCCATTTGGTTAGTAAAGATGGTAAAAGGGGAGAATATACAATGCTGAAGGGCAAGTGGAAAGATAGGCATACTCATCTACTGCTAGTTGACCCGTATATTGGTCCCAATATTATGCAGAAGAACTAATGAATCAAGGGAAAGCATTTATTAAATTATTCCTTTGTATCAAATTCTGTGTTGTCCTGGGGAATTACATAAGGAAAAGTGCTAACTTGTTCCATTCTTTTCCCTGGAGATCCCACTACTAGGTTTATAGGTAAATGATAGCAAGAGAAGGTCTATGTGTACATAACTACTTATAAACTAATATTTGTAATAACAAAAAAAACTATGAGGAAAAACTTGCCCAATACTTGGGGAGTAGCTGAACAAGTTGTGGCATACGAATGTTATTGTATAGTAAGGAATGATAGATATGAAGAATTCAAAGAACATACATAGAAACAATCAAATGAAGTGATACAAAGTAAGGAAAACAGAGCCAAAAAAACCACACATGATGATAATGATACACACACACTCATACACATGTATACACAGACACATAGATGAAAACATAAAAAGACAACATAATTCGGGTAAAAGGCAACAGAATATATTGGTACCAAATGACTACAATTAAAGCATCATAAACAATAGATCACAAAAGTATAAAGTACCACGTACTAGCAGTCACAGTTACTTGATTGGCCAGAAGTGTCCTTTATTGGGAGGGGCATAGTTGTTTTTATAGCAAAACAAAAGACAAAAGTAATTTTTTAGAAGTGTTGTGCATTTTGTTTTCCCCTAGTTAAAACAATTTTTAACTTTTGTTTTTAAAATTTTGAGTTCCAAATTCTCTCCCTTTCTCCCACTCCACTCCCTTCATAGAAAAGGCAGGCAGTTTGGTATAGGTCATACATGTGTAGTCATGCAAAACATATTTCCAGATAGTCATATTGTGAAAGAAAATGCAGACCAAAAAAATAAAAAAGACTAAAGTAAAAAAGTATGCTTTGATCTATATTCAGACCATCAGTTCCTTCTCTGGGGATGTATAGCAATTTTCATCGTAAGTCTTTAACAGTTGAGTTTAGATCATTGCATTGCTGAGAATAGCTGAGTCATTCACAGCTGATCATCTTACAATGTTGCTGTTACCTTGTACACATACATTTCACTTTGCATCAGCCCATGCAAGTCTTTCCAGGTTTTTCTGAGTAGCTCATCATTTCTTATATCATAATAACATTCCATCACACTCATATACCACAACTTGTTCAGCCATCCCCTAGTTGATAGGCAGCCCCTCAATGACTAATTCTTTGCCACTAGAAAAGAGCTGCTATAAATATTTTTGTACATATATGTCCTTTTACTTTTTGTTTTTTAATCTCTTTTGGGATGCAGACCAGTAGTGGTATTGCTAGGTCAAAGGGTGTGCATGGTTTTATGCCCCTTTGGGCATAGTTCCAAATTGCTCTACAGATTGGTTGAATCAGTTCACAACCCACCAACAGTGTATTAATGTCTCAATTTTTCCACATCCCCTCCAACATTTGTCATTCTCCTTTTCTGCGCTATTAGCCAATCAAATAAGTGTGAGATAATACCTGAGAATCATTTTAATTTGCATTTATCCAAACAATAGTGATTTAGAGCATTTATTCATATGGCTATAGCTAGCTTTGGTTATTTCATCTGAAAACTGACTATTCATATCTTTTAATCATTTGTCAATTGGGGAATGGCTCTTATTTTTATAAATTTGAATTAGTTCTGTATATATTTGATAAATGAGGTCTTTATCAGAGAAACTTACTTCACAACTTTTTCCCCACTTATGACTGCTAACTGTTTCCCTTCATCCTATTCCCTTTCACCCCGTTTATGCCATTCTCTCTCTCCTGTCACCTTGTCCCTCAAAAGTGTTTAGCTTCTGACTGCTGCCTCCCCCAATCTGCCCTTCCTCCCATCCACCTCCCTATCCCACTTATCTCCTACCCCTCCTACTTCCCTATAGGGTAAGGTAGATATCTACACCCAACTGAGTGTGTATGTTATTCCCTCCTTGAGCCAGTTCTGATGAGAGTAAGGTTCATGGGTTCCCTACCACCTCTACCATCTTCCCCTCCAGTCAGTAATTTTTTAAGGGAAAAATGCAAATGTATTTGAGTGTAGACATTTATAATTTTTTTAAATAGATTTTCCTTATGTTAAGTTTGTATATAATCAGGTAACAGAATGAAATATGTCAGGTTTCTTGTTTTATCCTGTTGCTTATTCCAGGTTTTAACTCTAGTTTTACTCATGTTACTTTAATGTTTCATAGATTCTGTTTTTACCTTTTAAGTTTTACTTGTTGTCCTGGGAAAAATTAAATTTAAATCATAACAGTTCTCCCAAGTTTAATTTTTTCTGAGTGCCCAAGTCATTCCTTGATAGCTAATGAGGTTGTTTAAGAAGCAATGTTCCCTTTCTTTGGTCCCTAGTGTGGGGACTTCCCTGTTTCTTATAGTACTATTATGATAATAACTAACTGATAACCTAGAGCCATGAGAGAGTAGAAATCTCTCCTTAGTACTGTAGAAGGTGCCTTAAGGGACGATAAAGTTTACATATAACAATTGCCTTTTTCTTTGAAGACATATTTTTGCATTGAGTGGATTTTTAAAAATATTTTAATAACCTTTCAATAGTTCTTTGAGTATTATTTGTGAGGTAGTTTGTTCTTTATTTTGCCAAACTAAAATAAAATTTTAAAAAATGCAAAAAAGACCTGATGTTGAAAGTTAATGTCTAATGCAGGTGTTCTTAACCTTTGCAGTGCCATGGACTCAAGGTTGCATGGATAAATGTTTTAACAACCAGCTCCCTAGGAGGGTGGGGGAGGGAATATGCATGACCCACTTTTATGATTCATATTGAATCATTAACATTTTCTCCATCACCTTCTTAAGTCTACATAATCACCAAAAACAATAAATCAAGCCATGATTTGTACATGGTGTTTGCTGATTTTTGAGATGTAAGTGTTCACACTGAAAATTTAATAATTGACTCCCAGAAGCCCATATGAGCTGGCCCCAGCATGCCCCTTTGATTAATTTGGTAACGTCTAAAGATTCTTTCTCAGACAAATGTTTTTAAATGCATAAAATAAAGTACATTGGATTTTAAAAGGAAACCAATTATATAGGAATCACTTATTAAAATATTAAAAATTCTAAGTTTACAGACCCCCTGAAATCCATTAAGGACCCTGACCCTAATGTATGATTTATCTTAAAGTTTTACTGTATAAAAATCATTTTACCAAAATGACATGAAACTACTGATTTTTCAATTATTTGTATGTCAGAGGAATAAGAGTTCACTGTTTTGAGGGGTAGGGGATTTAAAAACATCTTTTTCATTTAATTGATTCATTTGCATCAGAGAAGAAGAGTAACCATGCCAGTTACACAGCATATCACAAAATTACTGGCTTGTAACGCGTCCCCCTCCTCGGGGTGGAGGGAAGACAAGAAAATAGTTGAAATTATTTAAATGTGATATATTTTTAATGATTTTAAGAGACCAGAATCTCCTTACAAAATAATTTATGTGGTTATTTATTTTGTGCTTTGTTGGATTTTCTAAAAAAAAAAAGGGTTCTTATTCACGATTTATAAAGAGTGGTTCATTTTAACAGTAGCTTTACGATAAAAATACCTATTTTAACATATCTTCACAGTTGAAGAGATGGGGATGATAGGAAAAACAAGGTGAAAGAAGCCAATGATGTAGTGGGAAAAGGAGAGACACAAGTCTTGTGTCTCCAAAAACAAGCAAACACAAAAGAATAAATAGTTATTTTAGAAATTGAGTTTCTGTGAAGAGTTCACACCCTCTTGGTCACACTATATTGGATGTTCCTAGTCTCCCATTTTTGTTTGATTTCTTTCATTTAAAATTAACTTTTCTCATCATATATACAGATATAGAAATGTGTTATAGAATTTTGCTGTAGCAGAGCAGAAGCAAATGTAGAAATGGCTGTTTTTAATGTTACCTCTGTGTAGAAATTGATAAGCATCAAGTACCTACTGTGTGCTAGGTGCTGGTAATAGAAATACAAGACTGAAACAATCTTTGATCTTAGAGAGCTTACTTTCTAATATGAGAGACAAGTAAAAATATAAATATGTGCACAATAAATGTAAAGAAGATAAATCTAGAGTCATTTCGGAGGCATCAGGAAGGGTTTTGTGTAGAATATGGTGCTTGAGCCAAGTTCTTGAAAGAAGAGCTCACTTCTGGTAAGAGAGTTGAGGAGAAAGTGCATTCCAGGCATTGGAGACTGCAAGTACAGAGACATAGAGATCCAAAGTGTAATGGTTTATGTACGGAACAGAGAGAAGGCCAAGGTGACTGGAACTCAGAGATCAAAAAGGGGAGTCATATAAAGTGAAGCTGCATAGATTGGTGCCAGTTTATAAACAGCTTTCAAAGCTAGAGAGAGGACTTAATAAAATGTCTATTGGGTAATTGATTCTTCGAGGCAATAAAGAAGCCCTGAAGTTCAAGTAAGGGAATGGCATGGTCAAGTTGACACCAAAGGAAAATAATTGCCAGTGTTGTGGAAGATGGACTTCAATGGGGAGAGACCTGAAGGTGGGAGACCACTTTACAGACTGATGCAGTAATTCAGATGAGATGGCCTAGGTAGTGGCATTGTGAGCAGACAGAAGTTGGTATAAAATAGAAGAAGCTTGGATATGAGAGATGTTTTAGATGTAGAAATGGCAAGTTTGGGCAGTGATGTGGTTATGTGGGATAAGGTAGAATGAAGAGTTAAGGAGAACATCAAAGTGAAGAACATGAGAGAGTAGAAAAATTGGTGGTACCTTTAACAAAAATAAGAAAGGTTAGAAGAGGGGTAGGTTTGGTAGAAAAGATGAACTCTGTTCTGAACATGGTAAGTTTGAGGTATCTTCAGGATATCAGGTCTGAAACTGTCTAAGGAAATTGGTGATATAATATTGAAGTGCAAGGAAGCAACTCCACCTGGCTGTATAGAACTGTGAGTTGTCTGCATAGAGATCATAATTAAACCCAAGGGAGCTGATGGCATCACCAAGAGAAAGGAAAGGACCCAGGACAGAACTTTAGAAAAGGTTCACAATTATGAGGTGTATTATGGATAATGGGCCATCCAAGGAGACTGACTGATTGATTAAGTGAGGTAATAGGAGATGTAAGAGAGAATAGTGACATGAAAAGTATGAGAGGAAAGAGTATCTAGGTGGACATGTTGGTTAACAGTACCAAGAAATGACCAGAATTATAATTCAGAATTATTTTAAACTTCTTGTTAAATTTAATTAATATGACAAATGAAGCAAATAATACCTGATTTGTATACATAGCATAATTATGTTTGTATTATGAAAAAACTGTCAAAAAATCCAATTTTAGAATCTGTGAATTGAAGTGACATGTAAATATCTAGGGGAAAAAATGAGGAAACTTTTGCCATCAAAGTTTCCTAATTACTCTACAAAAATACTAACGGGTTGCACATGGATTATGTAACAATCATATTGTTTCAAGGACCTAACTGGAATGACTTTGGGAACCAAGGGATCTTCCTATAGAATATAACTTTGATCCCTGCTCTGACATCTTGTTCTGCCATGTTAGAGAAGTTTGGGAACTGATACTAGGAAAGACAATATCATAATAACTAGCATTTATATAGCCCTTTAAATTTTGCAAAGCACCTTAAAAGTAATTCATTTTATCCTCACAACAATCATGGAAATCAGTTGCCGTTATTATTCCTATTTTACAGATAAGGAAACTGAGGCAAACAGTTTAAGTGACCTGCGCAATGTCATATTAATGGAAAAGGGGCTACCAAAGGTTATAGAGGAAGTTTTCCTCTTTGATGTACTTGAAAAGCTTGGGAAGCAGAAAGTTGATGACCTGATTTACTGTGCTGCCTGTTGTGTTCATCAGAAATGTACTTCTTTGGGGGTTCCAAAACAAGCCATCTCTTTATATTATGTTACATTATATCTACTATATTACATTTTATCAGACCAGATTGTGTGTATGTTTTTGAAACAGTAAATAAATCTTTTATATAAATGATTTTCTAAGTAAAAGCTTTGAGTTTTTCCTTGTAAGTAGATTTGATTGAAAAATGACCTACCCATTTGCGTCTTTCCCCAAAAGAAACCGTATCTTGCTGTTCATTATTCCGTCAAAAACAAAAACTTTCATATAATAATTAACTCCACTGAACATACTTTATGATTTTTTTTAATAAGAACTTTAGGAGGAACTCCTAACTTGCTACATTTTTTTCCTTTAAAATAGTATTTTCAATCATTGAAAAAAAGTGATATTGTACTTTAATTCTCACTTACGGAAAATGTGGGTAAGCAAATTGATAAAATGTTTAATGCCCGAAACACTGAGTTCAAAGAGTGGTTAAAAGTTAAATGTAGAGAAAAATATTGTTTGTAATTACCATTTGAATTCATGAAAGAAATGTAAAATCCTTTCTATACTTTTGCTTCAGTGAAGTGCATAACAAAGTTATATACTAATGGCATTTAAAGCCAATCTAGTTTAATCAAATTACAACTAGCACTTCATTTGGTTTGAGAACTACAGCTAGAAAGAAATTACAAAAAATTATTTCATGCTGGAATTATATGAAAAGCATCCTTAAGATATAGCTTAATAAGAACATAAAACAGTGTGTACATATATGGAATCTATGTGGCTTAGTCATTACCATTCTGTATGTACTAGTAATGGCCAAAAGGATATGCTTTTAGAAGAATCATTCTTTTCCTAAAATTTGTAGATATATTTTCAACTTAAAAAAAAAGAATCAAGAACAAACAATTATTTAAGTAAGAATGGGGAGAAAATAAACTGATATTGGCCAACCACAAAACAATTTAAGCAGAAAATGAAATCTTAAAAATTTGTGACTTGCTCCATTTTAAGGGAAAGAAGTCATCCTCCTCCAGTAGAATATCATGACTAATTCAACCTTCATCTTCCCACAGAGTTCACTGACAAACATTCATAGTCAGTTTTTGGCAGCATTAGAATCACTAAAGGCATTCTGGGATGTCATGGAAGAGATTGATCAGAAGACTTGGATTCTGGAACCAGAAAAACCCACACGGAGTGCAACTATGAGAAGAATTGCAATAGGTAAACAGAAAACCACAATTAAAGATTACTTTTTTTAAAAAAGTAGCTGATTTTGTTTTGTTTAAGAAAAAAAACCAAAAGGGTATTTATTCAGTTTTTAGCTGACTTCTTTGTATACTGCTAATATACATATATGGTTGAATATTAAAAGGAAGGTAAAGTACAAATTGGGGGAAGGTAGGGGGAGCAATGGATTTGACAAAATATTGCTGTAATAAAGATTTGCTAAGCACCGACTAGCACCAGCCAGCAAAGCTACAATGGGTGGAGCAAATAAATAATGTGGAAACTTGGCAGAAGTAGCAAGGGTGGCCATATCTAGGTGTAATTGGTTTTGTTCCTCATAAATTTCCAATCTCAAGATATCCTTACTCTGGAAATGAACTGGTGAATACAACTGAACAAGGGCAGCCAGGTAGAATGGTTGATAGAGTGCTGACCCAGGAGTCAGGAAGACTCATCTTCCTGTGTTCAAATCTGACCTCAAACATTTCCTAGCAGTGTGACCCTGGGAAAGTCACTTCACCCTGTTTTCCTATCTCATCTGTAAAATGAGTTGAAGAAGGAAATGGCAAACCAGTTCACCATCTTTGCCAAGAAAACCCCCATTGGCGTTGTGAAGAGTCAGATATGATTGAAAAATGACTGAACAATGATAAAAAGTACAAATTATTTTAGACATTTTATATGCCAGAATAATTTTGACAACTGTCATATGTGAAAAATACAAATATCGTGCAAGAAAATTCTATGTAGATATCTCCTATACTATGAAGCTTCTCCTTATAGTATTTAGGAAATAGAGAATCCTTTGGAGGTACTAGGAGCTTCACTGAAGTGATTTGACCCAGGTTATAAAGTCAGTATGTATTAGAAGCAAAACTAAAGCTTAGGCCTTCTTGACTCAGAAGCAAGTGCCACATAGGTAATTCTGAAGACTAACTTGTGAAACAGCTGCCTTTTGGCTTTGGTAAAGGGAATTCCCCACACAAATGAAATAAAGGGTCTGGACTCCCAAAATAGCATACGAAATACTAGAAAAATTGTACAAAATTGTGTAAAGCCTCAGAGTCTGAAGAAGCTTTTGTATTTACACTGTCACTTAGAAACAAAATTTTTATTATTAATGTAGAAATACTAAGTGCTTAATAAATGCTTGCTAGTTGAGTGAAATATGAAAATCTAGATTTATTAGATTTGCAGTGAAGTTCAGTTAGTAGATAAATATTCTACTTTGGAAAGGCTTCACTATATAATTCTTTTATGAAGATTCCCCATTGCACCTAAAATGATTTATTTACAATGAAAATTAGTAGTGATATGCATCTATAGTACAAAGCCAGTCACACCTAGATATGGCCACCCTTGGTACTTCCTGCCAAGTAGCCACATTATTTATTTGCTCCACCCATTGTAGTTTTGCTGGCTGTTGCTTAGTCCTTGTTAGAAATGGAGAGTAAGTATGCAGTGACTCTGGAGTTGGCTGGGGGGAGACCCATAATAACAGAATGCCATATTCAGCGGGGTGAGGGGGTGTGGGTGTGGGTGTGTGGGTGTGTGTGTGTGTGTATGCATGCGTCCATGTGAACTCAAGCCACTGGTAGCTAAGCAAATGTCTCATCATAGCTTCAGGCGTGTACCATGATACCATGTGTACCAGAGCTTTACTTCTGTTCTGTTCCCCATCTCCTATCCCTTCTAGGGCAACTTGTACAAAGATATGTCATGTAATTTGTTATTTCTAGATAATGATTGACACCAATAAATAGCTCACTTTATACTTAGATGTTCTTTTATGAAATACTGAATATATACTTGCCCCACCATTTTATTTTAGAGGAGAGGGTAATTTTGGTTTTGATGAGTAACATGGTATAAACACTTAATAAATGCTTGTTGACTTGAAAATCTGTATTTTGGACTACAGTTCACATAGGGCAATTGTATCTTTTTCTTTCTCGTAATGATTCACAACACAATGGGGATGATTTTGAGCTGTGAATCATTTCTAAAGCGCCCAAGGATTACAGTAGTTTCTACCAAGGCATTGTGGATTATATACAAAACAGCTAAATATTCCACTATGCTTGGGTAGAAAATGCTATTTCCCAGGGCTATTCTGCACACGATATTTCTTGTTTTATAGCTTCAAAAAGCCTAAAGGTGTCTAAATATGAAATAATAAACCAAACTAAGATATATTGGGACAATTGTCAGATATTAATAATGAAAGGATTTTCTTCAGAGGTATTCAATAAGTAGCTGTCCTTATATTTTATTTTCTTCTCATTTCCCTATCTTATTTTATTTCTTTTACTTCCAGTGATTGTACAAGTAGATATGGATTGGTTTTTCACTTCTCCATAATTTATTAGATTAATACATCCTTTCCTTTTTTTTTAGAATTATACTTTAACATTCACTTTAAAAAATTTTGAGTTCTAGTTTCTCTCCCTCCAGTCTCTACCCCATCTTTGAGAAGGCAACAGATATAAATAGACAAGTTATACAAATACGTCCTTTCTACATTTTCCCTCTATCTCCTTTCATGCTCTAGGTACCAATTGGTCTTCCTTTGTGATACGCCTACCTACAATCCACTGCCACCCTTCTTCCAAGGGCCAAGTATTCAGCCAAGTGACTGAAAACTAAGTGACCTTGGCTCCTGCTTCTGCAGGTTAAGGCATTGGGGATCCTCTAAAAGGGATTGATCAGTTCACAAACAGCTCTTTTATTCAGATTTTGAAATAAATTAATTTCTTAAAGATCTGGGTTTTTTTAAAATGTCTATTTGGATTTTAATGGGTTTTTTCTTTAAATCAAGAGTTCTCATTTTTCTCTGTCAGTGCTGATTGCTTCCTTTTATCATGTTTTAAATATTATTTTGATACAGAATAACCTCAACAAGAAACTTTTATAAGATATAAAACTGTATTTCCATGTTGATATAAGCTGAAAGTAAAATTGTCCTTGAACAGAGTAAACAACTTAAACAGTTCATTCCAAACAACTGTTAAATTAATGACATTTATAATGACTAGAAAAATCAGTAGTTAATACATTACTAAAGTTATCTTAGGGAAACTTGAATAATAGATTATTTTTTTGTTGTTTTTCCAGTATAGATAATTTCTGTTTAGATGCGCTTCATTTTTATGAACAGAATCTTGCCTCTAGTGAATCTCTTTTCACTTAAAAGGAACTGCCTCCCATCTGGGACAGTTCAGTCAGTATTTTCACAAACCACTCATAAAGCTTGGCCATATACTGAATATCATAAGGACTTTTAAAATGTGCAGATGGCAATGGTCACTATTTACTTCACATCAGTTCCTCTGGCATCTGATCCATGTGGTTTTATGAAACAGAAACTTACTTAAAGGGGCACTAAAAACTCAATGCTGTCATTTCTTAACTTTCTCATTGTGAGCTGATTTGTGGTAGCACACTATATAGATCTTGAAGATTTTGTCATAATTCAAAGAAGACATTTTATTTGTGCAAACATCATCTTTAGAACAGTAATATGCCTGTTCCTTTTATTAGAGTCTTCTCAACCCTGTTCAATAAATTGAAATTCCACTTTGAATAATAATTTTGATCTCCTTAACCCCATTTAAGAAACTGAAATTCTCCCTCTCCCCCTCCTCCCTTTTCTCTCTTCTCCCAGAGCTATAATTTTTTTCATATTATTTCCATGATCTGTAACTGATATCTTCTTTTTACACTGTAGGAAATAATGTTTCAATAAATATAGATGTGGACCCCAGGCATCCCACAATGCTTCCTGAATGTTTCTTTCTTGGTGCTGATCATGGTATGACAGTTTTGTTTTTTAATTTTAATTGTGTTGTTTAAAATAGACTCAATCTTTGTAGCCAATGTTTTTTGCTTTTGCTTCAAATAGCATTAGAGTTAATTGTATTAAAGTAATATATAGTAATACATTTCTCCTTTGTTTTCTGTGTACATATCAGCAATTTGAATTATATCTAATAGTGATGATTATCAATGAAAATAATTGTTTTGGACTATCTAACCATATAGTTTAAAAGCAAGCACTCAAATGTGTGAAGAAGAAAAAAAAACTGATATGTTGAATTTTTTTTCCCTCAAGTGGTAAAACCCCTAGGAATTAAGCTGAGCAAGAATATACATATGTGGTAAGTTTGGGAGAAAACAATTTTAATTCTTTTTCTGTGTTCAAGGCCTGATCTTCTAAATGCATTTTTTAAACAGATTATTGAATTGAGAGTTATTGGATAAAATATTTTTACTTTTTATTTTTAGGGATTCAGAAAATAGCCTATTACAAAATTTGAAAAATGTTTTAGAAATTGAATTTCCGGAACGCACTATCCTGGAAAAATCTGTAAGTTATTCAGAAATAATACGCTGTCCTAAAGAGAGTGACCTAATGAAAGTCAAATGATCTCCTTATATCTAACAGAAAGAAGCTGAAAAGGGAAGTAATTGGCAGAATATTATAACAAAGATTTCTGAACTGCAAGCAACAGTTGCATCAAAGAACTTGTTAACCTTTGATTGGTGGTTCTAAGTGTACTTTTCTCATGGTCCTCATAGCAGTAAGGTGACTAATGACAGACATCATTATTATTAAAGGGGGGGCAGAGGTTCAGAGTAGCTAATGAGATGTTTGTTGTTCCTATACTATCCTCATGTGGGTGACTGAAATAAAGTTCTAATTAGCTAGTAGAATTGCTTATGATGGTAGTGGTACAGCTTTTTCAATCTTAGCTATCCTATATCATGCAATAATCTTAAAGTTGATTTTTGGACAAAGTTGTTATTTTTTTAAGTTAGTTATATAATTACAAAATTCTAGAACTACTAATTCCAAGCTCCAGCCTTTACATCTTACAGTGACATATTGGCTGTTCTTTTTCAGTATAGTATGGGAAAATAATTCAAAGGTGCAAGCTTCATGCTAACCAGGAAAATAATCCTTTAGAGCACGTTTACTGTGCCAGTGTTATTAATTGAATAAGGAAATATTCCCTAACAAATACTGTTGGAATATACATAGTAATGTTAGTGTCTTCTGTAAGTGATGCTTATTTACCTTCAAAAATTACTAAGCATTATTTTATACTGCCCCACATCATTTTTCTATTTTAAACAAGGAAGTATGGAAATTAAATCACAGTTTTCATTTGAAGGATTTCACAATGGATTGTGGAATTTGTTATGCTTATCGCCTGGAAGGTGCCATCCCAGATCAAGTGTGTGATAATTCACAGTGTGGACAGCCTTTCCATCAGACCTGCTTATATGAGGTAAACTGATGCTTAGAGTTCACCTTTAAGGTACATGGATAATATGAGGAACTGATTCTGTAGGTCATCCAAAATTTCAAGTCATGGTGTCTTCCACTTTCCATCTGCCCTTTTACCAAACCCACTGATGAGCACAAGGTGTGTGATCATCTCTTCCCCCTTGTAAAGCTTCATGGTGCTTTCTATCTATGTGTGTTGCATTAGAATTTGTTTTCTACTTGCAAGTCTTATTTCCTGTATTAGACTGTAATTGCTGATAGGGCAGGAAAGTCAACTACTTTATACTGTCCTGGTTTTGGATACAGTGGACACTCAATTACTTGATGAGTGGAAAATGTATTTGCTTTTATTTCATTTTTGTTCTCTTTGGGAACATAAATAGTAGTTAGTAATTCCATGTAAAAATTCATTTTAGGAAACCCTTTCTGGAGAATATTCTCCTGAGACATCAATCAACCATTATTTTTCAGCTCCTAGAGCAAGCTATCATTGTGTCCAGTTATTCTCCTCTCACGAACTCTTGCTGGCTTTAGACCCACTAGACTTAAAGTTATCCATAATTTCTTAATTGCCAAATCCAATGGCGTTTTCTCAAACCTTGCCTTCAAAGGCATGCAGCCTTTGATGCCACTGGCCACTCTCCCTGGATACTCTCTCCTTTCTGAATTCCCTCTTGGTTCCTCTTTTACCTGTCCACTGCTTCTCAGGCTCTTGTGATGGCTAACTATCCAAATTATGCCCCAACTAAGGGGGCACACCCAAGGACCCAAATACACTGGATCCTCTTATCTCTCTATATTTTCTCACTTGGTGACCTCATCAGCTCTCATGGGTTTAATTATCTCCAACCAGAAGACTTCCAGTTCTGTATATCTGACCCTTGTCCAGCTGCCTAGTTAACATTTCAAAATAGATGTCCCATGAGAACCTCAAACTTAAGCATGTCCAAAATGAAACTCATTATCTTTCACTAAAAACCCTCCTTTTTGCAGTTCAGGGGACTATTCATTATTCTAGTAATAATAGCTAGCATAGCACTTTATGGTTTAGTTATATACATAGATGTGTGTGTATAAAGATGTATATATCTTTATAGTTTGCAAAGTGCTATATGTCTATAAAACTATAAAAGGCTACATAACTATTTTTATATATCATATGTGATATGTATACCTATGTATATCATTTATTATACCTGAGTATATCATCTTGTTTAATTCTTAAAATCCTGACAGTAGTTACTGTTATCCCCATTTCACAGATGAAGAAAGTGAAGAAGAAATTAAGATCACGTAGCTTATAAGTGTCAGAGGCAGGAGTCAAATTCACTTTTTTCCTGACTCACAGTCTAGCTCTCCAGTCATTATATCAGCTAGTTATGTCTGGCTGCTTCCAGTTACCCAGGCTTACAAATTCTTTATCCTTGACTCCTTACCATCCCTCATCTCACATGTTCAGTCATTTGCCAAATCTTGTCACTTCTCCCTCCATATCTTTTGAGCTCCCCGCCTCAAGTCCCTCCCCCCCACTGTAGTGAGTCCTTCTCCCAGACTTTCCTAAAGCACAGATCTAATCAAAGCACTCTTCCAACTCAGTAAATTCCACTAGCTTCCTCAGGCCTTCAGGCTCCTTCATACCCTGGCTCTGTTTGGATCCATAGGCCAGTCAGATTGACTTTCTTTTCCTCGCACATGGCCTTCTATTTCCCCATCTCTGCACCCCACTTCTGCACTGCACTCCCTTCTCACCTGCATTTTGTAGATTCTCTCATTTTCTTCAAATACATCTTTCCATATGAACTCTACTTTTCTTTCCCTCCCATTACCTGGTATTTGTTTTATAAGTACAGATACAGATAGACATATATCCATTTTGTTCTCCAAACTTAATGTAAGGTCCTTAAGAATAAAGACTTTCATTTTGCCTTTGTATTCCCACCACTAAGCATAGTGCTTGGCACATAGTAGGCACTTTAAATTGCTGACTTGTTGATTGAGTGAGAAACTAGATAATTAAAAACAATGTTTGATTCCCGAGGAGTTGAGTCAGTGGCACATTGAAGACTTGCTTCAGTAACACAGCCTACTGTTGTAAAGAACTCATTAGGGAATATTGATCAGTCCCTCCTATGTGCAAGTCAGTGTTACTTTTGGACTAAGTCCGTTTCAGCTCAGCAGACATTAAATGCTTACTCAATGCCAGGTGCTCTGCTAGATGCAGTGACTTCAGATATAAAAACAAAGCAGTTCCTGCCCTTGAGGAACTTAAAATCTACGAAGGGAAAGTGGCAGATGCATGGAAAAGGAAGTGTAAGTTACTTACATTTCCATTAAGGAGGGAAAAACACTTGAGGGAATCAAATGGCTCCTAGAGAAAGTAAAAACCAAACCTGAACTTTAAGGAACCTAAGGATTCTAAAAGGCTGAGGTGAAAAGGGAAGGTGTCCAGATATGGGATACAGCCTATGAAAAGTCAGGGACATACATATTTAGGGAATAGCTAATAATCAAAGAATATTTTTTGTTTTATACCATGAAACCTATGCTGAGGTGTTGGCATTTCTGTAACTCCAGCAAGACCACTGTTCTTAAACCAATTTACTAAGTATTACATAGTGTACAAAAGTGATTCTGAAACATGTCATTCCTTTACCAAAGTAAGTACAGAATGACAAAGTATGAACCTTCGATCTCCAGACCATATAGGAAGACTATTAAAAATATGCTCCTGATGTGTTTGCTTTCCAAAGTAAATTATTACAACTGAAAATGTTCATATGTTGAAATAGAATATCTCAATTCCTTACAAAGGGGAAGAAAAAATTTATTTTTGGCTATTTTGAATACTGGCTTTGTTGCTCTAGAATTGATTATAATCTATAATCTCTCTTTCTCTTTTTGTCTCTCTTTACTCCACCCCCATCTTTACAGTGGTTGAGAGGTCTGCTGACAAGCAGACAGAGTTTTAACATCATCTTTGGTGAATGCCCATACTGTAGTAAGGTAAGTGTAAATATCCTTAACTGTAGCTAACTGAATAAAACATTAAAATAATGTCATTTAAAGAACACTGTAACCACTTTTAAAATGTTTCCCAAGTTGACTTTTCTATAAAATGAATTACCTGTCATCAGTTTAAGAAATTATAACAACTTTAATTACAGTTTTCATCAATAAAACTCAGGCCCACATTAGTTTTCAGAGCTTTAGTCATGGGAGTCATGATTGAGATACATTCTAATAGCTATTAAATGATGGTAGTCATTTAATTTTTGTGAGCCTCAGTTTCCTCATCTATAAAATGGGGTACAATAATACAGCTTATCCTCTCCCATGGTTGTTGGGAAGAAAGTGCTTTATAACCTGTAAAACATTTTGCAAATGTGAATTGTTTTTCAAAATATAACATTACACCATTTCTATGATTCAGAGGTTTTATTTTTGTAAGTTCTATGTATTTAAAAAGTGTCCTCTCTCTTCCAAGCCAATTACATTGAAAATGTCTGGAAGGAAACCCTAAAACAAGAACTTGAAACATTCCTTTAGTAAAGAAGACAAAATTAAGAAGATAACCAGAAGGAATTTGGTGGATGTCTTCAAAGAAAATACAAAGAAAGAACTACTAAAATTAAAAGAAAAAATATGGTTAAGCTGAAATGATACACATCTGCCTTGGTCTCTTCACTGAGTGTAAGCTGGGAAACAGTGGCCCAAAACCCTGTACTCTCATATTTTTTTAAATCCACAGCCTCAGCACTGAGGTGCATGTGCATTTCATGTGTGTAAGGAGATGGAAGTTGCCTGGATATACCTGGACTAGGAAAATCTTGATTTAGTCCATGAAATGAGTTTGCAAAATGCTCATAGCTGGTTTTATTGGGGAGCCTTTTTACTCCTGATAGAAATTCTTGATGATGCTGATGTTTCTGTCTTCTCATTGTGCTTTCCTATGGAAGAGTAAATACATATTTAGTTATATATTTATACTAATTAATACTAAACAAATAATTATATAGGAAGTTCTTATTTTGATGACTTTTAAAATTTTTGCCCAAAACTCTGAATAAAGATACTAGAGGGGGAAAAAAATGTGTTTTCTGGCTTTTTTTATATCCTAAATTTTTCTGTTGAAGGTTTCAACATGGAGAATATACTTAACACAGAACGTAAAATTAATACATGTAGGTATTTTGTGGACATCAATACCAGATACCATTCTGTACAGTTTAATTTTTATATTAGAATGATTTACACTTAATCATACCTAAAAGCCTCTAAAATTTTGATCTTAAAGAAAAATGTAAGCAATTATCTTTTACTTACATTTCCTAGTTGAGGTTATAATTCAGATGTTTTGGGTTGTTATTAAAAAGGCTTAGCTGCACATTTTCTCACCATTGGAATCACAGTCAACCCACTATAGACTGACCACTACACTTATACTAATTTTCCTAACAGATTTTTCAAGCCAAGGACCAGTCTAGTTTAAGTTCTAAGAGGCTGTTCATCAGATTAGATACAGCAGTTCTCCAAGAACTGTTACTTCCAACTCTATGAATATAATATAACTAATACATTTTAAAGAGGTTGTGATTTATAGCAATAGGAATTCATGATCACACTAATAGATACTTAAAATATTTTCATTCTTATTTTGGTAAAGATAAAATAATAGGTGGGGGAAAAGTCACTCTGAAGGGCTAGAATTCCATGTTCCTCCCCAAAGTGGGGAAAATACTTCTAATTCAGAAGCATCTAATGTATCTACATGCCAGTACATTACCTTCACTTGCATTTATACTCAATTTTGCATTCAGTAATACCATGTCAACAAAGGAAGGAAACTGCCATTTTGACTCACTTAATCATTTTATTTTAAAATATGTCTCACTGCTATCTTTTGCTTTTACACTTAAGACTTTTCAGAGCAGACATATCTAACAATAATAACGGCTAACATCTGATAGTGCTTTACATGTCATTCATTTGACAATAAGAAAAAAGCATAATTAAATGTCTCTTTTTGAACCTGGCATAGGTGTGTGTCTGCACTGAATAATATGAAGTAACCTTACAATCACAATGGGAAACTTAATAATCAATACAGGATGCATTTAGAGCCAACTTCCTTTTGACAACGACCCTAAAAACCAAGTTTTCTTCTTCACTTTCCTGCCCTGGCCTACCAGTCATCATGCAGCTTAGAAGTGAAGATCAAACAACCAGATCTACTCCTTCAATTTCTCCCAACGTTCACATTTCACTAAAACAGTGAGCACTGTCACCTTCTCGGGTGTGCAGTATCACTCAATTTTATTCACAGTAAAGAGAAAATGAGAAATGCCAAAACCAAATTCACTTTAATAGCAATAATAGCAATAGTATTTATATAGTACCTACTATGTACCAGGTAACTGGGCTAAGCGCACAAATATCATCTCATTCGTTCCTCACAACAACCCATTTTACAGTTGGGAAAACTGAGGCAAGTTTTTAAGTGACTTGCCCAGGGTTGGGTCATACAGCCGGTAAAGACTGAGGCTGTATTCTAACTCTATTACTTCAGGCCCAGCTCTCTATCCATTATTTTTACTGGATCCCTGTATTACTGTACCAATTGCAAATAGCAACAGGAAGACCCTAAAGAAGGGGTCCTGGATTCTCATAACTTGGCTGGCTTTCCTATTGAAAACTCTAGAATCAAAATAAATTCTTTACCCACACTAGAGTGCAGTGTCTGAAAGGCAGCAAAATCGCACCAAGCACGATCCAGAGATGGTTAGGAAAACACACACTTGAGAGCTACGTCTGTGAACACCAGGGCCATCCTCTGCCATGCTGGTTAAAGGCAAAAACAATAAAAGCAGCGATCTGACAAGCCAAAAATGCACTGGGAGGGTGAGGTAGGGGAACAGAACAGCAGTAACTAGAAATCATCAGATGCGTCTGCTTTCAGCGAGTTATCCTTTCTTACATGTAAAGCAGTCACAGCTCAGAAGCAACAGCCACACACTAAGAAGAGTTTGAGGGAATTACCATTTTGTTCAGTGCAGACACCCACCTGTGTGAACAAGTTCATAAAGACCTCGTTTTTATTTTGCCTTTTCTTACTGTCCAGAAGGGTTTCTAATAGACATTGTGTCTGAACCAGTCACCTGCTGAAGGGTGATAAGTCAAACACCCACCAGCACGGTAAGTCTGTAAGTCATTCGTCAGTGCAAAATGCAGCTCTGTTGACAAGGCTACAGCCTAGCTGCATGTGATTACAAGGGTCAGTTCTGGGAGATGCTAATTCCACAGTACAGCCTACGACGGGGTATTTCTAACAGTTTGTAACCTAAAAAAATAAAGTGCACTTCATTATGTTCTTGGGATAATGAAAGAAAACAGCACTTGGAAAGAATATGTACTCACTCTGATCTTGCCTCTATGATAACCAGTGTCAGCTGCTTTGATTAGATCAGCTGGATATTTTTCTGTCTCTTATTTTAACAAAGCCACACAACCTCGGCTCTCGGGAGAAAATAAAATGTCTTTATTCCCAAAGGGCATATTCTAATGAAACATTAAGGGAAAAACAAAACAAAAACCTCTTACCTGAGCCGTTTCACATTTAATCAATCCAGCCAGCTTCTCCTCTTTTTGTACCTGTCTCTGGGTTACATGAGACTCAGCACTTCTCTCATCTTTTGACTTGCTTTGAACTTGGTTGACTTGTTTTGTGATAGGCTTTGGTGCATTTACCTGTTGCTATAAAGTATGTAACAAGTACAATGAAAAAAAAATTGTCATATGCAAGAAAAAATGTATTCTAGAGCCCTGAAAAGTCTAAATCTGGTAAATTTCTTTTTTCCCCCTCTTTTTTTTTTTAATGTTTAGTATTTTATTTTTCCCCAGCTAGATGTAAAAATAATTTTTAACACTGATTTTTAAAACTCTGAGTCCTAAATTCTCTCCCTTCCTCCCACCCCACCACACATCTCCATTGAGGAAGGCAAGCTGTTCAATATAGGTTATACATGCGTAGTCATGCAAAACATTTTCATAAGTCATGTTGTGAAAGAAAACAAAGACAAAAAAAAAAACCTCAAGAAAAATAAAGTTAAAAAAGTATGCTTCAATCTGTATTGAGAAGCCATAAATCAATTCTTTCTCTGGGATAGCATTTTTCATCCTAAGTCCTTCAGAGCTGTCTTGGATCATTGTATTGCTGAGAATAGCTAAGTCATTCACAACTAAACATCTTACAATATTGCTGTTACTTTCTACACAGTACATTTCACTTTGCATCAGCATTCAAGTCATTCAGGTTTTTCTGAGAGCATCCTACTCATCATTTCTTACAGTAAAATAGTATTCCGTCATAATCACATACCACAACTTGTTCAGTCATTCCCCAATTGATGAGCATCCCTTGAATTTCTAATTCTTTACCCACAGAAAAGAGCTGCTATAAATATTTTTGTATGTATGAGTCCTTTTCCTTTTTGTTATTTCTTGGGATGTAGACCTAGTAATGGTATGCTAGGTCAAAGGGTATGTATATAGGCCTGGTAAATCTCAAGGAGAAAAAATTAAAAGGAGAACATCAAATGGAACAGTAAGAAGAAACTGTTGTATCAGGCAGAATCCTGTCTATTCTTCATCAGTAACACAAGACCAATTAAAATTAGTGCTGCTATATGCTCCCTTCAAAAGTCATCTCTAAAGATAACTTGCATTTTGAAAAAAAGCATTTTTACAGAAAACTGTTTGTCATATTTTAAAGCTGCACATGAATTCATTATTAACCTTTGCTGGGAGTGAATCCAGTTAAGTCTTTGAAATTTAAATTCTTATTAATTAACTACATCTTAGTTTTCTACCTTTGCAGTGAGCCTAATTAATGTGAAAGTCTAAAATGAGATGATGACTACTCCCTTTCACATAGGTGATTTGACCTTTTAGCAATATAAATAATAGTTTATATTATCTGATCTTGAATACCAGGGGTTATGCCCTGCAAACTGTGACTAATGCAAGGGTGTTTCCTTTTTCATCCCACAGAGAATGCAATGTTTTGGGGGTGTTTGAAACTCAACATAATTCAAGCAGGTATTAAAATGGAGGTGGTGCCCCCTGAAATACACAGAGAAAGGGAAAGTAGAAGCATTGGTATATGGCAGAGCAGCAGCTTTAACCCCAAACAGCTGAGAGAGCAGGGATTAAATAAGGGGCAAAAGATGAGAACATCACAAAGGGGAAATAATGGAGGCACCAGTGCCAAAGCAGAGAATGAGCTACAATGGCTAGGCAAGCAAAGCTTCAATTTGTAGTCACAGTTTAGCCTCTTTTGCCAAGTGCTTGGTGTTCGCCCCTTCCTCCCCTTTAAAATATGCTGGCATATTGTGTATAGGTCTAAGCTGTCACAACAACATCTTGTCTCTCTCTCTCTCTTTTTTTTTTTTTTTTAGCAAGACCCAGCTTATCACAAGGATGGTATCCCCAAGCCTTTTGCTACTTGCACTTTGGAAACGCATTTCCTAATTACTCAGGGGCTATTTATCAATACCACTCCACCCTTTCATACAATTTTAAAAAAGTGTTCTACTTCCAAGAAAACAAATGTGCTAAACAGATACATATACCATCACCAGCCCAAAACTGAAAGTTTTCATTATTGTTCCCACATCTGGCTCTCCTTAAATGACCTAAGACATTTAATTGTGGGCTTACATTCTCTTGTGAAAGGGAACAACCTCGAAAAAAACCCGTGCCCCAGTACTGGGATTTTGGGCACAAACAGTAAAGGATATGACCTTGATAGAGACCTCCTTTATAAAACCAAGTGGGAAGGGAAAGGAATATGAAAGAAGGACCCACAAAGTTGAAACTGAAAACAGTCTAAGTTTTTCCCAAAAGCTACAGGCCTAAAGAATAAACTGCTAGTTAAAAATCCTCACATGAAACTTCCATATGATCACGGGAGTACTGTACCTAAAGCGCTTTGTAAACCACTAAAACACAGAAGTGCCATTAGTTCTATATTCAAATATAGTTCAAGTGTGGATACTTTTCCATTTTCCAGTTAAAATCTTGTTTAAGAGACCAGCTACTAAAAATACAAGAGGGTTTGACTACATACATTCTTAAAACTATTGGGGAATGATAGTTCAAAAAGATGAGTTTATAATGTGGGGTTTAGAATCAGATTTACTACCACCTTGTTCATCAAATTAACTTTGTACTTGTCATTTATGCTGCTTCCCCAAATATTCTACTTTATAGCCCTTTAGATCACAAAGTGTATGTTTTAAAGGAATTTTAGGGAAGGGGAGGATGATGCCAGCCTAATGTATGGGAGTATGGTTCCTTCTCCCTCCATTTACTGAGTCCTTTACCCTATGATAATCTCAGATGTAGTTACTACCTTCAAGTGGTACCTACAAATCCCATCTACAATTATGTCTGGTAAGTGGTCACCTAGTCTCTTCTTTAAGACCTTCATAGTGAAGAGGCGAGGGCTGGGAGAAGACTATCAGAGAATGGACAATTACCTACGGCGAACCACCCCACTTCAAGATAACTCTCCATGGGTAGGAATATTTCCCTATGGTTTAGCTGAAATCTGTTTCTGCAGGTGGATAGGGGTGGGGAATGGGGGGCTACAGAGGGGGATAATCCAGCTGGTCCTAAATAGAGTCTAAAAAAGAACATGGATAAACTAGCTACAAAGAAACTACCAGAAGGGAGTCATTGATAAACTACATAGCATCCAGAGAAGACTAGCATGTTGAAGTGGCCTCAGGTCACGTGACACAAACACTGACGGAACTGTGGACATGTGACCTAGAGAAGAAAAGACTGATGGGGAATGCAGTAAATGTTTTCAAATAAAGTGACTATTGGTTTGCTCTCAGAGAGAACTAAGACCAATGAAAGAAAGCTGTAGACATGCAGATTTCAAATAAATGCAAGGGAAAAGTTCCAGATAATTAAAGCTGTCCAAAAGTGAAGTGGGCTGCCTTGAAAGGTCATACATAGCCTCCTCCATAGAGGTTTTAAAGACTGGAGGGCCACCCATCCGGGACTAGCGTGTGTTCATCCTTCGTTGCTGAAGACCATGCCTTCAGGGAAATGATGACATGACTTGCACTTGACTTTGTTTTGAGTGAGGGAGGGCTGTGCAGGTCACCTCACTTCTCCTCCAGAGCCATCTGAACCCAGTGACCAGATATTCATTAGGATGACTGGAGATGACCCAGGATGAGGCAGTTGGAGTTAAATGACTTGCCCAAGGTCACACAATTAGTGAGTGTCAAGTGTCTGAGGTGAGATTTGAACTCAGATCCTCCTGACTCCTGCACTGGTGCTCTGTCCACTGCACCATCTAGCTGCCCTGATGAGACTAGTAGGTACCAGCTGGAGTACATAACTTCTAAAAGATGTTACACCTGAGATTTTTGTCATTCTTCAACTGTGTGATCTATCTGTATCCTCTTATTAATTCCTCACAGAGCCTAACTAAAAGATGGATATCTTCCTCTAGGTCAGGGGGGTTTTTGGGTTTTTTGTTTTTGTTTTTTTTTTTTTAGTATCAGAACAGTTTGTTCTCTTGAAAACACTAAACAATTTCTCACATCAATCCAATCTTCACTCTTGCTCAATTTTTAGACTTATTCACTGTCCATCTACAGGGCCTATCCAGGATATATGATAAAACTAATGAATGGACTGCATGTATCATATAACTGCATGATATAATCAGAGCAATTATTACCCACTTGTTTTTCCTTGTGTGGACTATAAGCCTGATCTTGAGTGGCTATGGACTCAATAATAAAACTAGCATTTGTATAGTGCTTTAAAATTTGCAAATGCTTTACAAATATCTTATCCTTTTACAGGTAACAGAACTTAGGCAGGTAGAGGTAAAGTGCCTTGTTCAGGGTCACACAGCTAGTGAGTGTCTGAAGCTACATGAACTCAGGGCTTCTTGATTCCAGGTCCAGCGCTCTATGCACTGTGCTACCTAGCTGCCTCTGTGAAGGAGGTAACGTTATAATCAAGGAATTGATGTAATCTGCACAAAGTCACTGACAAAAGACAAACAGGATCTCCTGGACTGCTTCACTGTATATGGAATCCCTCTTTCATTTAGGCACCTGACCAGAGAGCCTACAAGGCAATAGTAAATGTATTTGCTGAGCAAATGCTTACTTGTTCATGCTTTACTTGATAGTGATAATCAGAAGATGACCAAACAGTTCTTTATCTGAATCCAGCAACAAATCTTGCAAGACTTTAACATGGGATACATACTTTGCCGAAGGACAGCTACGAAGACTGCATTTTACTATAAAATTTAATGTTTTTTGATAATCAAAAAACCAATACCGTGGGGTCTTGTATTCTCCCCGGCCTTAGGTCAAGTGAGTACTTGGGTCTACCATGTGCAATCAGCAAAGCCTCTCTATCCACTTCTGACCAGTTGGTGACTACTCAAAATATGCAGCACTATTTGGAATTTCCAGGTGTGTTATTAATTCTGGATAACTGAGAACAGACTTCTTCACTTTTCCCTTTCAGGAACTGGATGCATTTTTTTCCCCGAGATACTCCTTGTGATGGGCTATTTTCTAACCGCTAATTAAAATGTATCTTTAAAGAAACAATTTTAAAAAACCAGTAACTCTTCCATATATACTCAGAAGAAAATAGGTTTTTATAACAGACAGATCCACAGACCTTTTTGTCCATTTTTTTCCTGAAAATTGAGTCATAGGAACCCTTTTGTTTACTTTCTATATTACACCCTATGAGCAAAAAAAAAACCAAACCTAAGAACAATGAAGCTAAGAGTTTGAAATATACTCCGTGTAGAAAACAAAAGTGGTACCATGTAAAGCACACACTCTCCATCATTGAAAGTTTTCCTGTATTCAGTTTACCTCAGTCTCTTATGCTGTCGTATTTTTACGGAAATTTTCTAATGTATTTTCTGGAATATTATGAAATAGATTCCTTCTGCTTTAGTGTGTAGAGGTCTTGCCTTGGAACCAGGAAGATTTAATTCAAGTTCTGCCTCTGACATATAATATACATGGTGCTTTATATTGCATATTTATGCAATATAAAGTGATATATATATATCATACACATATATATATCGCAAAGTATTATATGCACTAGATCATTTAAGCTTCCCAACTAATCAGACCTGAGTTATACCATATTATCTTCTTCATTTTAGAGATGTGGAAACAGGTTCAGAATGATAAAGTGATATACCTATTGTTAGATGGCCAGCATCAGAAGCAGGATTTGAACCTGGATTTTTCTGACTCCAAGCCTGGCACTTTATCCATGAGATCATGTGACCTCCTATGTGGCAGGGCACATTTCTCTCAATGCCACAGATAGCACTCTAAGCTAATTTAGAGAAAATTGAGAGCTGCATCGGGGAGAGAATTTGCACCCAACAAATCTTCAGGAAAAATGAAAATGAAAAAGTTTAAAATATTAAAAGAATGCATAGTTGCTTGATGAAAATGCTGCTAGCTGTATACCCATTACGTATTAACTTATTTAACCTAAATTACTTATATGAGCATATATATATATAATACTTTATGCTACAAATCTTTGGTATAAATTTTTATTTAAGAAAAACCCTTAACAAATACTCTTTAATTAAAAAAATACTTAGTCAACCACTAATATACATCCAAATGACAGATACTTTTAAAAACTATATCCAGGCTAACGTGATGGTAAATTTTGTTTTTAATGTCTATTATTTAAGATATTGGTTAATTTTCCGATATTCTCATGAGTCAGTGTTTTGTTTTTGCCTCTCACACCTACTAAATGCCCTGAGCTGGAAGAATTAAGAGGCAAAATATTATTTCAGGTTGAAGCATCTGACAATAAAGAATTTTACACTCTATTCTTTTCCTATAAAAGGGGTTTCATATAATATAAAAAAAATCCTTTGGACTTTCTTGCTAAAAATAAAGATTATGGTGGTATAATCTAAATTTTTATGTCAAAGGAGGATATGGATATCACTTTTTATATTAGCATCTTTTATATTTCAATTAAGTTTACTAAGCTGGAAAACTACAAAAGTGAGAAAAAGCTGCTTAAATTAGTGTAGATTAAGTGGTGACCATTATTGCAAGGGAAATGTATGTCAATGAAATGGCTTTTCTGTTTTGTTGCAAAAGTGATAAAAACAACAAAAGTCAATAAAACTGTTCAAATAAGTCTCAGTAATTACCAAGATCAAAATCCAGTGGCTTTTTATTAAACATGAACTTTTGTTCTGCCTTCTACAATACGTAAATAGTGCTGACAATTGGTTTGTGAGCCACTTGCTACAATAAAACGTAATTGTATCATGAGAGAAAGGTGACAATCAGGAGATCATGAAAAAATTACATATTCTCACTGGTAGTTAATTAGCCATGCAAAACCTCCTCAAACAGATATTCTCTTCTATTAGGAATGATTACTATGCAGGCCTACAGATGTCAATACCACAGTCATTCAAATACTTCTTTCCCTCCTAATTGAAGGTTGTAAAGCTCTGGTGCCAAGGTTTTGCTTCCAAAGAGCTAATTTATGACTAGAAGGATATTTTATGTCTTCAGTTGCAGCAGCTACAAAACTCAGCAAATCAGAACCATCTGTGCGCTGATACTTGACTCACCATTCATCTAGCAGCCTATCAGTCACATTAGTTTGCATCTTGCATTCTTGGCTCGTGTACACTTGTGATGATCCAAAGTTCACAAGAAATATTAAAAATGAATGGCACCCTGACCCTGCCTTATTGCACACGCATCAGAGAAGAAACAGGTCTTTTGCATAAAAGTAGTTTCCCTGAAAGAGCAGAACTGGTTTTTTTTGTTGCAGGTTCAGTAATCTCACTAATGGCATCAATCTTGGTCGCTTTTTTTTTTAAATTTTTCAAACCTGCCTATCCAGGTTTTCAAGACTGAAAAAAAAAAGTGGGAGAGACAGAGGGTAGGAAGGTAGAACCATAAAAATGATGTCTATTTTGTTTCAATATGTCATTCTAGAAAAATCATCATGCAGCACTGCAGACAAATAATGTAGAATATCATCACCTCAAAACTGACCAAATTGTTGGAGGAAAACAGAGGCAAGAAATAGTTGAAAGACAGTGAATTCAATGCTTTGACCAATAAAGGCAACTTTGCCTTTAATCTGACAATGGGAGGTCAGGTTTTTCTTCAGGATAATCTACAGGTTATTTTCTTCCTATTCCTACTGCTTTCACTTGAGAAACTACGGGTTTATCAAAACTACTTGTGGCAGTTTTCTTCCTTGAGAGACAACATCCTGGAGTTTGGGCCAAATGAGGGGAAACAGGAATCAACAAACCTAATGAAATTTCAGGGCCAGACTCATTTGGGGACCTAAATCAGTTTCCTATGGCACAAAAGTTTCATAAAAATGTAATCACCGACTCCTATGGACCACATTACTTACTTTTTGATCTCTGGAGGAAGCACTTGGACTCCTGGTATATCCAGCAGCGGAAAATTCCAGTAGCCCTTTATGGAGTATTCCACTTGATTCCAATCCATCCAACAGGATTTTCTTTAGCATTTGATAGTTGGGCTTTTCATCATATGCTAAACCATTGGCACATGCCAAAAACTGGGCAATTTCACCTGAAAGGCATTTTTTTTAAATGTCATTTCTTTCTGCGAAAAATGTTAAATTTCTTTTATAGCTTCAAGTTTTTGTCACCTATCAGAAAACCCAAATGCCCAAAGACAAATGTTTTCCAGGCTCTCAAAAGTACTGAAATAAAGTGATCTATATATTAATGGAGTGGGATGGAGCATAGGTTTGAAGTAAAAATGAACTGCTTTTTAGTTGCTTATATACTATTCTCACAGACAGAAGGAAAAATTAACAATCTGAATTTGATGACTATAATTTTTTAAAAATATAAACATTATAAAGCGATAATGAAGTAGATATATTCAGTAGTTAGGCAAAAAGGTTGCTTTTTTAAAAAAGTAACTACTCGAGGTTATTTGTCCAGTAGACTGACAGCATTCCTAGGGAAAAGAAGCTCAGCAGGTATCAACTGAGGTTCCTACTTAGTGGCTACAATAGTATATTAAGGAATGGCCTTGTGTTCCAGGTTCTCATCCATGCTTGACACCCTGAAGTTCTGTACATCTGATAAGACCTTTCCATTCACCGTACAATCTTCCTGACTAATGGAGCTGAAGCAAGGGAGGAGTTTCTCAGCTGGTGCAATCTTGCATGCATTGGTTCTGTATTGGGAAGTATCATAAAAAATGCACAGGCAGCTGTGATTCAAGTGGACACACTATTTTTCATTCTTGTTTCAAAGGATCGAGATCTGAAATTTAGGACATAAGATGCTCTAAGTATCTTAGAGCAGGAGTTTTAAAAACAGGAGTTTGTAAAAATCAGCATGAAAATGAGTGACTGTGTTGTCCATTTTCAGTGGATCCCAGAAATCCAGTTTTGTTTTTGTTCCCTTTAATGATTCTTTACACAAACATATGTGCTCTTCATTCCCTACTTAGATGTTTTCATTCTGTGGCAAAAGCATTCAGGAAAACTGCAGGTGTTGGCAGCAAGGGGTTTCCTACCCCCACATATCCCCTACCATGCAGGTAGAGGTGGTGATGGTGGTGGTAGTGTGGGACCTACAGGGTCCTTGGCATCCTCCCCGATCTCTCCTGGCAGAAATGGCAGCAGGGAGCTCCCATATGCCAATTCCCCCATTATAGCCCAGTCAGTGACGCTTTGAAAGCATACAGCTCAGGGCTACTCCCTGAGAGCCTGTGCCTTAAATGAGTGCCCTTGGTGGCAGTGCAGTTGCATCAAGAACTGTGAAACTACAGCTGACAGCACTGTGGTCTTTCTGACTACCCTGGCCTCTAGGGCAGCAGCTAGTTGCTGGAAAAACAGTGCCAAAAATGCACCCTCCCCTGACCTTTGCTGTTGAAAAATCAAATTGTTTGACCTATCTTTGACACTGCTATTGCCCCCCACCCCCAACTCCCTCATCCACTTAGGTTTTTGGCCCAATTTTTAAGTGACATAACACGGCAAGGGTTGTTTTTTTCCCCCCTAGATCAATTTGCAAGGTATGATGTTATCTTGCCCTCTGTCAACAAGAACTGTTATCGATCAGCATTTTGAGCTATTTTAACAGGGTAGAGACCATCAATCAGGAAGCATTTATTTCGAAATAAAAACAGCATTCTTGCCTTCAAGGATCATGCATTCTACTGAAGTGACAATGAATAATATGACATAATGTCCCTAGTATGTTCGAACAGGTGAGGAGTTATGGTGATATGGGGCCTATTTACAGGATAAATAATTCTGCATAAATTTTGTCATCAATCACAGCTTGCTTGTGAGTCATTCTTTTCTATTCCACAATGCCAAGAAATTGACCTCCCTTCTTCCTTTTCCACTACCACCACCTGTTATTTCCAGTCAGGATTTCCTCTTTCCCTGGCCCCCTAGGAATAAAATTTATTCTTGCATAGAACCTTTGTAAGGTTTTCTGAGGGTTTTTACAGCTCAGTAAAAAGAGTAAAATGGCTCCAGTTTATGCTGACCTCTCTCTCTGCCCCCACTTTCCACTTAGACTCTGTAAGGAAAATCAAAGACACACGTAAGAGAAGAAGGTCTCTTGTTCCACAAGAAGAACTGAAAACATCCCTATTTCAGAAGGGGGAAAAGCCATACTCAGTCTATCCCAGACATTCCATTATAAGAACAAAATTCTGGGATAAAGAACTGCCAACTGAATGTCCACATCTGGATGTGTCCTGTAGACAGCTTAAACTCAACATAGCAAAATAGAAATTACTGTACTTTCCTCAAACTCATTCCTCCTCCAAACTTCCTTTTTTTTGTTGACTACATCACCAACTACCCTTCCACTTGCCAAAGTCTGCAGCCTTGGACTCACCCTTGACTTTTCTCTCTCCATCATCCCCACACCCAATCAGATGCCAAGTTTTGCTGATTCGACCTCCACAATATCTCTTGCATCTGTCTCTTCTCCTCTGTCTCTATTTCCCCTCCTGTTTAGTTCAAGACACTCATGAGCTCTCACCTAGACTCTTTTAACAGCCTCCTAACTGGTCTCCCTAATGCTAATCACAACCCACTCCAATTTATCCTCCATATAACTGCTGAACCAAAATTCCTAAAACACACCACCTTGTTAACTTCAACCCAAATATCAATGACTTCCTATTGCTTCTAGGATGAAATACAAAACCTGTTAGGCACCTGAAGTCCTCCACTCCACAATAAGGCTCCCTCCCATTTATCTTTCCAGTATTATTTCTATTCCCAACCCCCTTCCCCATTCACTTTCTTTTCTAATCAAACTAGTTGCCCTTCATAAACAACATTCCATTTCCTGTCACAGTGCCTTCACACAAGAGCTCCTATGTTCCTGGAACAGACTTTCTCCTCACCCGTCTCTCCTTAGTTTCATTCTAAGCACAGTTCAGATTGGCATCCTACATGAAGCTTTCCCCCCATTTGTTAGTACTCTCTCCCTGCTTATATTACTTTGTTATTTTCCCTTTGAATGACAGGGCTTTATTTTTTTGGATCCCCTTTGTAGCAAGTATTGGTTCCTTAAATATTTTGATCTGAATAAGGACAGAACCTCTGGAATGGAGACGAAGAGACAGGATAAACCAAGGAGGCTATGAACAAGATCCGTAGGTACTCATTAGAGAACTAGAGAAAATGGTGAGAATAGTAAAGGAGTGTTTTGCCTTCCTCTTCTCCCATATCCTTTCTTCTCATCACCTCTGAGAAAGCCATGGGCAGGCTTTAACCACAACCTGTCCTGAGGTCAAGTTAAAAGCAAGACTTTGGTTGAGTTGAAGGCATTCCCAGGAAGGAACAGCAAAGAGGGAAGGGAACGAGTTACTGCTCTTGCCAGATGTCTGCAAGGAATGTAAGTCAAGAGTACATAAATCAGAGACTGCTTATATTCATTAATGGCACTACCAGAAACTAACCACTATTTATGAATAACAGTGTGTCTGTGGAGATATATGGGGAGTTCCAACTTGGAATGTCCATACCACACCTCTCCTAAGCCAAAGTCCTGGACAGCCCCTGCCACAACCCAAAAACTGCTGAGGAGTAGAGTCTCTGCCTTCCTCCCTCATGTCAAAGTAATTCCCATAAAGAGGGATGAAACAGGGGCTTTGAACTCCCTATCAGTACCTTTTGGACACATCTCCATACTTAATGGATCGATATAATACTCCTAATTTTTTTTCTTTGAGCATTAAAAATTAGTTACTGGCCTCCCTCACCCTCATCACAATCTGCTACTTTCCAAATCAGTATTTCTCTCTTTTCCCCTTCCCGTACATACTGCACAGCCCCTCCTCTCCCCCTCCTTACTGCTGGTGGCCTTCTCCCTAAGGTACCTTCTGTGTACATGGTGTAGATCTTATAAGTATGGAATTGTTTGCATATTCTCTCCCTTATTTGAATGTGAGCTCCTTGAGGGCAAGAACTATGTATCTACTGCGTTTCTTGGCTTAGCACTTTCAAACACAGTGCCCTGCCAAATGATAAACCCTTAATGAATGTTTGTTGACTGATTCACTAGCAAAAATCAAGCAGGGAAGAAAGGGAAATTCCAAAAGGTGGTAGCTGAAAAGAAATCTTAGGACCACCCCACTGGACCAGCTTGGACCAGCTGTTCCTATGGGATGGAAGGAATCTTCCAGGGCCTGGGATTTGAGCAAGAGAAACACTGAAGAAGGTAGATAGGGAAAAAACACAGCAACCTGACTCCTAAATGGTGAATTACTGTCAACCTAAAGCATTAAGATGTTGGCACTTTAACTTTGGAGGTAACAAAAGAAAATCTTGCACCTTAGAAGAGGTATTTAGTTTTAGAATTACAGAATTAGACTATGGACAGCTTGAGCACAGGGAATATTTTTCTTTGTATCCCTAGTATTTAGTATAGTGCTTGGTATATAGAAGATACTTAATAAATGCTAGTTAAAAGACTGGCTAAGATGTAGGGAACATTAATAGTGGATGATCTGTCCTTGATGCTAGAGAATGCTATTTGAATATGATCACTATCTATTATTTAAAGAAGCAAACCTTTCTAAAGTATGAGAAGCCTTAACTTTCTAAACTATATTGTTTCCTTCAAGAGAAAATAGCTATCTGATAGACTTATCCTAGGGCTCAAATGAGGTAATATATGTAAAGTGCTTTGTAAACTTTAAAGTGCTATAAAAATGAAAAATATTATTAAAGTACATGTTGTACATTTTTAAGGTCAAAAAATTAACAAAGCTTCCATCTCTATGCCAGTCTCCTTCACATAAACTATTTCCTAATTTAAGAATAAAGTGTCTGATTTGTTCTTTGATGCAGACTCATGATTTTATTGGTATGTAGAACTCTGAATGAGGAAACTACCTCTACCAGGGAAAATCTATACCAGCTCTGCAATTAACTGTCCTACAGAGGTTGCCTGAGGGACTTTGCAAGAGTAGCAGAGCAACTCTTTGTCAGAGGTGTAAGGTGAACCCAGATCTTCCTAATTTCAAGGCCAGGTGCCTAACCATGCTGCTTTTCTGTGTGGCTTGTTTAAAGTTACATAATTCCGACAGCAGCAATAAAACTTTTATCAGTCAATAAGGGAAATGTTAGGACCCAGGAAAAACATTGTCCAATCATTCCTTCAAGAGTCCTGCTATGGTTCCAAATAACTTCTAATATAGTACCTATAAGTAAAAATAGCAAGAGCATCAGTCTTCACCACCATGGAAGCATTCCTCTTGCTTAATTGAAATAAATCCCTGCATGGTACAACTTGGTTGAATGTTTAAAAAAAACAAAAACAAAAACAAAAAACTGCATTTACAATTCTTCTGGGGGAGTAGGACAAAAAAGAGGTATAACAATTTAATTCGAACCTTTATTAAAAACCTTTTAGAGGCAAGACCTTATGCTAGGTTGCTGGAATAGAAAGATGAAATTAGGACCAAGTCCCATTAGAAGTGCTCCCCCAGTATTACACCAAGTAATACATAAATGTAGTCAGTCTGCATTTTTTTTCATGGTATTCTAACCACTAAAATAATTTTTTAACTTATTTTTTAAATAAGCCTTTCATTCCTATCTCTCACTCTAGAAAAAAAAAAGAAAAGAAAATCAAGGCTGCTGGCATAAAATGAATGCTGTCTGGAAGGGGGAAAACAAAGGTTTGATAATTTAGTGTATTTTGTACCAAAGAATATGAACCTACAACAGAAAATAAGCAGATTTCTAGTAGTGGTAGGATTACTCTGGTAATTGGTTATTCTTTAGGGGCTAAAGTTTTGAGAATC
This sequence comes from Bettongia penicillata ogilbyi, assembly GCA_023548195.1. Taxonomy (NCBI): domain Eukaryota; kingdom Metazoa; phylum Chordata; class Mammalia; order Diprotodontia; family Potoroidae; genus Bettongia; species Bettongia penicillata. The sequence goes on along the minus strand of JAJHZJ010000164.1, from coordinate 1,482,116 downwards.
CTTCCAGGGCTTATCATCCAAGTGTACCTCATTTCAGGTGTATGTGTTAACACCTTTTTTTTTTCCTTGCTTATTTATAATTTAAAGAAATGCGTTGATGGGCACCAAGACGAAAAAGTTATAGAAACTTTTGTTCCAGAAAAAGATGACTGCTTGCTATTAAGCATGTGTGGTGGCTTTGGTGCTTAATAAAGACTAAATACAGCAGATAAGTACTTTACTTTTACACTGAACAGGTAACAGGAACTTCTAGTCTATCCAAGACACAGCTTTGTGTATAGAAATGAATTAAGTTGTTTTCTCTCTGAAGCTGTTTAGAGGATCCTTCATTCTTTAATTGACAGAATTATCAGTATCGCCCAAGCTCTTGTCATTTGCGTATGCATCCATGACCCATCGTTGAGCTCTGATTTAACTGCTGAGTCAGACCATCATGGAGAAGCCCAGAAAAGGTGGTGTGGAGGTGGTGGGGTACGGTATGGTTGGAAAGGGGAAAGGTAGTGAAGCAGGGAGACAGACAAAGGCAGGGAGCTGTAAAATGTACCATCAAGGAGATAATCAGACTTACAGCAGCTGTTTCCAGAAGGATTCCACTTCATCACTGAATTGGGGAGCTCATCCAGAAGACTAAAACAGAGCAAAGTACACATTTAATTTGTTTTATAGCACGTGATTCATTTGAAAGATCAGCCAACAATAAAATTCGGCTTCTGTGGGGAAGGCTCTCTGAGAGGGCTAACTACTTTCATCATACTGGGGGGACAGGAATGGCCAGAATTCCTTCTGACCAGTCCTAATTTTTAACCAGTGTCTGGATACTGGAAATAAGAAGCAGAATGCTCTGATTTATAGTAAGTCCATGTGAATGGGATGTCTAAGTTAACTCTGGAAATGAAATCTATCATAATTATTCTCCACAGAAACATTTTAAGGGAAAATTGGATTAAATGTCAGTGTTTTTGTCCTTTTAAAATAATAATGGTAGTTCATTTATATGGTATTTTAAGGTTTGCAAAGCTTCTTATGTACAATATTTCATTTGATACAAAACATGAAAATGGGGGGGAGAAGAGATGAATTTTTAGGACACTTGAAATTGATTTTTAAACCTTCTTACTTAGGCAGTTCCATTTGAAAAATTCAAATAGCATTGATAATTTGTCTCCTCAATAAGAAATGGCTGTGACTAAGCTATAATAAACAGGTTGACAAGCAAAGGTCTAAAAAAAATGATGCTTTTTTTCCCCAATCTAGATTTCTACATATATCTTGTGCAATAGGCTGGACATAAACAATTCCTTCTATTGCACTCAGCTGTGTGCACTACAAATACTAAAAATGCAACTTAACATTCTTGTGGTACGCACTTCACGGCACAAACCCAGACATATGCAAAACCACGACAACAAACACATCGTGTGCTCATTTCAATTTGTAATGTCACCGTGGCCTAGGAAAATAAGCGGCATAAAGGAAGAGTTTACAAACACACCAAAATGAGGATATTCAGCGTTATATCTCCCCACAGTAAACATAACTGGGACAGACTGTGTATAGATGTGTGTGTATACACACATATTACATATATGCTAGGCTTCTATTGTCATGCAGAATAACAGAGAATACCACAAATTAGCCAAAGACCTATGATGCGGTGGCTGGGGGTGGTGAGAACCTGTACTATTTCACATTTACTAGATTAACACCAAACTACAGATAGACTAATGAAAAAAAAGTTAACAAAATATCTGGTAGTATTTTATTAAAATAAACTATATCTAATTCCAATTATCCTAACAATAGTATATGAACTGAAGTTCATTTTTCCCCACTCAGCAAAAGAGTGTAATACCTTGAATTTCTTGATTCTAACTGGACCAGAGCATTGCATGTAACATCTGTCTTTTTGAATACTTATGTGGCTCACATTCTGAGGAATGCCAGGTGTTGAAGGGTTAATTTGGACACATGGATCATGGAGAGCATGAATGATTGATGGAACATTGAATTGTGGCTATGTGTTAGTTTGGGGTGGGGAGGAGGAGCAAAAAGGCTATGGCAATCCAAACTTCCAAAGGAGAAATATTAAATATAACATGTCAACATTTACAAATATAGTCTGTATTATCCAGAGTCTGCAAGCTAACCTTTCTCTCTGCTGAGAGTTGATGCCACACAATTTGCAGATTGATTTCTGTGGATCAGTTATCCTTATTGTGCACTTCTGTTGTGACTTGCCCTACTTAAAACTTTGCTGCCTTTTCCAATTGTGATATGACATCTATGGATAACTACTGCCAAGCACATTTTGGTCTATACTGAAAAACTGGTTACTTTGTGCTGAGCACAAATGACTTTCTCAAGCCTGATCAGTAATAGAATGGAAGAGCAGGAATGTGCTGGGTTCTTATTCTGATCTAATTCTTGTTCTAACACAGATTCTGGCTGATAAAAAGTTGGATTTGGAATTCTAATAATGCTTATGTGGCTGTAAGATCATCTGCCTCCTGTGTGCAACTTTAACCGAAAGGTTTTCCTATAAAAGAAAACCCATCTCCTTTAAGTCATAAGAACAAGACAGACATTCTCAGTTGAAAAACAATAAATGGTTCATTTTGACCCCATGTTAACACCAGTGCTTGGCACAGTTAATGTCACCCACATCCAATTCTCAATATCATTTAACTGTGTATATATTAATATAAAGATGTTATTCCTTGAAAATAACACCACCAAGAATCTAAACTTTGGAAATTCCTAAAAAGGGAAAAATTAAACTGCTTTATGTCTAGAGCTCATCTACATGTATATTTATGGGTAGCTTCTCAGAGATTATATCTTCCCAGTGCTTCTTACAACATTTTTTTTAATTAAAAAAATTTGCTCTAGCTTCCATGTAGGGTGAAAGGCGATCTTCTCCAGGATGCCAGATTTCTCTGATGTTTCCTTCCAGACCTGCTTTTGTAAGCGATAGAATACTTAAAAAGTGTGTACTTTGTTTTAGCAGTCTGGACGGCCACAGGATCTTTCAGGTTCTGTTCCCAGGGCAGTTTCCCACATAGCCATTGCAGCATGCAGTAGCCGAGGATTTCAAGGTCGCCTCTTCTAGACGGGGCTAAAGGAGTAAGCATCAAGAGAGAAAGAAGGATGAAGGATAAGGACTTCTTCTTGAGAAACAGAAAGGGCTCTGACTGAACTACTGTGGATGAAATATGAAAAAGCCAAATGGGCAAAAGTGTTTTGTTTGTTCAGCTGGAGCAGAAGTAAAACGCCCAGGCTCTTGGCCCCAGTCCACAGACAGGCAGTGACTTGTTGCTGTTGAAAGTAAGGGTCAGTTTCCTCACCTCCTCCAACTTCATCCTTCCTTAGTCTGGCCTGTCACATGAACTTGATCCCCATGGCCTCTGACATGATCCAGACAGCCCATAACCCGGCACCAACACTTTCTCAAAGAGCCAAGCAGTAAAACAAAGAAATAAATGTCTGCAACTAAATTACTAACACATGTTCCAGGAAGTCCATGGGGTCTGCATTGGTCATGCAGAGACCCTCTGAGTGCAGACTAAACATTGATGGCCTTTCCTTTACTGCTACACAAGCAGCAGTGGAAGCTAGAGAACGAATGGCAAAACTGCCATCTAGTGTACAGCTGAGGACCCTAGGCTCCTCAGAACCTTTTTCCAAACACTTGCCTGGGCCTAAACTGCAATGGAGGTATAAATGGGAGTATGGTGCTCTGAAATCTTGTACGGTTTATTTCTAGGTAAAAGGAGAGCTGACATACTAGTGGTGTATTGTGAAGGGAGGGGAGAGAGCGAGTAAGGACAACCAAGTATTTCTTAATGTGAGAAACTAAAGCTACAACATATGGAGTTTTGAAATTGAGTTATCTTTTCCTAAAAACAAACCAAAAAACTACCTTATTAAAAGGAGAAATGAATATTTCCAGGCTATTATAAGTACCCCAAACAAGCTGAGTGGATTCAGCAAAATTATACATGTGAATTCAAGAGTACTTTGCTACCCCGGAGGAGGATGACACAATCTAGAGAAGTGGGACAAAACCAGTAACAGAATTATTTGGTACTTGATTGACAAGTCCTCATATTAATGAATGAACAAATCCTCAAGAGCATCAACTATTTTTCTAGTTATTCTGAAGTTGGTTTGAACAATGGACTTGTATTTAAAGCTGTATATAAGAATTAATCTGGGCAAGAACATATAAGCTCAGAGAGCTGTACGTAACACAATGAATTAAACTTGCTGTAAACAGGTATCATATTTTATGGGGTTTCATTAAATAAATTCTGAAAAGTCACTTAGCAAACTTATTTTTTAATTTAAAAAGTCATCTATTAAGAGCAATGGTGCCAACACATCATAACTGTTTCTTGTTACCATACATAAGTTATCATAAAAGCAAAAGACAAGATTAGCTCTTACACATACTCTATCTTAACTGCTATTAGAGTATTGGATTATTAAAGGCCCTTCAATCTAGCAGAATGCTACATGATCCCTTGGGTATCATTTATTTTCTGCACCAGATTCAACAATGTCCTAATGCAAGACTTGGCTCTCATATTAAAATAAAAACACAATCTCTACCACTTGCTGTTCTGTAGTGATTTCTTCAGTAATAAATCTCCCATTAATAGTGGAATGGTTCCATTCATACAGATGTTTTCACAAAGTCTTTCTTCCATTGTGGCCAATTCAGATTACCACCATACAAACCAATGCTTTTGATTTCAGATCCTCCAATTTCCACAAAATGATCTTCTGTCACCTGTTTGGATGACAAGCTACATGCAAGAGGACCCTTGCAGAAGTCCTCAATATGAAAATAGGATGGGCATCCCCTCTGACCCCATTTCTCCCTCTACTTAAGGAGTAATTGATATAAGGAATCACAAGTCTTTTACATTTCTGAAACCAATCTATCATAACTGGTCTTCATCTGAAATAGTCCTTGGAGAGTTAACTTTAGTTCACTATTATAGTTTGGCTTTACCTAATTAAAATAAATTCTCATTCACATTTTCAGTCTTTTACTCATTTTCTGATCTCTTGTACCCATATACTAACATTACCTTCAGAGCTAGTGTTTTACTTATCATGGCCACTGAATTTTAAAAGGAAAAAAAAAAACCTTCATTCAAACAAAGAATACCGCACAGTCTCTCACTATCACCACTGAAGAGGGAATTAATGAATTAGAAAAGCAGTTGCTACCTACAGATAAGGGCAGAAACTTAAAAGTTACAACTTTTTGTGAAGTTGAGCTCCTAGACATTCTAACAATGATTATTTCTTTTCTTCTTCCTTTCAAACTTTATATTTTTTTAAGAGTTGTTAAATGCTCAGAAATGCCTCAGAAAGGCATTCTTCTGCAGTCAAGATTTTTTGCTTGTCAGAATATTATTCACAAAAGCAAGGCTGGTTTTAATTCCTGACAAATTACAAGTAAAAAATTCTTACTTATGACTCAACATCCCCATAGCTACAAGTACATAGGTAACCTGAAAATGAATTATCATAGCTGAAATGTTCTAAAGTTTAATTTTTTAAAATATAGTTCTTTTGAAGAATTTATAAATTGTTCCATTGCTTTTTAGAGAACTATCTTCAAAGAAATTGTAAAGATCATAAGTTATACTTTTCTCTTTCATATACTTTTCACACTTTGCAGGTATGTGCCATCTCCTACCCTTTAATGCCCCTTGGAACACACAGAAATTTTCAACTTTAACTTCCAGAAACATTTATTAAGCACCTACTTTGTGCAGAGTTCTGTGGTAGGCATAGAAGAGTCAATAATACACAATGCCTAAGTTCAGTGACCTCATGATCTAACAGGAGAATAAGACCTAAATGCAAATGCTTTACCATAAAATGCATCAATTTTTCAACTTGTGCTTATAATTAATCGAATCACTTGTACTTATGTGACAGTTTAGTAAAAAAAGAAATCTGAAGATCAAACTTGGAATCTGTGGCATTCTCTCAAAGAAATGTGGTAAATTTTCAATACTGAGGCAGATTTGCTTAATAGCTTCTCTCAACACAGGTAAGAACACCCCTCTAAAAGAATAGATTTTCTTTAAAGCTGGGTATCATTAATATTTAGCCTAGTAATATGAAACAATTTCAGTTTGCACACTTTTGTGGTTCTCAAAGGTCTTGACAGTTTAACTCTTTAAAATAGTTATACAAGTGACAAATAGTTCCTGAAAATATAATTATATAATTCATGGACACCAGTTGGCAGAGAGGGGAGGGTGAGTATTAATTCTACTTCAGAATGTAATTCTAGGATAATTTTACAGCAGATGTACATTTCATACTCTATATACTGTATACACAACTACTCTTCTCACTGAAACTGTATAATTATAGAAGACTATACCCCAGGTTTACAAGAGGGATACTTTATTACTATTTTTCATGCTATGCCAATTAAATGGCCTAGCCATTTCCTTTGGGATGACAGGGAGGGAAATGGCACTTGTATGTACAAAACCAAAGACAAAACTTCTATTATTTGGGCTTATGAAATCTAGAAACTAGTAGTTCCATTCAAGCATATGAAGATAGAAATTCAGTGGAAAAGAATACTAGCTCTAGATTCAGAGATGGATCTTGGCTCAAATTCTATAAATTCCAGTTTGGCTAAGTCACTCTAAGCTCTGTAGGCCTTGTTCAACTAAGTAGTAAGATGACAAGGATTCCTTTTTAGCCTTAGATCTATGATCCTGTGAGATCCTGTCTGTCCAAAGATAAATGAGCTCATGACAAAGAGCATGGGCAGAGTGCCCATGGGATCACCAATAAAAAGCCTTCCTGTGCCACAAAGTTTCTTTCTTTGAAGAGTTACTTTCACAGAATCATCAGCGTTGGATGGGACTCCAGAGGCTGAGTCACACAACTCCTATCTGAAAGCCATGTCTTGAACCTGAATGTGCAATTAAATTATTACAAGACTCTAGCCCCAATTTCAGAAAACATGGTCAATTCAAGGAAATGAATTGTTTAGGGTCAGGATCACTGGTGTTCACCCTGTGCTTTTTGAAGAGGACCAATAGCATCACGAGGTGATGTCTTGACGTGCACATGAATGAGTGAGACAGTCAGAGTACATATCTCCATCCATGATGGCTGGAAGTGTGAATAAGGGTGCTGACTAGAGAGTATGGCTGTTATCTGTCCCTGTCTGGTTTTGCTGCTTACACTGTGTATAACACTATGACACATGAAAAAATCATTTAACAGATGGTATGAGTTAGAAAGCTTCCGCTTCAGGCAGCGATGCTGTGCAGTGGATACAGCACTGTGCCTGGAGGCAGGAAGACTTGAGTTCAAATCCAGACAAACACACTCACTAGCTGTGGGACTAGGGACAAATCATGGAACCTCTGTCTCAGTTTCTTCAACTGTAAAATGGGGATCATAATAGCACCTATTGAAGAGCTGTTGTGAGGATCAAATATCACAATATTTGTAAAGTGGTTAGCAGCGTGCCTCCAGTATAGATTCTGTGTGAGTGTTCACTCCTGTCCTTGCTCTATGACTGCGCTATGAAGAACAAGGATAGTCCTTCTCCAAGAGGCTGATGAGGAACATGTGGAAAATCAAAAGAGCAAGGAATTTCTTGTTTTTCTAAAAGCAACAAATAGAAATCAAAGCTCATGAAGTTCTGTCTAAAATGGCAAAAAGCTGAGTGTTTTCATGAAGACTTATGGAATCCAGATCTGTGATTTCATCAGTGGGAAGATCTCCCTAGTGTGAACACTTCCTCCTCCACTGATAAAGAACTGTAATGTTGCAACTTATATTCTTAGAGGATAATGCTTAATGCTTTATCTCAAGTATAACATACTGCTCTCCCTTTCAGAAACTGCAGTAACATCCAGGTAGAAGAATAGTGGTCTCTGAGTCAGGAACACCTGGGTTTTCAGTCATGCCTCTGACATTATGCCTGTGTAATGCTGATCAACTTACCTAAACTCTCTAAGAATATAAATTGCATGGAGTGGTAAAGCGTATACTGGATGTAGAGTCAAGAATTGGGCTCAAAATGAACTCAGTCCCTTGGTTACTTATACTCCATCAACATCTCTAGTATTTATATAGTGTTTTAAGTCTTGCAAAATACTTAGGAAATATTATTTCATTTTATCCTCATAAAACCCCAAAGAAATAGGGTTATTACCTTCATCATGCAGATAAGGAAAGTGAATCAGTTAAAACTTGCCCAGAGTCATAAAGCTAAATAAGTGTTTCAAGCTACATTTGAACTCAGATCTTCCAGACTCAAGGTCCAATGCTACCTCTAAGCTTCTGTTTCATCACTTGTAAAATGAAGTCAATAATGCACTTACCTCACAGGTTTACTGTGAGGATCAAAGGAAAATTTATGTAAACTGCTCTGCAAATGAAGTGCAGGTATTACTTACTATTGGTAATATTAATAATAAATAGTATTCACCACAGAAATAATAGTGACTACATGCCTAACTAAGGGGATCCGGTTTTCTTTACACTGGTTCATCTGGAAGAATGAATATATCACCCAATCAAAGAGTTCTGCAAGGAGTACAAAGAAATGTGGTTAAGATATATGCCAACACTCAAAAGTCAACCCCAAATGCCAAATCTGAGAGAGGGGAGGAGGGAAGGCACAGGGAAAGTGAAAAATTGTGTCCACAACAAATGCTGTTTCTTGGAAGATGTATGACACCATATTTTTTTTTATTAGAGCTGATATACAGACTATGGAAAACAGCCAGTTTTATCTACATGTAGACATAATACCCACTTTTATGCTATTTGACTAGCCACTGCTTGAACTGAGCATGGTACCTCATTAAGAAAGGGGTTAATTTTTTTGTCAATTGCCATTTAAGAAAACTAGTAGAGAGCATAAACCATGTCATTTTTCCAGGTTTTGAAACATATAAATACATTTTCAGTTTATTTCACATATTCTGTAAATCTGAGGGTTTGATTATGAGTGAAGGGAAGTCATGCAAGAAATAACACTTTTAAGACTTAGATTTCCTGCATATGCAGCAAGTGACTGAAAACAACAATAATAATATAGTATGTAACATTTCCTTCGACTGTAAAAAGGAAAATTATCCTGAAATTCCATGCACACACCATCATGTTTTAAGAAGAATGTAATTTAAACAGCTTATACTCTTCTTATGGTCATCAATGATGGCAAATTAAAATGGGTCTTACATACTCAATACACAGGTCTGGAGTATTTAGAGAAGCTCAATATGTTAAGTGCAGTATATCTCCAGAGAAATTAGGTATTGACTGCATGCCTCAGTGAGTAGAAAATCTACAAAAATCCATACTATGTATTGATCTAAATATTACTTTTTAACACTACTAACAATGTAACAAATTTTAAAAAGGTGCATTTGACGCAGATATAATTCTTTTTAATTATCAAGCAACAAGCCTGAAGTGGTGCGTGGTTTATACATTTTGGGCTTCATAAAAAATTAAAAAACCAACTAGGAAAAATTTCAGTCCAATGTGTTTTCTTTTAATTTTACACTAAACAAAGCACTTTAGACCCTCAGAAAATACCTTTGGGTCACATGAAAGAATTAAGTTTGGGACAATCCACAATTAAAAATATATATGACTTGCTTCGGTAAGATCTTCTTTTTTTAGTGCACAATACCAAAACAAGCTTATAGCCAAGAAGTCTTTTTTAACTCAGTGATAAGACATTCAGATGGAAAAGCTGATAGGCAAAAATCACCTCTTACAAGCTACCTCATTATAAAAACCCAATTATTCCGAACAAAAATGAAGTTTAGAGCTTCAGTTCCCAGATCACCATTACAAATAGCAGTAAAAACTAGACATTCTAGTCAGATCACCATAAATACTCAACTCATAAGTTAATTCTTAAGTCAAACTGGAATATTTCATTGGGTCTGACCAAACATAGCAATGTCAACATTTCTGAATTTTTGAATTGGGTACACATCAAATATTCTGACAATTTTCTTTCTTTACATGTATTAAATTTTTATGGTATTTCTTTGTTTTCAGAGTAGGGGGGAGGTTGCTATTCTCGGATTAAGCTATATAGTGTAATAAAAGCTGATAAGTGAATTTTTAGGGATGTGAGCCAAAGTGATTAAAGATTTCCCCATTCGGGGACTATGCTGATGATGAACCATCTATGACATAATAGAGAGGACCTAGGGAGCGGGAGAGAAACGCAGATTTTATATGACTTTCCTAGGATAAAAAAGCTACCCGTCTAAAGCAGGATTTGAATCTTCCTGAATCCAGCACTGTAACCACACTACTCTATTCAATTCACAGACACAAAAATTTAGGGATCTCTTGCCTGATCTTCAGGCATAAATACAAGATAAATCAATGAAATTTCAGACCAAAAAACAAAACAAAAACAAAATATTTTCTTGTTTGTTTTGTTTTTTGTTTTGAGGCAATGGGAATTAGGTAACTTGCCCAGGGTCATCCAGCTAGTAAATGTCAAGTGCCTGAGGCAAATATTTTCATTTTTTAATATTCTGTATGGCTTAACAGATTTCATTACTTTAATTAAATGTAGATCACAAATGTAATTTTTCTTTGCCATTTTCTATAGCTAAGTCTCTTTTGCTATAACAATTGGTTAAGAGATAGTATTAGCTAACATATAAATAGCACTTTACATATATTATTTCACTTGATTCTCACAAAAACCATAAGGTAGGTTCTATTATTATCTCTATTTTCCAGATTATCAATCTGAGACTGAGAAGTTAAGTGCCTTTTTCAGGGTCACATAGCTGGTAAATATGTGAGACTGTGTTCAAATGTGCTCTATCTACTATGCCATATAATTGCCTCAAAGAAATGAAAACAACTGGTGGTTTTCTCTACATAGCTGGTATCTACCAACCATGTGATATGAAAAATGTCTTAACTGAATATCTGACTTGACTGCATCCCATCCAGTTTGTAGTAAAATCAAGGAGACAGGTGGCTAAGCTATTAAAATGGAAAGGCAAAAACTCATCTCAGTAATCCTAAAGAGGAGTGTGAGCCTGTCTTCTATTCAGAAGCTAGCTGTAGGTAGTATATAAAATCAGTGAGAACTCAGACCCACAGACTAGCAACCCAAAGGCGACCTTGGTATTATGGTTGTAGAGTATATTGGCAGGAAGAAAGGCATGAGAGCCTGAAGACACCTCTTCCTGGAAGAACAATTCATCATCAGGGACTACTTGCATGGGTTTTCTTGTGTGTTTGTATTTTTGTGCTGTTTGTTCTTGGGAAAGCATTATGGATTGGGCTATGCTATGATCTGCCTAAGGAATAAAGCCTAGAATTCAAAAAAGAGTTGGATGATGACATAAGTTCAGAAAAAGTTGTTTCCTTGACAAAACCTTAGGAATTCTTCCATATTGTCTCTGGTGTGCCTGGGTGAGCAGAAGTCATAGTTTTATGGAAACTGTGCACAAAAAGTAAAAATGGAAAAAGGAAGAAAGCATATTACACCTACACTGTGTGCAACATATGGATTCATAAAAGTCTTGTAAAAATCAAATCCTATTTTAAATGGACTACTGAAGCTTTGTACTTTGAATCTTATGGTGAATCCTTTTGCAAACTACCTTTTGATTAATCTATCTTTCCAATAAATATTAATGTTTTATATGTTGTGTTTGTTTAAAGCAAATCACATCTATGGATTAAGTTTAATAAAGAAGGAAATAAATTAGGAATTTGATCAGTTTGCTAAATAAATGGTGGTCCTGATTTCATTCTTTGGCAAATCAAGAACCTAAATGCAAAAATCCATTTGTCAAAACTTATTATTTTCCAGGAAAAATAATGACCCCAAAAGTTTACTGAGTAATGGAAAAAAAAAGACCTTTTTCCTTATAAAAGATAACCCATTCAGGCCATAATCCCATGCATTAGAGGAAAAGAATGACACAATTAGAGCTGGCATGGCATAAACCTAGGGAATACTACCAGAGTAGCAGTTTCAGAGATGGAAACTACCAGCTGGAAACGGGAAACTTATCTCAGTGTACAAAGGTGGAGAGTGCAGAAAAAAATGTAAAGTGTGCATTTACTACCTCCAAAGTGCCAAGCCAGTGGGATAAGGTGGCACAATTTTATATTCTTGCTTTGGGTACCAAATTAGCTAATTATAGGTGCCAGAAAATTCTATGGCACAGTAGAGTTTTAAAAGGAAGTAGAAAGGTGATAAAGAGAAAATATCTCAAAAAGTCACAATTAACTCAGCGTTGTAGTTGTTTCAGTGAAGATAGGTGAAATACTTAAGTCAATCATACTGTAGTATTACCAAATAATTACCAAAATAATGCCAGCTCAAGGGATGCAAAATTTCCAGTTATAGTGATGTGAGATAAACCTCTTAAATTCCTCCCAAAAGCCTCACTCTGCCAATAATCTGGCAAAAGATAAAATAAATACAATCTGTAACTAATTTAGGCAGAAAAAAAGTTTTAACCTAAAAAACTATCAGTAAACATTTTAAAATATGAATATGAATTGGATTAAAACTTATTTAGGTAAGTGGTTTTCATTATGTATGACAAATCTAAATTAAAATACATTTATTGATCACCAGAGAGATGGTATATGGAGGCAAATATATAAATAATTATTATTTTTCAAATTTAATCCTACCTGAGTGAAAAATAGTAGCTTTCTTTACTCTATACTCAGAGGAAAGAGATGGGTTCCTACTTTTGAAAATTTACCCTGGGCTGGGCATGGTGACACACACTTGTAATTCCTGCCACAGGGTAGGGAGTCTAAGGCTGGTGGTTTACTTCAGGATTTCTGAGCTGCAGTGCATTAAGCTGACTGAGTGTTCTCCATAAATCTAGCACCAATATAGTGAGCTCCAGGGAAAGGGGGACCACCAGGTTTGGAGAGACTGGGGAGTGGGAAGATGAACTACTGCAGGTTAGAAAACAGAGTACATGAAAACTGCTGTGCCAATAAGAGTGGGACCAGGTCCATGAGTGGCCTCTGTACTTCCACAGCCTGGGCTACGCTGGGAGACTCAGTCTTTCCACAAAGAAAAAAAAAATTACCCTGAAAATATTTCCTTGGTGGAAGAAAATACAGCTAACAATCTTATTTCATTTTTCCATTGGCCTACCTTAAACTACCAGGGGTTTTAATAGCTCTGGCAAATTATCAAGACCCTCTACATTACATGGTCAATGGTCCTTTTAATAGAAAAGGCAATAATACACAGTTGTTTGTGCCAACTAAAACTCGTTAGAAAGTATTAGTTTAAGGTAACAACAGTTCAGCAGCTATTAACAAGTGCAAGTTTCTAATTGTAATTAGTGACACTGTAGTCCTTTCCAAAAGGGTAACAAAATACCACTTCAATTGGGTTAGTATATTTGAAAACATTTTTAAAAAAAATAAAACTTTATAAAGACAATATTTTTTGCAAGCCAAAGTTTTTCAATAATTGCCATTTTTTCCACTAGCATAACATTCGAATTGACTTTTTGTCTTGCTGACATAGCAACTAAGAAAGTTGTGTTGCATTGACCACATTGATTGTGAACAAGGCAGCCTTCAGTGGAACTTGGTGCCATATATTTTCAATATTGACCTCCCACTCCCTTTTCCATGGCTCTATGGGTCTGCTATTGGATTTGGACTGCAGTGTAATAAACAGCTAAGGTTTAATTAATGGTAAATGAATACAAGACATAGGTTATGACTTTAACTAATTAGGGAATTGTTGAATTAAGTCTGCCTTGGAATGCAAGGCAGTATAATCAATATCCAATAAAAGGACTATGTATGTAATTTACCTGCAAATGTGTTTCCGATACCATCAAAGTGAGTTTAAATAAGTAAGATATATGAAAGGTGACTGGAACAGATTTTCAAAAGTTAACACTTTATAGTTTTGGAAAAAGGGTAAGTTTCCCCCCCCTCCCACTAAGAGATGATATCTTCAAATACTCTGACATGGAGATTACCAAAAAAAAAAAAAAAAAAAAATGAGAACAGTTCTGTACACATTCACTTTTTACCATGCCTGTAAAATTCCTGACAGTATATAGAAAGGACAAAGTTCCTGCCCTGTAGGTTTACTAGTGCAAGCCAATGAACTCCTAGCCAAAATGCACATTAAGTTTTGCTTGCTATACACAGCTCTAGCCCCTTCTCATTTACATAAGCAAAAGTTATCACAGTCTCTAGCTCTTTCCACTGTTAAAAATGATACTCACTGCAATAACAGTAGCTCACACCTTCTGATACAATCTCACCAAGGCTCAAAATCTCACCCCTCTTGAATGTACTATGTAGCCTGATTACTCATTCTGTAATCACACTACTGAAATAAAATAATAAAAAGAAACCTACCTACTCCCTTGTGGGCATCTAAGCTGGTAAACTCTACTGTCCCATTATGGCCCTTTCTAGGATTTTCCTGATACTGTTTGTGGTTCCCATTGGGACAATATCTGTAGGAAAGTCCATAATCTGCAAGATAAACCTGGAAGACATGAACAGACAAATGAATAATGCTTTTGTCCTCTGAAAGTATAACCTTTATAATTAAGTCTTAAGAAACTGATAGGTTAAAGACAGCCTTAGATCTCCATTTTATTAAGCCAAATGGTGCCTTAGGATAAAATACATACAACTGGGGGCTATAACAACTAACCTCCCCATTTAAATCCTTCCTTCACTGTAGTCATATCTTATTTCTGGGCTGAGTTAGATTTTTTGCTTTTTTTATTTTGTTCTTAAGCTCTTTTCCCTCCAGGTGGGCATCCAGACATCATAAAATGCAATGTTGTCTTTTATCTGTCCTTATACTGGAGAACCACGTCTCTCCCCAGACCCCCTCCCTGCAACATATACATGTGACAAAAAAGGGGGGGGGCAGACTGCAAAGGTTTTTTTTTTATTTTAACTTAAACATAATGTTATATGAGATCCCATTAACAAGAAACATAAAAACAGTGGACACACTGTAAAAGGCAATGACTCTTCAAAAAACACCATCAAGCTGTCTATGGGTAAGAATGGAACATCAATGCAGGACTTCTGGCCTTGCAGACCAATCTATATCATCACTGTTATCTTTGCAAGTAAGTCAGAATTGCGAGCATTATCTCCAAACAGAATATAGATTGTTAGAAGTCAGAAAGCAATCCAAGTGAATTTTTCTCAGATTACATTGGAGGAAGAAAAAAAGGAGCTGGTTTTATAGCTACAGCATCACTGAATGAAGAGCTGTTTTGACTAGACAATTATTCTGACCCATGGTCAGAAAATGGTATTTTCCAAGGCACGTATGTAAGGCTGTCCAAGAAAAAAAGAAACCAATCAACTTTTTTTTTCCTCCCTTAAATGCTACATTACTATTTCTTTAAGTTTTACTGGTGGAATTGATGTTTAATGAGGCAGCTGCCTGAGGACAGAATTAAGGCAGTGGAACCTGCATTTTACAATTAATATCTATAAAAAGAAAACATAGTTTTCTTGCTTTAATTTTAATCGAGCTATGAAAAAACTAACATTATATTAGGAGAAATTTTCATCTACAAAGAAAAAGAGCAGGCCATTAGCATGCTTAGTTAGCTACCTAGGATACAACAGAAAATGAGGTTTGAATTTCCTTTTTCAGTCTAATACTATTCTGTATTGAAGTCCTAGAAATCCCTGTTCTCTCTGCCTCAAGGAAATATAAACTGGTGAAATAGTTGGTCACTTGAATTAATCGCTGCTGCTGTGTGGTTATTTATTTCCAAGACCGAAGAACCCTCAAAAGTTTGTGGCCAAAAAAGGCTGTGAAGTCACATTCTCTACATGGAACACACACATCTTAGAAGAGTTAAAGGTACAAATAATTCAAAGGACAATGGAAAGAGTCATGCTGACGACAGCATGTCACCAACAATGAGAAGTGACCTAAAAAGGCATCACTGGGGACATGCATGACCAGAAGAGGAAGGTTGGTCATGAAATAAAAATGAGAGATAACAGATGGATAGTCATCTGTGGTCTGATTGTAATGGTACCCCTAAGATATGATAAGGAAAGAAAAGCCTAAATGTCACCCAATAGATCAAACAAATGGTAAAATATAGAAAGGAATTACACAGAATAAGAAATAGCAGGAGAATTACAATTATCAGGGTAGGTGTGAAAGGAGTACATATATCAATGAAGTCATGATTTTAGCAAAGTACCAAAGAGCACTGAACTAGGCACTGTAACAATACAAAGGTACATTTCTTTGCACAACTGCTGTACAGATATCCTCTGAACATATTACCTTTATAATTAGATCCTAGTTAGCTAAGCCTCATAAAAGCAGTTATATGAAAACACGCATTCTTAAAAAAATTAAACAATCATTTTAAAGGCACTCTGGGAGCTTCTCTGATTAAAAGCATTTGAAATATTAACCACAAAGAAAAATGAAAAGCAACAGATGCCCTGTCTTTAAGGAGCTTACAATCTGATGGGGGAATATAACGATTCCAATCAAGGAGCATACCAGGTAGAAAATCATGAAGCAAAGCAAAGGTCTAGACAAAGTGCTCCAACTAATCTGAGGCGGGGAGTGTTCACTTTCAGTCTTCGGTAAGGGGGGAAAGGGCAGCTCAAGAACATCGTGACAGAAAAATAAGCACCTTACCTGGGAAAGGAGAAGTACTTCAATGGACAGATATATGGAATTAATTAATTAATCAACCAATCACTGATCACCTCCTATGTTCCAGGCACTGTGCTAAACATTTTACCAACATCTCAAGTGATCCTCACAACAACACTCAGAGATAGGTATCATCATTCCCATTTTACAGATGGAAAAGGAAGAGGAGAAGGGGATAAGCACCTATAAAGCACCTGCCAGGCACTATGCAAAGTGCTTAAAAAAATATTCAGTGAGGAACCTGCATTAACAAGGATCTAAATTAAGGTAGAGGAAATATAATTGGAAAGGAAATGATGGCTACAAGGTTTTACTGAGGTAGATGAAGAGACTGAGGCAAACAGAGGTTAAGTAATGTGCCCAGGATCACACAGCCAGTAAATGTCTAAGGCTGGATCTGAACTCAGGTCTCACTGGTTGCACTATCTGCTGCACCACCCAGCACAACAAGTATTTACGAAGAGCCTCCGGTGACCAAGATGCTGCTAAGTGCTAGGGATGCAAATAAAAAGAAACAAATCCTGTTCTCAAGGAGCTAACATTCTAATGAGGAAGAAAACATACATAAAATAGACAAAGAATAGATAAAAATAAATGAGATAGTTAAATACAAGTGAATTTGGGAGGGTAATAAGCACTTGGCAGTTAAGTATCAGTATGTGGTTCATGAGAATATGATGCTTGAGCAGTGACGTGAAAGCAGACAGACATCCATCGAGACACAGGTGAGGAGGGCATATAGTGCAGGCTTAGGGGCCAACCAAAGCACAAGCATGGACACAGGTCATGGGATGCCTTCTGTGATGAACGGAAAGGATGCCAGTTCTGCTACATTCAAAAGTATAGGATACGGAATAATAAATAATGGGGATTGAAAGCTAGATTGGGCCTGGGTTATGAAGAGCTTTAAAAGCTAAAGAGAACCTTGGGGAACCCTCACAGTTAAGGGGCAGAATATGAATGATAACCTGCAAAAGAGATTGAGGAGCAATTAGAGAGATAAAGCAGGATAACACCATGGAAGTCCAGTGAGGAGAGAGTGCTGAGAGAAGACAGAGGATGGTCTTCAGTGTGAAGAAGAACGGGAGAAGGATGAGGACTACAAAGGACCATCAGATGTGGTGAGGCAGGAATGGCCCGAATGAATTCTTAGTGGGAGGATGAATTTTACCTCATGTGCTGCACCCCAACAGAATGCTAACTCATGGAAGACAAGGACATTTTTGGTTTTGTCTTTGTATCCTTTAGCACAAGGCACATGGTAGGTGCTTAATAAATGCTTATTTGTTTGAAAGGGAGGAGAGTGGTAGAAAGCTTGAAAAGACAGATTGGAGTCTGATTGTCAAGGACAATAAATGACACTCTAAGGGGCTTCGCATTTAACCTATAGGCAAAAGGGAACCACTGAAGTATTTTGAGCAGTAGATGGTATGTAGACCTTTACAAAAAGACTAGGAGAACAAAAAGGAGACAATTATAACATCCCAGGAAAACGTTAATGAGAATTTAAATTAAAGGCAGTATAACTGGAAAGGAGATAATGGATTCAAGATTTTACCAAAGTGCAATCAGTAAGTCTTAGTATCTAACTCAACAGATGAGGTGAAGGAAAAGGAAGAATCCCCAAAAATGTGTAAGTTTTGAGCTTTGGTGACTTGGAAGAGCCACAAGAAAGGTGAGAGGATGAACAGATTTTGTCAGTTTTTGTTGCTGTTGTGCAGGGCAGGGAGGCAAAAATTTGATGTGAAGTTCAGTTTTTAGACATGTTAAATTTGCAGTTCCAGTAGAATATCTGAGTGATGATGATGCCCAATGGGCTAACAGGAATATTTTAAACTATGAGAGTACATGGAAATGCCAAGGGAGAGAGTATAAAGAAAGAAAAGACCAAAACAGACCTTTAGGGGACACCCTCACAGAAGGGCATAGGAAGGAGAACATGTAGGAACAAGCAGAGGCATGGATGAAAACTAAGGGAGAACATGTCACAAGAGTCAAGGGAGGAGGGATTTAAAGAAGTCAATTATATCAAAGCCTACAAAGAAAGGTCATGAAGCAATCAATCAACACACATTAATTAAGCACCGAGTGTCAGACCCCATGCTAAGCACTAGGAATACTTACATTCTAATGGTTTAGAGCCATACTGCAGAAGGTTGAGGAGTAGGGTGGTGACATAGTTGATGGAACTAGTTTAAATTACATTTTAGAACATTAGGAGCAAAGGGCAGCAGAGAAACAGACTGGAGAAGTCAATGGCCATGGGGAATTGCTTTTATTTGTTTGTTTTTAGGATAGAGAAAGACCTAAGTCTATTTATATACACCAGAAATGGAGAAAGAAGAAGGGTAAGATTATAAATCTGACTAGGGCCTTCTTTTCTCTTTGTAAACTTCCACAGGTAACCTTACTGGCTTCCATACGTCAAATTATTTCTCTTAAAAAGATACCTCCCAAATCTACATGCCTAGTCTTAACTTCTCTCTTGAAGTACTTTCTTTCCACAAACTTCATTGCTTCCCTACTGCTATGTTCCTCTCAAATTTCTTCCAACTCATTTGCCATTATGTTAAAAGTCTTCTGGATAAATTAAAATAAAGCTAACTTTTTAGTAGGATTGTGAATAAACTGTATAATTAGAGAACGTTACAACTAAAGATAGAGAAGAGCATTTGATCAACCTATCTCTCTTCTCCCTCCCACCCCCAATTATGGGAACTGAAGTCAAGAGAGGTTCAGTGATTTACTCAAGGACAGAGCCAGCTGGTTACAAGGAACCGAATTGGAACCCAGGTCTCTTTTATTCCCATTTCAGTTCTCTTTACACTTGATAGAATCATGGAATCTTAATATTAGATGCAACCTTAGTGACCATCCTAAGGTTTGCAAAACACTGTAATATGCTTTCTTATTGGAGCCTCACAACAGGGCAGTTGTTATTAATGTCTCCAACAGGGTGGCTGGGCAAAGTACACAGAGTGCCAGGTCTGAATTCAGTAAGCCTTCTCTCCCTGAGTTTAAATCTAACCTCAGACGCTTACTAGCTATGTAACCCTGGGCAAATCTCTTAACCCTGTTTGCCACAGTTTCCTCATCTGTAAAATGAACTGGAGAAGGAAATGGCAAATCATTCCAGGATCTTTGTCAGGAAAACCCCAAAGGAATCACACAGGGTCATAGGTAACTGAATAACAACTATACAACAGCATTAATGTCTATTTTACAGATGAGGAACCTGAGGCAGAGATCAGGTGACTTGCCTAGAGGTCACCATGTTAATATGTACTTGTGGCAGGATTTGAATTTTGGTCTGCCTGACTCCAAGTGAACAAGTACCCCCCAAAGACATACCCAAAAAATGGTCATTCAGTTTTTGCTTGGAGAACTTTAGTAAGGCAGATTCCACTCTCTTAAAGTAATCCAATGCTCTTTGGGATGGTGCCAACTCTTAGGAAGTTTCTCCTAAATTGGGGCAAAAATTTTCTTCTCTTCTACTTCTACAGACTCATCCTCATTCTGCATCTGTGGAAGGTTTGTCTGAGACTTACCATATTCCATTAGATGTGGGCAAAATCCCCTGTTAAATCTGAGCTGTAAGGACCAAAAAAAATGTATCATCTAATGAGCTTCTCTACACAGAGATGGCTCTACTGTCAGTATCTTTCAAGCATGGTAGAATCTCACAGGGGCACATTCTACTACCAAAGCCTTCAGGATTCCAAGTAAGACATCCAGCCATCAAAAATACAGAATCACATTTCGGAACGGCAGCGATGTCATCAGCCATCTAGTCTAATCTGTACATAGCCCAAAACAATCCCCACTGTCACACAGCTATTAAGTGGTCATCCAGCTTTTGCATGAAGAATGAGAGGGAACCTATTACTGTCTGAAGTAGCTCATTCCACTTTTGGAAAGCTCGATCTGTCCTAAATTTTCCTTTTTGCAGCTATGATCCAACAGTACAAGTTTAATTCCACATGATAGCTCTTCAGACACTTGAAGAGATCATTCCTCCATTCTCTTGGCCCTGGGCCCTGCGAAGTCTTCTTTTCAGTCACTTTCCTGGATCCTTCAAAGTGATCCTCATATAGCGTGGCCTCAAGGCCCTTCATCATCACAGCTGCGTTGCTGTAGATTTTCTCCATTTTAATTACTGATGTTTTGCCTAAAATTCCTGGAACTGAACATAATAATGTTGATGTGATCTGACCCAGAGGTAGGATTTAACTGTAGTTTTCTTGTTCCTAGAAATCATGCCTCCTCATAATGAGTCCAAGATGGTACTGGCTTTTTACCTGTTATGTAATGCTCTTGATTCATACTAACTTACCCTGTGTCTAGCTCTTTTCAGAAAAATTGGCCAATACTGCCTTCCTTTTCTTATTGTGAAATCGAGTTTTAAACCAAAGTATACGACTTTACATTTATCCCTAGTAAATTTCATTATATTATGTTCAACTCAATGTTGTATCCTGACTAGATGATTTTGGATACTGACTGTCATCAATGTGTCAACTATCCCTCATGGCTTTATGTGATCTACAAATTTTGTAAGCAGTTTTATCTAAGGCACTGTATATAAACAGATGCCCTGGGACACTCCAGGGAGCCCTTCTTCCCACCTTTCACCAGTTCAGAATCTAACTATAAGATAGCCTATGCCACACATTCTTCTCTCTCATGATAACAGCATGAAATACTTGAATCACTTTGCTAAAATATAGATAAACTACATGTAAAAGAGCACCCTCTTCTACCCATTCAGTAACCCATAAAAACTAGTTTAATTATGCACTGCATGACCAATTCTTGATGAAACTATACAGGCTCTCCAACCAAACATAACTTTTCTAAATTTTTCACAAACCACTCAATAATCTGTTCTAGAATTCTGCCAGGAATTGAGGCAAAATTCACTTGCCAATAATTTGGAAACTCTTTCCTTAAAGGGGAAAAAAAACCCCTTTCTCCAGTACTACTATCCCAATCTTCTCTTTCTCTCTCAGGTATTACTCCAGTACTACTGCCCCAATCTTCTCTTTCTCTCTCAGGTATTACTGACAGTATTCCAGCAATCACATCCAACAGACCATTCCAGGAGAGATTTCCTCGAACCAGTTGAGTTGAATTTATGGGGTGGGAGGAGGGAGAACTAAATCTTCTTCTTTTTGTATCATGAATCAATGCTCTACTAACCATTATTTTCCTACCCTTTCCAAAAATCATTCTCATTGGCAAAGAAAACAGAAGAAAAATAAGGCTTAAGCAGGACTGTGCCATTCCATGTTGTCAGCCATCAGCACCCCATGCAACCCAAACAGCAGTCCTATCATCCTCTCAGACGATTCCCCCCCTTTTTCCCAGTATAGCTAAACACAACCACAACATCCACTTTTGTGGTCCTTAGCATTCCTCTCAAGCATTGGCTCATTCTGAGCTTTGGCACCCAGTACAGACACTGTTTTAACAGTATGGTGTCAGGCTTCTGTATTCATCCCCTTTGACTTTTATTGCTCCATCCATACATATCTTAAAAAAAAATAAATCTAAGTTGTTTGGTGAGTTCTCTGTGCATCCACATTGGTCTTTGCAGGAAATCATCCTTTTCTTACCGAGTTGGAATCTTTTCTTCTTGTGCCTTTAGAATTTCATCCATAGGAGTTTATATAAAAAGGTCCCCTTTTGGAGACAGGAGTTATACAAGAGGGAAGGCAAAGGCCAATGTTAAAATAATAAAGGTGAGCACTCTATGAAAACTGTTTAAGTAAATATTACGTAGGCAGCGGCTTCCTCCCTGTGGAGGGACTAAGGTGGTATCCATGTGGGCTTCTGTCTTTACTTATCTTTTCTTTAAATTATTTGAATATTTTTGCATTAATTTATCATTTATTTGAAGGTGTGCCTAAAAACAATATTTACAATATTTGTATAAATATGTAGATACACTCACATATAGACATTCAAAAGTCAGTTTGGCATAGTGGATAGAGGGCCACGTCTTGCTTCTGATGTAATTTAGCTTGGTAACCCAGGGTAAGCCATTTTACTTGTAAGGGGCCCCCCTCACCTCCTGAGGATGCTTAGTTAATCAGTACAGTTAATGATCTGTACTGATAAAGTTCCCAAAAAGAAAGCTCCTCCACTGATAAAACCAAAGATCCAGTGAGTCAGCCAGGCCCCAAGCACTTACTAAACATTTACGCACCACACACATATATGTACACACATCCACAAATGCATACCTATATATATGTACATATGTATACATACATGTACATGCATATATATGTATGTAGACATATAATTTTGCCCTCATGAAATCACTGAGAAATAGAAAAGGCATATATTATTATCACACTCTGGATGTTACCATTACCCACAAGTGTTCCATTTCCCTTGACAAAATCTCTTATATTCCTCTATCAGACCATTACCAACTATCATTCCATCTTTATATATACCTCACCCCTCTCCAAAGCTACTGCACTCCAAACCAAACTTTATTGAGATATATAATCCCCTAGAACCCATGGGCATTAACCCTTGTTCTGATTTTACCTTCCTCCCTTTCTTATCTCTATCTTATATTTAACCAATTCATTTCTACACTGTTCCTTACTCTGGAAGCCCTTATCACATAGCAGGTAAAAATAGGCAGCAATAATTTTCCAACAGAAGTAGTGTAAAGGATGTCACCGGAGAGGGATTTGAGGGAAAAAAGCAAGTGAACCTGGCATGTGTTAAGAAGGAGGGATAAAGCAATAGATGGAATTCATGTTCTACTAGTACCCAAATGATAGCAAAGAAACTAGCTATTAGTAGGTGGGCCATATAAAGGACTTACAGAAAGGTATGTGCAAAGTTTTCAGTAAAGCATCTCATATCATTCCTGTGGATAATACGGAGAGATGTGGCTTAGAATATCATACAATGGGGAGTTGGAATTAGTTGCAAGGTTAGGCTCAAGGAAAATTCATTATTACTAGCCCTCCTGAATGGGTTTACAATTAGGATCATTCAATAATTTAATAAACACCTACTGTATGGAGGGAGAGTTGGTGCATGATTTTTGTTAACAGATGACTGTACATTCAACACAGCCTCTGAGGCTGAAATGCAACAAAGGACTGATTCTCTGTTGCTTGTGTTAATTCTAGTCGAACACTTAACCCCAAGAAAACACAGGTTTCTCCACCAGCCAGCACTACACCATCCATACATGGAACCACTGGTTACAGCAAATAGAGATATTAATACTGTGGATTAGTTCACTTATTTTGGAAGTATATTTTCTAGGGATGTATACATGAGGTTAACGCATGCATTGTCAGAGCTACTTCAGCGTCTGGCAGCTCCAAAGGAAAGTGTGGGAAAGAAGAGATATAAGCTGCCTACCAAACTGAAGATCTACAGAACTGTTGTACTAACCTCATTGTCGTATGCCTATGAAACCTGGATAGTATACCAGCACCATGCCAGGAAACTGAGTAACTTCCATTTCAATTGCCCTAGTTGTGAATATCTTCTGGTCCTACCAAGGTCCGTTCTTTACCTGAACTGCCAAGAATATATTGCAGATAAGTACAACTCTGATGGAGTGACCATGTTGTTCAAATGTCAGGTGTACATCTGTTTAAAAGACTATTTTTATGTAATATTCGTGCAAATCTCACATGGAGATCTGAAGAACCAAAACAAGGACATTCTCAAGGTCTCTCTCAAAAACTCTGAAACTGATTGTAAGACATAGGAGACACTGGCACAGGACCATCTAGCACAGTATGCCCACATCAAAGAAGGCACTGTGCTCTATGAGCAAAGTAGAATTGTAGTCACTCAAAAGAAATGCAAGATATTTAGATATTTAGAGACATCTCCTATCCAAATGTTCATACGGACTAGGGGCAGCTAGGTGGTGCAGTGGATACAGCACCAGTGCAGGAATCAGGAGGACCTGAGTTCAAATCTCACCTCAACACTTGACACTCACTAGTTGTTGTGGGACCTTGGGCAAGTCACTTAACCCCACCTGCCTCATCCTGGTGCTGAATCCTGATGAATATCTGGTCACTGGATTCAGATGGCTCTGGAGGAGAAGTGAGGCTGGTGACCTGCAGAGCCCTCCCTCATTCAAAACAAAGTCAAGTGCAAGTCACGTCATCATTTCTCTGATGGCATCGTCTTCATTGGCAACAAAGGACGGACACACAAACACATACACACAGAGACTATCTAGAGTGATGTTATTTTGGTTCCCTTAAAGAATGAAGGACAACGAGCAACCAATGGGCCAGGAGCTGTGCTTGGTCATTTGGGATACAAAAAAAGAGACAAAATAGAATTCTTGTCTTCATGGAACTCTCAATCTAATAGGGGATAAAATATGCAAACAAAGATATATATATATATATATATATATATACACACACACACACATATATATAAAAAAGCTAGATATAAACAGAATAAATAGGAAATAATTAATGAAAAGAAAGCATTGGAATTAAGAAGGATTGGGAAAGCTTTCTTTAGGAGGTAGGATTTTAGTAGGGACTTTAAGGAAGTCTAATCCATCCTCCTCATCCACCAGCTAACTCTAGGCATTACTTGGTATAGATTCATATACCGGTACTAAGTAGCCATGGAATCACTGCAGTACTTTAAAGTTTGATGCAATTGCCACAATATTATCCCAAAATAGGCACATTTAGAAAATTCACCTATAGGGATTCAGGGAATCCTTCCTCCATTTGAACTATGAGGTGGACATCAGTGATGACAACAGTTAATGCTTTGGTAATCATATGAAACCCTGCTATATGTCTCATTTGATATTTATCATCAGAGGATTATTACACAAAATCATTTCTGATTACGACTCTCAAGCAATCTCTGAGGAAAATGAGAGGGCAAATACTAAAGGTATAAAGAATATAAGACTTATACTGTGAGACTTAGTCTGTCGTTTATTGGCTACAAAAAAGCATTTGACTCTGTAGAGCAAATTGCAGCCTTAAAAATTCTCCACCAAGGTGTCACCCAGGCACATGGTAAGATCACATCAGCTAATATCTCATCTTCATCTAGACTTTTTTCTACAGTCAAATCCTCTTAATTAGCACACCCTGCTAGCAACAGAAGTGTACCAGTTAAACTCTCATCCTGATTATCAGAGACTGATGGGAATTGGGCCGGTGGAAAGAGATATTCACTATTCATGAATCTCTTTTAAAACATGCAATTTAGAAAACACTTTAAAAACTTTAGAAAGGGAAGATCATCTTATTCAGCAACTCCAGTGGTTTTCATTAAAAAGCTAACGTTTATCTTGTTACAATAATTATCTTATTGGAATAGTTCATAATATTTTCCTATTCCTTCAATGAGATACTGCAATATGAAAATCATCACAATAAACTAAATGCTAACTTATTAATGAAAATCACTATACAGCAGAAAGGGAATGAAGCACAGAATGAATAAGGAGCAAGTTTATGTTCCCAAAAGCCATTCACACCTGTTACCTGCGATGTGCACTCTCATGGACAGATCCACCATTAACTCGTGCCATTCTAGTCATTACTAAACAGCAGCCTCAGAATTTACTTACTGCTCCAATTGGCTGGTCAATGATCAAAGTAGCAAAAATGGAATACAAATGTACTTTCTTCCCCAAATCGCTGTCAAAGGAAGTGCATCATAAGGTGTTAACTTGCTCTTCAACTTCAGTTTTTGTTTATATGACCACAGAGGTAGAGTATTTTTGTTGTTCAATCACTTAGTTATCTTTCAATGAAATGCAGTAAATCCGTAACTTGTTTACTCTAAAGATGACTTGTTCTAACACCAACAAAGGTGGGTTTTTTCTGTATTTGTTTTCTGATCGCATAAGTAACTACTCTATTCATAACATCTTTTATACACATTCCCCTTCTCCATCCTGATCCAGTCACCACCCTGCTGAAGACCCTCATTAACTCATTCCTGGATCACTGCAAGAGGCTGGTGGTTGATCTCCCCCTCCTCTCTATCTCCCCATTCTAGTGACACTTCACTTAGCTGTCAAATTGATCTTCCTCGAGTGCAGGTCTGATCATGTCACTCCCAACCCTGCACAACTGAATAAATCCATGATACCCTACCGCCTCCAGGATCAAATATAAAATCCTCTGTTTGGTTTTAACGTCCTTTGTAACCCAACCTCTTTCTACTGTTCTATCTTACTACTTTTTGGTCCACACCACCCCTTCCCATGTGCTCTGCGATCAAATGGCACTGGTCTCCCTGCTATTCCGTGCTTCATCTCCCAACTTCCAGGTATTTTCATGGCTGTCTCTCACATGTGGAATTCTCTCCCTCTTCGTCTCCAAATCATGGTTCCTTCATATATCTTGTGTGTACATAGTTGTTTACATGCTGTTTCCCTCATTAGGTGGTGAGTTTCTTGAAAGCAGAGACTGTTTTTGCCAGGTTGATGTATCCCCAGTACATAGTTTCTCTGCACGTAGTAGGCACTTAATCCTTGTTGACTTGATATCAGATTCACTGAGAATTAGGACCTAAAAAAACAAACACACAAACACACACACACATTCCCACACAACGCACTATTTTCTCATGAATAAGACATGAACTTTTAATCAGTTCACTGATTAATCCACTTCTAGACCATTCACCAAGAGTACACAGTTCCTTCGACTCTATAGCATACTTCAATCTAATGAATTAAGTCCTTGAATCAGAACAGTGGGAGTCTTACAGTTTCCCTGGTACTGTTTGCATTTGGTTCCATAATAGGCTTTCAGTTCCCCAACCTACCCAACCTTGCCAAAGATGAAACCCTAAAGTGATTTTAAGCACTATAATCCCCAGGATTTGGGGAGCTTCTTTCCCAAGGATGCCTTCATTTACTAAAGAAAATTTTGGGGATATTCTTGATTTCTAATTTGCCATTATGCAAATCCACCTAGATAGCTGGTAGCTCAATGGACACAGCACTGGGCCAGAAGTCAGAAGACTTGAATTCAAATCTGGCCTCAAACACTTATTAAACTGTTTGACTCTGGGCGATTCATTTAATCTCCATCTGCCTCAAACACCGCAATAGTAAAATAGGGACAATAATGTTACCTACCTCCCACTGTTGTTGAGAGGATCAAATGAAATAATATTTGCATAGGGATTACCACAATGCATATTGTTGTTCAGGCACGTCTGACTCTTGGTGATTCTCTCAGGGATTTTCTTGGCAAAGACACTGAAGTGGTTTGTCATTGCCTTCTCCAGCTCATTTTACAGATGACAGCACTGAGGCAAATAGAGTTCAGAGTCTTGCCCAGACTCACAAAGTTACTGAATATCTGAGGCTGGATTTGAACTCAGGTCTTCTTGACTCCAGGTTGGGTTCTCTACTCACTGTGCCACCTAGCTACCCATAGTAGGTATCTAATAAATATCTGTCTCATTTCCCCTCCCCATTTTAAATAGCTTTTATGGGACTGAGAATATTCCTAATATCTCATCTTCCTTAAATTACAGTTGGATTTTAAAAAGACACAATGGGTGCTGGGCTTTTAATGGGAGTAAATCATTAAGAAGGACAATCTGGTTTACATCAACCTTTGGTCTTTCTGTCTAAAGCAAATCTGAATTTTACTGGGGAATCACCTGTATATAGGATGTGTCTATTGCCGTTATAAGTACCTACCACAGCAACTTAAACAGAGAAGGTGCCAAATCATTGTCTGATGATTCAATCTGACTTTACTGTAGGAATACTTTGTGTAAAAATATATATTTTTTAAGAGTTTACAAACTATATGGCTGGGTTTAACCAACATGCAGTTATTAGCATCTGAGCTGTTTATGGGGATATTCATTGCTCTGTCCTGGAAATAGCTCCTGAGCTCTTTATGGATTGCCTCCTGATGCTCATGAAGCCAGGATTTCTCTCAGGCAGCTGTTACCAGCTACCACTCTATAGTTCATATGACCTGGATTCCTTAAAGGAGTTTCTTAACCTGGTATCTGTGGCCTTGGTTTTTTTTTTCCTTTTGTTGTTATTTAAAAAAATGTTTTGATAACTGTATTTCAATAATTTGTAATCCTGGATATATTACTTTGTCCATTAAAAAAAACCTTATTCTAGAAGGCTTCATCAGATTGCAAAAGCGATTCATACAAAAAAAGTTTAATGTCCCTCTTCCAGAGGTCTATTCAAGTTTCTTTAACACCTCCTCGAAAATCCTTAGGATCATAATAGGCTGGCTGGAAGAGAACTTATAGGTCATCTAATCCAACTCTCAATATGTGGATGACAAAACGGAAGCCTGAGAAAATTCAAGTGACTGACCCACACAATATGTAGCAGATACAATATTCACACTAAATTCAGTGTTCAAAGTTCTATATCCTTTCTAATGCTCTCACTCGTGGGTTAATTTGATTCAGTCACATGGCCTAGGCTGTGATTGGGGATTCACTACCAAATAAGACATTGTCTACAAGCTTTCTATGGACTGGACTGGGCAAATCTTTCAGTCAAATGTGAGTATTCAGCCTTAAAGGAGTTAGAACAAATATTTGCCAGTGGAATGTAATGGGCACTCAAGAAATAACTGTGGATTGAATGAAGAGAAAATAATTTCTTACAAAATACTGGCACTGGTGGGTAACTAAAATACCTTTTCTTTTGCTTAGAAAGAAAGCATTTTGTAAAACTGATAATACAATATAATTTGGAGAGCTAGTTTTTCTTGTTATTTGAGGTAGATAATTTACTAAAAGGACCATTTTCTCTAATACCATAGGTAGAATCAGACATTTTAAATTATCTTTATGTCAAGTTTTCAACCTATCAACTATTCTTAGATATTTATTTCTGTTCTCTAAACCTGAAAGTGGTATGCATCACAGGAATATATTAAAAAAAAATAACAGCTAGCATTGCTAAAGAACTTTACTATTTGCAGAGTACTTTTACATTTGTTATTTCATTTGATCCATACAACAATGCTGTGAAATAGGTGCTATCGTTATCACCGTTTTAGATGATTAAACTGAGGTTGAAAGAGACAGCTAATGGCATAATGGACCAAGTGCTGAGCCTGAAATCATACAGACCTGAATTCAAATCTAGCCTCAGCTGTGGGACCCTGGGCAAATCATTTAGTCTCAGTTTCCTCAACTGTAAAACGGGGATAACAATAGCAATAACTCACAGGATTGCTGAAAGGGATCAAAAGGGATTTGTAAAAAGCTCTTAATACAATCCCTGGCACACAGTAGGTACGATGCTTCCTCCCTCCTTCCCCTTCCCTTAAGGGACTTGTCCAGGATTGTAAGGCTAATAAGTATCTGAGGCAGTATTTGAACTCCACTCTTCAAGACCTCAAGTCCAGTGCTCAATGACCTATGTCACTTAGCTGATTCTTCAGGCAGGTCCATGCTTTCAAAGTCTCTGCCCTTGAATCACTCTCTCTGCAGTTTCAGTGCAGTGACTCTTGGTGAACCAGTAAACAGGGAGGAAGAGCCCAGGAACAGGAAGACTGAAGAGATTAAGGTGAGTGGTAAGGAAACGTAGGACATAAAAAAGGGGGTGAATCAGTTTTTTTAAAAAAATTCTACAGTTTTGAAGAAGTCCAGATCTTTGTTGCATGTTTTTGTTATCTGGAAGCCAAAAACAACTAACATTCCAGCATTCTTCCTAATGGTCAAGGGTCTACTTAAACCTTCTGAGGTGGACACTTACTTTGCCCATTTCAAAGCTGTCAAGTGCCACAGAGCTTCAATTTGTTATTACAGATTTCTAAAGATGCCATGGCCAACAGCTCACTTTCTTATTATTGTATTGCTAGAATGGGAGGAAATCAACGATCCAAATTTGATGATTGAAAAAAGCATAACTGAAATCTACAAATTATCCAAAACTTTATTTCAGAAAATAGTACCAACTTTATTTAGCCCATAAGTCTTTTATAAAGACTTTTACAGAAATTATCTTTTATTTCTTTCTTCTGGTCCTGAGTAAGGCATAAACTGGATAATTAGTTTCAAAACAATCAAGTTGATTTTATGAAGGAAGGTGCAGTGCAAATGATAGAGACCTAATTACACTGGAGCCTTATGCAAAAGAACAAATACCTTCCCAACTCCCACCTCATTAGTCCCCACCCTAAGCAAAGCTACAAAGCAAACTCCCCTTTCCTTAGTGAGTGTATCCTTCTCTC
The DNA here is from genome assembly GCA_023548195.1 of Bettongia penicillata ogilbyi. Classification (NCBI taxonomy): domain Eukaryota; kingdom Metazoa; phylum Chordata; class Mammalia; order Diprotodontia; family Potoroidae; genus Bettongia; species Bettongia penicillata. The sequence continues at coordinate 1,451,150 of JAJHZJ010000164.1, read as the reverse complement.
TCCTTGCAGGATTTCTTCTGTCCCTCTCTCCTCCCATTCCTCTCCCCTCAGGTATTCTAAATAATCTAGGTCCTTCTGGTCATCTGGGAATACATCTAGTAAACTCACCGATAATTAGGCGTTGAAGACTTAAAGTGTTCATTAGGTAAGTTCACATTTTAGAATAAAAGTCTTAGAACAAAGAAATGAATTAGAGGCAATGGTGGGAGAAATCTTTTTGGGTAGAAGAAGTGCTTATTTTCTTTAAATCAGACAACATAAATAACCTCTGAATCTTAGGTCAACTCTAGCTCCCATACCATTTTAAAGATAATGTCTGAGCTCTTGGCTACAAGATATTGAGACAGGTGGTTAAGTAATTAAGCAAGCTGAGCAACCTGTTTTGTCTTCCTGTAAGATTTTCTGGAACTTACAAATATAGCTTTAGACATAAAATATGAACTTACACAGACAGATCTGATCAGGTCACTCCTGTTCAAAAATTTATTCCATGGTTCCCTATTTCCCCCAGGAAAAAATATAAAACTCTTCAATCTAGCATTTAAAGCCCTCCTCAATCTTGCTCCCACTTCTCAGACATTTCATATTCCTTCCCTTCAGATTCTCTATATGCCATTGAAACTGATCTCATAGTTGCTCCTCAAATTTCTCATTCCATCTCTGCACTTCACAGCACAGACTATCTCTTCTACTTGAAACACACCCCTTTTTCACTTCTGCCTCTTAAGAATGGATTCCTGGCTTTCTTCAGCACTCAGTTCAGACTCTACCTCCTATGACAGACACTTTCTAGATTCCTCAAAGCTGTTATTCCTCCCTCTCGCCCTCTTCAAAACATCTTGTGCTCACTGTCTCTCAGTTCATGCTGTATCCCTACAACAGAATTTAAGTTTCTTAAGGGCAGGGATTGTTTCATTTTTGTCTGTATATGTATCCCCATCACCTCATACAGTAATTGGCTCAGAGGATGTGTTGAATGAATGTTTGTTTAACTGAACTGTATGAACTTAGGAGGTGTTACCTCCCACTTTGTTGTCTTTCCAGTAAATAAAGAGAATACCTAGAAAATGCTGTTTTGAGTTCTATAATAGTGGACGACATCACTCTAAAACTGCTCAAGAGATCCGTACCAGGTAACCTTTGGAAATAACTAACTTGTAACTACTAACCAATACCAAATCAAAAGTCCCATGCCTTTAGAGGTAAATAGGGACCGTAAACTAACCTAGTACTATATTCCCAAAATTCTGAATAAAGGAAATGAGTCCCAAAACCAATAATTCATACTGCTGTAGAATTCTGGTTACTTTGTACTATTTCTCAAACGGGATAGATGATGCTCTACCATAGAAGCTATATGTTTCCTGTATTTTCAGATTTTACTTACTAAAAGCTAACCAAATTATAATCTGATTCATTAGGCAAATATAGATCTATCATGGCTCAATCTAGGCACTATGAAGCATAACTATAGGGATAAAGATAGAATCCCTCAAATTAGGAAATGTGAAATCGGACTTTGGTAATAGGGAGGGGAAAATGGACTGGACCTGTAATTTCATGGGTGTAGTAAAAGGCTGGATCATACTAACTTCTATCAAGTGCTATCATGTGTCAGGAATTGTGAAAGATGGGCTACCAAGGCAGACTAGAACCTTCTCTACCTCTTGTCATAGAGCACTGAGAAGCTGAGTAATTTATCCAGGATCACAGTATGTGTCAGATGAGATTTGAACCCAGGACTTTCTTTTTTTTTCTGATTTTATTTTATTAATTATTTTATTTGTTTTCAGTTTTCTACAATCACTTGGATATATCTTAGATTTTTCCTCCCTCCCAGAGATGGTGTGCAGTCTTATATATGTTCTATACATACATTCTTATTAAATAAATCTTCACCTTAGTCATGTTGCATAGAAAAATTAAAATGAATAGGAGAAACCATAAAACCAAACAAAACATAACACAAGAGAAGAGGGTCTGCTTCACTCTGCGTTCCAATTCCACAGTTCTTTCTCTGGATGTGGAAGGCTTTTTTGCCTCAAGAGTGAACCCAGGACTTTCTTACTCTAAGGCTAGTCCTCTATGCACTGCATCATGCTCGCTCCTGAAATCTATGTTGAAAAAATTCTAATACAAAATAATTAATCATAAAAAATTTACTGCATATAATATTAGTCCGATCTTTTGATTCTACCATTTAAGAGTGGGGTTTGTTTCTCTCTTATTTTAGTTTCTATACCCAGAATTCTGGAGATGTTCAAGTTTCATAACAAGAAAAAATTAACTTTTTAATACTTAAAAGAAAAAATTTCACTGAAAAAAATTTAATCTAGCACAACAGAAAAAAATTGTTATTAAGAAAAATAGCCTGGAGGGAGTGTGGGAAGGAGGCAGGACAGAAAAAAAGAAATTCAACTCTTCTCTATTAGGATCAGGAGGGGAGAGGAAAACCTGGAAAAGATAAATCCAAAAGTTTTCTTCTTGGGATCCACGTTACACATTTAACAATCCTGACAGCCTTACATTAGGCCAAGATTCTGAAGCTTAACACACAATTCACAAAAGTGTACTTTTTAAAACAGAGAGAGTAACTCCTAAATTTTTATAATTCCTGTGCTATGTCCTATGATTCTTAGTTTTCCCTTCCAAAAAAAAGTGCTCAGCAGTTTAAATTGGCTGCTTTTTAAAAATGAAATTAGCACCCCACACATCAAGTTACCACAAACCAAAACGTGAAAATAACAACAGCAAGCATTTAAGGTTGACAGAACAATCTCCATGTTCTCACTTGATCCTCATAATAACTCTGAAGTAGGTGCTACTGTTTTTATAGATTTACAGATGAGGAAACTAAGGAAGCCAAAAGTTAAATAACATGTCCAGGGTCACACAGCTTGTAAGTACCTAAAGTCAGATTTGAATTCACACTTTCCTGACTCTAAGTTCTATGTTCTATCTACTGAGTCACAGAGCTAAAAATATAACACAGTACAGTGATAAGCAAAACTTCATCATCATGACCACTGAAACATAATCACTGAGAAACTAGTCATGGAAAACAAGATAAAATGTTCTTTGGGAGGGTGGAGCCAAGATGGCAGAGTAGAAAGACTCACATAGGCTAGCTCCAAACTCACAGCCCATATATTTCCTGCAAGAAGAACTCCCCACAAATTCTGGAGCACTGCAAGGCGTGCAGAAACACACTGGAAAAGATTTCTGCTCCAGAGAGCCCTGGAGAGCCATCCCCAGGGGTCCGTCGCGCTCTGGACAGCGGAGTCCACCCCTGTGCTGCCCTGGCCGCGTGGCCCCAGAGGAGCAGATCCAAGCAGGCTTCAGGGACACAACCTCCAGCGGCCACAAAGGTCCCTCCGCCCACAGACGCTACAGGTCAGTGAGAGAGACGTCTGGGCTGGCCGAGAGGGGAGCGGGGTGTCTCCGTGGCTCGGGCCCCCTCGGGAGGAAGCGGAGGAGGGAGCGGCAGAGGCAGCAGCGGCAGCCCGGTACCCCCAGAGCAGTAGGTAGAAGTTCAGGGCCATTACCAAAGGTCTCTGCATAAACCCCCTGAGGGAACTGAGACTGGGAGGCGGCCCTGCCCCCACCCGAGCACCAGAACTTAAGCTCACATTGAATAGCAGCTGCGCCTGCCGCAGAAAGCCCATTTGAATCTCAGACCCCAAGCACTAGCTGGGTGGATCTAGGTGGGGGTGGACAGGAATCTCTGAAGTCAAGTAACTGGCTGGGAAAATGCCCAGAAAAGGGAAGAAAAATAAGACTATAGAAAGCTATTTTGATGGGGTATAGATGTTCCCGCCTTTCAATTCTGATGACGAGGAACTATTCTTATCGTCAGGGAAAGATGTGGAGGTCGGGGCCTCTCTATCCCAGACATCCCAGGAGGATGTCCAATGGGCTCAGGCCATAGAAGAACTCAAAAACGATTTTGAAAATCAAGTTAGACAGGTGGAGGAAAAACTGGGAAGAGAAATGAGAGAGATGCAAGAAAAGCATGAAAAATGGGTCAATACCTTGGTAAAGGAGACCCAAAAAAATGCTGAAGAAAATAACACCTTGAAAAATAGGCTCACTCAATTGGCAAAGGAGGTTCAAAAAGCCAATGAGGAGAAGAATGCTTTCAAAAGCAGAATTAGCCAAATGGAAAAAGAGGTTCAAAAGCTCACTGAAGAGAACAGTTCTCTCAAAATTAGAATGGAACAGATGGAGTCTAATGACTTTCTGAGAAACCAAGAAATCACAAAACAAAACCAAAAGAATGAAAAAATGGAAGAGAATGTGAAATATCTCATGGGAAAAACAACTGACCTGGAAAATAGATCCAGGAGAGACAATTTAAAAATTATGGGACTACCTGAAAGTCATGATCAAAAAAAGAGCCTAGACATCATCTTCCTTGAAATTAACAAGGAAAACTGCCCTGATATTCTACAACCAGAGGGCAAAATAAGTATTGAAAGAATCCATCGATCACCACCTGAAAGAGATCCAAAAAGAGAAACTCCTAGGAACATTGTGGCCAAATTCCAGAGTTCCCAGGTCAAGGAGAAAATATTGCAAGCAGCTAGAAAGAAACAATTCCAGTATTGTGCAAATACAATCAGGATAATACAAGATCTAGCAGCTTCTACATTAAGGGATCGAAGGGTATGGAATAGGATATTCCAGAAGTCAAAGGAACTAGGACTCAAACCAAGAATCACCTACCCAGCAAAACTGAGTATAATACTTCAGGGGAAAATATGGTCTTTCAATGAAACAGAGGACTTTCAAGCATTCTTGATGAAAAGACCAGAGATGAAAAGAAAATTTGACTTTCAAACACAAGAATGAGAAGAAGCATGAAAAAGTAAACAGCAAAGGGAAGTCATAAGGGACTTACCAAAGGTGAACTGTTTACATTCCTACATGGAAAGACAGTATTTGTAACTCTTAAAACTTTTCAGTATCTGGGTAGTTGGTGGGACCACACACACACACACACACACACACGTACATGCATGCATGCACACACACATACAGAGACAGAGAGCACAGAGTAAATTGAATAGGATGGGACCATATCTTAAAAGAAATTAAGGTAAATGGTGAGAGAGAAATGTAGTGGGAGGAGAGAGGGTGAAATGGAATGGGGCAAATTATATCTCATTCAAGAGGCAAGCAGGAGACTTTTTAGTGGAGGGAAAAAGGAGAGCTGAGAAAAAAACAAGAAGTTTACCCTCATCACATTCAACTAAAGGAAGGAATAAAATGCACACTCATTTTGGTATGAAAACCTATCTTACAATACAGGAAAGTGGGGGAGAAGGAGATAAGCAAGGCGGGGGGGGATGATGGAAGGGAGGGCAATGGGAGGAGGGAGCAATTTGAAGTCAACACTCGGGGAGGGACAGGATCAAAAGACACAATAGAAACAATGGGGGGCAGGATAGGATGGAGGGAAATAGAGTTACTCTTACACAACATGACTATTATCGAAGTCATTTGCAAAACTACACAGATAGGGCCTATATTGAATTGCCTGCCTTCTCAAAGGGAATGGGTGGGGAGGGAGGGATGGGGAGAATTTGGAACTCAAAGTTTTAGGAACAACTGTTGAGTATTGTTGTTGCTACTAGGAAATAAGAAATATGGTTAATGGGGAATAGAAAGTCATCTGGCCCTACATGACAAAAGAGAAGATGGGGACAAGAGAAGGGAAGGATGATAGAAGAGAGGGCAGATTGGTGATAGGGAAAATTAGATTGCTCGGTGTATTGGGGTGGGGGCAGGGGATAAAAGGGGAGAAAATTTGGAACCCAAAATTTTGTGAAAATGAATGTAAAAAGTTAAATAAATAAATTTTTATTAAAAAAAAACAATGTTCTTTGGAGGCAATGTCACATAGAAGAATGCTGTATTCAGACTAAGAGAACCAGTGTTCAAAAAAGCCAGTTCTATCACTCACTGTGTGACTGTGGACAAGATACTTTACCAGCCGAGGCTTTGGGTCCCTCAACTACACAATGAAACATTTCGACAGGATAGACCATAAGAGAACCCTTACGATTCTAAAAATCTATCTTCCTATATTATGAATTAGATCTCCCAATCAATTCTAATCAATTGACTCTTCCAAATCATTTTAGCAAAACAGAGTATGACTGAGACATTGCGGAACATTAGATCATTATGAAATTTCATACCAACTTTACTGATGAATAAAGTTGACAAATCAGTACACAATAACAAAAAAACGTCTCTGGTGGATACTAGGGGTGGCTATCACGTGTACAGCAAGTTATTCTCTTTCAAAGTAAATATATTACTAAGATACTGCAAATAAGCACACTGGTTAGAAGGGAAAATCCAATAAAGGCAGCCTTGATTAATACAAACCCAGTAAGAAAATTGATTAAAATATCTAAATAATATCATTTAAAAGAAACATAGCTAGCATCTTCTTTTCTCAATTTAAGATATACAGCAGAACCTTGTTAAAATGCTGGTTGAAGGACAAATATTAGAGATCCCTTATGTTATGGGACTCTCAGGTTATGTGCTATGATGTATTATGTACCACTGTGTACACAGGGGGCATCATTTGACCTGTAACAAAATCAAATTTGTGCAATACCAAAGTACTTTATAATAAGGTTTTCTCCTATGTCCCCCATACAAATAATATTGTACCAACATACTATTCTCTATGACAAATTGCCTCAGAGTTTTCCAATGCAAGTGGGGCTCCGTCTGCTATCCAGACACTTAGTTTTACAGGTCCTCAATAAAGAGAGCATGGAGGTAAAATGCTTAATCATAAAATGAGGCTTAAGTGCATATACCATGTAAAAGTCTTGCAAACATGCAGCCACTCTCAGCCTTACGAGTCACTGTGATTGATACATGGATTGTGTGGATTGTGTTGGAATTCCCTCTTGCATATGGTGAACAAGCAGCTTTAATGAGGCTTATGACCCTACCTCACTGATATCCCAGGGAATCTTAAAGCTAACGGGTTGTCACCAAATACAGATCAGGTGTTACAACTGCTTTTCCCAAAACGCTAAGAACTTTCTAACTTTAAGCTCCTTAACTTTCCTACCACTATGAAGGCAGGCTATAGATAATAAAATCTCAGTTACTTATGGATAATCATAAAGAAAAAAATTCACATCAGGCATAAGGCAGTTAAGTGGGGCAGTGGATAGAGCTCTGGGCCTTAAGTCAAGAGAAGCTGAGTTCAAATCTGGCCCAACACACGAGCTGTGTGACCCTGAGTAAATCAGTGAACTTCTGCTTGCTTCAGTTTTCTCAACTATAACATAGCAATAATAATAGCACCTGCCTAGAAGGCAAATGAGATAACCTTTGCCATGTGCTTAGCATAGTGCCTGGCACATGGCCTTATTCCCTTCCTTCCCACTCTCCCACACTGCCATCTATCGGGAGGATGCATTACTTCAGAAAGAAAACAATGTACTCAACACCACTTAATTACTTGTAGCTTTCCCAAGTCAAATTTATCAGTAAAACAACAAGTAGTTACTGGGTGTTTCTGATGTAACACACTCTAGTTCACAATAAGACCTGGTCTCTGAGTAGTGATGTAAGCATCAGGACAACATGACAGCATTGTACCCAAAGTATGTAGCCGAGATTATAACTGCCACATAAACTTAGAGGAAGGATAGGTCAGCATGGCCTAGAGGTGTCAAGAAAGGACATGTAGAAGGGAGGGGGGCTTTAGCTGGCCCTGAAAGATTGGGACAGATCTGGACAGACAAAGAGGAGAAAGAAAGTCTTTTCCAATTGGGGAGAAAAATATGAGCAAAGGTAGATATGAAAATAAACGTATCACGACTCATGGCTAACTTCCAGGAATTCATGATAACGGATAATAAGTCTAGGCAAGTTAATTTCACAGATACACAGTAACACTGCTGGCTGGAAGCAGGATGCCACAATTCTATAACCCAGATAGAGGTGGACTGAACTTTACCTTTGTTTACTAATGCCTATCTTTTCATAGAAAGTGAAAAATTAAAAACACACACAAAATTCCCAAGGAAATTTCTAAGAAAACCAACTGTTTTCAAGAATCTTTAAATGTTAGAGAAACACAAACTATTCTGATCTACTCATTAAAGTAGACTCCCTAAGGAAAACTTAACACAGACTTTGTTAGCCTCAACACAGTTACCTATGTCCTTGAAAGTAATAAAACTAGATTGGTTTTAAAACATTCTGTAATCCAGACTCTTCACTAAATCAGACTTTCCCCTAACCATGTACATTTTTTGTATATGAAACAGAGCCTCTCTTTTGGATCACCACCAATCCCTGATTATAGAACGAGCCCCTGAGAGTATAGTAAATTATAAGTAAATCACCTTCACAACTACTTAAGATTACTGATATACTCTCCTTCAAGAGCTAGTCCCAGGAAATAAGACTAAAAAAGGATTCAATTCGCAAACCATTTTTAAAACACCCAAATGAATGTAAATTTAGTGAAATGGAATACAACCATGACACTACTGAATATCTGAGCGGCACAAAAGCTCTCATTCCTTTAGACATACATAAATTGGTATTCTAATTACAATCATATGACAAATCTATCCAAGGCAGTGAGTTTTCACTGTGCTGATGCTTAATTCCTCATCATACTCCAAGTTTTCCCTAGTCCATGATGATAAAGAGCATCATATCTTGTCATTATATGCCTCCCTTTATTTTAACATTGTAAACTCTTTGGAATTAGAGTTTAATTTGAAGGGACTCAAGTTAGGGCTCTCTCTGCTGCCAGTAGAGTTCCAAACTTGATACTGTATTTACCTGATGGGGATTTCTGTAGCCCAAGAGTAGATTTGCTGCTTTAATATCACCATGTACGTATTCATTTTCATGTATATATTCCAACACATCCAACTGTGAAATAAAGAAGATATGGTAACATCATATTGCTATCTATTTAGGATTCATCTTGACAAACTAGCATTTTGGAAAATAAACTTTTAATACAAAGGGGTTCCTTTCCCTATAAATACCACAAAAAGTGCCCTATTTCACAGCCATCTGTCTATCACCCATACTCTGGGGAACCTCTTCTAGAGTTCATACCCTTTCAAAGCAATAGGGACTGTCCATCAGCCAGCATTTACTTAAATGCTTTCTTTTTTAGAGGGGGCACTAAAGGAAGAAAATCTCACTCCCTTTCTAGGTTCAGCAACATACATGACTCCTGACTGCCCAGCAGCTGAGAAAAGCAAGTTTTTGTTTTTTAAACATTCTCCTTTTTGGGGTCAGGCAGGATTAGAAAGTCAGATGATTCAACAAGGAGGTAGATGGTAAAGGAGCCAGAGCAATCAGTGACAGAGTCACTTGCAGCAGGGTCCTCAGGAACTCCCTAGCCAAAGCTCTATCTCCAAACCAGGCTGCAGGGAGCTAGGAACAAAGCCCTTTGCCCAAGTGCATTCATTCTCCCCTTCCCTGTAGAAAGTCACAGAAGGTATTCATCTGTAGCTTCCATTCCTGTCCCACTGTGGGTAGCAGAACCAGGCTCATTCTACTTAAAATGGAAAAAAAAATTGAACCAACGAACAGCAAACAAGATAAGACAAATATGTGGCATAAACAAAATGTGTGCAGGGGTGCTATTAAGATTTCATTGCCTCTTGTTTGGCAAAGTCTGCGTAACTCATTGCCACAACTAATTATTGCTTTCATCCCAAATTCATGGCAATAAAAACTTTATAGAACCCCATACCATCACATGCGTAATATATAAAATATTATCTTATGCAGTAATTTGCATTGTTATAAACATATGACAAAAGGGAGAGCATTCTAACAGCCATGCAGGCTTGTTCTGACATGCAAAAACAAAGCTGTGAGGAAAAAAATCAGGCTGTAGACCCCATGCCTAATTGAGTTTGTAGTGCCAAACACAGCACATTCTGTCACTTAGAGAGCCCACTGTTATCAATTACACCAAAGTGGCCTCTGCGTCAATGACTGACATTTCTAGGGCAGGAAAGATTTCCTTCCCTGATAATTTTGCAAACGCTAAAGATCTATATGCTGTAACAAGTAAATATCCTGAGTAGCACGTGAAAAAAGCTGCTCCAACTCACCATTCGTACACCCAACTGCAGGACAGTTGACCTTTGAAACCTGCCTCTCTGGACAAAGATCTTCTGTAAGTCCATTCCTAATCTTTCCATAACCATGAATCTGTAGCTGTAAGAAAAGACACAAAAGAGAGAGCCAAGAGAGGGGATATATGAAAGTGTCTATTCAAAGAACTGAAAAACAAATATTTCTGACTTAATAGACAACAATGATGGTGAAATTAGGTCCCTGGAACTTCAGTACATACACACATGCAAAAACAGTAAATATGTGCTACTGTGTGATAATGAATTTCATCAATAATATAATGCTAGAGTCATTTGTACACACAGAGAATGAATACTATAATGTAAAGATCTTCCTCACCTATTAATGGGTCTCAGATTAGGGCAGGTTTGTAGGAAGGCCCACACCTTTTGTTAATTGCTAATGAGGCAATGGGTCATGAGGGTTGTGCCCTCTGGCTCTGAAAAGTGTATATACACTCTGAGGTAAGCTTTGGGGATTTACTCTTTGGAAGAAGGTTAGTGGGCCAGATGAGACTTTGGGCAGCTGTTAAGGAACCCTTCAGCTTTGAATATCCAGATGTTGGTGTTTCTCCCTCTGGTAAATATGTATGTATGTAATAGTCAGATAGTTGGATCTGTCAGATAGTTGGTCTCCAATGTACGTATTGCTTATGGTCAGACAATTAGAATGCCTGTCTGTTGGTCTTTATTTCTCTACTTGTATTTTCTCTGTTGGTATATGTGATTAAAGAAGATTGTTTACCCTTCAAAAGTTGCTTTCCTTTTACAAAAGCAGATCGAGGAAGCTATGCTAGCAGATCATCCTGGATGTGTCAGGGTGCTTGCTGCTATAGTAGGTCAAGTACAGTCATTTATTTCTCAATAGAGACTGTGGTAAAACTGTCCATTTTCTCCTTTCCTGAACTGAATACAAGGACTGACTTTAGTTAAGATGGCTGATTGGGCTAATAATGTCATCTGTGTCATGAAAAACTCACTGACAAAAGGCTGATTCCATTTTACCTTTTTCCATTGCTTTCAGCCAAACCTGACCCCCAGAACTGAGGAATTCCTAAAAAATCAAGTTGTTTGAGTGCCATCCATCTTTTGACTGCAAAGAGGTAAAATAAAGAGTCAATGTCATTTATAAAACCATTTCATATTTCACATACGCAAATTTTCTGACAATGATCTGGCCATCCTACCAAATTTTTCTTAAAACCATTAAACTATAGAAAAAAATAACAAATTAAATAAAGATAATAATTGGAAAGTTTTTAAAAAAGAAAAATTAATGTTTTTGTTGTTTTGTTTCCACAGACAAAACATACAGCACATGGTGAAGAACTGCTGAAGAACCTTTCCATACAAAGGTAGGAGGGTCCTCAAACAGGAGACACAGTCAGTTACAGGACTATCTGAAGTCCTTCCAGCTCTCCTGAGTGTGCATGTGCTCCCCTGTTGGGACCTTCAAGAAGCCAGGGTCACCTCATCACCAAAGAGAAAATATATTTTAGTAATATAAAGCGTGTGGAGAATATTTAGCATTTAAATGATGAATTTCACACAAACAAGACAATTCATACACATACTTAGACCCCAAATACATCTGTATCCTATAAGCTTACTTCTCTTCTACCCTTGAAAAGGGCACTTGCATCTTCTTATCCATTAGCTTTCATCCTAGTCAGAAGACAAAAGTAACAACTGCCATTTGCTTATCTAGGGGCGAGCTGCAAGATTGACAAAGAGGAGGAAAAAAGTCCTCTATGTGGAAAGCAAAAACATTTGCCTTCCTTCTCTTACAGAGTTGTGTAGAGAATGTTTTCCTTCCTCATAAGCTCCAAAAGGCAAGGTATTGACCCCTCTGAACCCCAAAGTATCAAGCTGGATAATTACTTTACTTGGAAATGAAGGCTATACTCCAACTAGAAGATTCTACTTTCTGTTCTCCTATGTGAATTCAGTCTAGTCAAATTCCTTTAAGCTCCATGATGCCAGGGAACCACCCAGTTTGATAAAACTTTTCATTTTTTAAAGCAATTTGAGTTTTATTGTTCAATATACCTGCCACACTTGCCTTACTTTTAACTCATGAGGTGGCACTACTGACACAAAATGAATTGTAATTTATTTTAAATATTTGGAGGAAGGGGTTATAGATTGTGCAGGAGTGGGAAATGATCCTTATTTAGAAAATCATCACTTTTTTTCTGAACATATATCAAGGAACTTTGCTTTTTGCTAATTGTTTATCATGTCAACCCATCCATTTAATACCTTCCTTGTCCTGCCCCCACTCAGATCTATCACCATATATGGCTGGTGGAATTCTTTTGGCCTCCCAGAGTCAGTCATATCAATCTGGCATTCCAACTCCTACAATTCTGGCTTCATTTAGCCCTGAAAGGGACCTTAGAAATCATAAAGTCCAACAGTGTCAGGAAATTAACATCAATCAATCACTAACATTAATTAAGAACCCACTATGTGCCGGGCACCATCTCATAGATGTCATGTGGTCCCCCTCCTTCATTTACCAAATGGAAGAAACTGAGCCCCATGAAGATCAAACAACCCAATAAAACTCACACAGGTACAAAGCGTCCAAGTCAAATTTGAACCCAGGTCCTCTGACTCCAGATGAGGAAACTTCTGTTTTCATCACTATCAAGTTTAAGCTCATTGTTTTCACAAACCTTTGAAAACCCTCAAACATGCCTCCCCTGCAGGGCCCTCCTCTACCTCCACTTGCTGGATTCCTTCAAGGCAGCTCAAACCCCTCTTTCTGCAAGAGGCTTCTCACAGTGTTCTCCCCCACTCTACCCTCCCCCTTCCATTTACTTTGTACTTTTCTGGAATGTACAGTCAATGACTAGTCTCTCCCATTAGAAAATGGGCCCTTAGAGGGCAGGGCCAGGGTCTTTGCCAGACTTTTACATTCCCAGCTTTAATGAATCTTGACTGAAAGACTGACTTACCTCACTGCATCTCATGTCTGCTTCTACTCCTTGCTTGAAGGCACTCACTCCCCAAAACTAAAAAAAAACTTCCTTTTGTTTTCCTCTCTACTGCCAGTTTTCACATGGAGAGAAGGTACAACCTCCTAATTACAGTGAATTCGAAGTCACAGATAAACTCCTGTGAAGTCACAGATAAACTTCTGTGATGCAGACTGCAAGTAATAGATATATACTAGGGCAAAGCCCAAAGTATATAAAAGGTTAAGTGCACGGTCACAGAGTTAAGAGTCGGAGGCAAAATCTGAACCCAGGTTATGTTGATTCCAAATCCAACAGTCCATCTTCTGAGAAACATTCCCTACTTTCCTATCTACTCCTCTGCCCTACATACCAAGACTGCCTTGTGTGACAATTAGTAAGCCCATCATTCTAATCACTTACTGACATGCATACTATAATTGGACCAGATTCAACAACATAGTATTTAGTAAGGCAGGGAAAATATCTCTGATTTTAAATATATATTCCATTAGGTATAACATGGAAAGAACTGAGTTGGCCTCCACCTTCTGTCTATGACATATGATATAATACAACAGTTTTATCCTGGGATAAAATCTCCTCTTGACAAGATTCTTTCCAAAACACAGACAACATAACCAAATATCAAATACTCACTTGAGCAAGCACTTATGTACAAGTGGCTTACTAGGCTAGTGTTACTTACTACAGTCTTGTTTCGCAGCTCTCTGATAAAATTTCAGTTCTGAAAAGAGAGGACCATTTTCTTGATATTCCTGTAAAGAAACATGGCAAATATGATGTTCTCTAAATTCTCAAAATTAAAGAATGATTAATGTGATGAGGAGAAAAATAATTCCCCAAATGGGATTTAATTGAAATGCCCATCATATACTGCAGCACTTGAACCGGGAATGCATTTTCCATAAAACACTGACCCCCAGACACATTTTCACTACAAAACTCTAAGCACCAAATTAACCAGAAGGCCACTGGAAGAATCTTGTTTCAATATTAGATGTACCGTAGTTACTCTTCCTATGCAGACAAACCTAAAACCACACTCTTTTTGCAGTAGGCATTTAGAAAAATTAGACAATTATGGTGACGAAGGGTACCAAAGCAGTGAGTAACAAAGTAATCCAAAAGACATCCAGAATTCTCCACAAAATAAAGTTTATCGAAAGTAAGCAATGATAGGACTTAAGATGCCAAAATGCTATTCTTTATGAAATAGAACTATGAAAAAAGGTATTTAAAATAAGTTAAATACACTCCTTACCACTTTGATAACATGAAGGGCATCTTCATCTTGTATTGGTTTATTAGCACATGGAGAAGCTACAAAATCAAAGTGAAAGAGTTATTAAAATAGGAATAAACATAATAAAAATATGGAATAAGCAACACAATTAACCACTCAGTATTGCTGTTCTTCTCTTTGCTGTTCAGTCATGTTTCAGTCATGTCTGACCCTATTTGGGACCTTCTTGACAAAAATACTGGAGTAATTTGCCATTTCCTTCTCCAGCCCATTTTTACAGATCAGGAAACTGAGACAGGCAAACAGGGTTAAGTGACTTGCCCAGGGTCACACAGCTACTAAATGTTTGAGGTCAGAATTGAATACAGGGAGATAAATATTCCTGACTCTTGACGTGACCTAGCCGTCCTATACCTTCTCTACTTATTATATTAAATCCACTAAATACTTTACTCTAAAACCTTATTCAGATTCTGCTATTGGAAACTATGGCAATTCAGATGTGACATGTGTGATTCTTTCTGATGAAAAATTTGGAACTCTTGCTTCTGTATATTTCTGAGCTCTCTAGCTTAAAATCAGTGGTGTTCTCAAATCAAAGGATTAAGGCTAACAAAATTAAATATTCCTTCAATATTCCATTCCACCAATTCAATTCTTAATGACTTCACAGAATCATAGGATTAGAAAGGATTTTAGATACCACTTTGCCTAACCCACTCCTGAACAAGCATTCTCTCTAACACAGCTAAGTAGTGATGGTCTAATATTTGGAATAGTTCTAATTTTCATCAAGTTTTTCCTTTTATCAACTTTAAATGTCTCTTTGCAACACCTATTCAAAGCTCCTTTAATGGTAACCCTGAAGCCAAGGAGAACAAATCTATCAAACTCCACTTACTCCAAAGGTAAGAGTATCTATACGTTTGGCTACTGGGCATATATTTTTGCAATATAGTTGAAGTATTGAAATTTTATTTTTGAAAAAAATACTTCATTTTTACTAATATGAAACTTTTGTTTTATTCATATTATAAAATAAAGGACTAAAAATATATTTTTTAAAAAATATCCTATGTCTCAAACTTTACATATCTCAAAACTGTTCTCCCCATATTAATTCAAATTAGAGGGGGGCGTATTTTGTTTCCAAAATAACTTACTGAAACATTTCTGTTGTGTGAGAGATCAGAATCTAAGTGCATGACAAACTTTTAGGGAAAAATAAAAGTTTGGATTACCATGAAATATTAAGCGGCATCTAATCATTCCCTTTCTCTCATGTTTTGTCTTTTAATATCTATAGCCTCCTTTGCTTCCTGCAAACCTGCCCAGCTACCATGCTTAAAAACAAAAACCCTTCCTTTGACCCTCTTGACTTCTTAAACTACAGTCTTTTCCCTTTAATAATCAAACTCTGAAAAGAATCACCTATACTTGCTGCCTCAAATCCTTACCTCCCACTCTGTTCTATCCCTTGGCATCTAGCTTTCAACCTGACCACTTGACCTTTGTTCTCTCCAAGGTTGCCAATGACCTCTTAACTGAAAAGTGCACTGGTCTTTTCTAAATCCCCATTCTACTTCTTGACCTTTGAAGCTCCTGATGTTAATAGCCATCCCTTCTTCCTAGATACTCTCTACTCCTCTTGACATCCATAATACTATTTGCTGTTGCTTCCTCTACCTTTGATTATTCCTTATCATTGTGCTCCTTCTCACTAAGTGTGGGCTCCATCCTTGGACCTCTTGCCTCTCTCTATTCACTCTCCCTTAGTGACCTCAACGGCTCTCTTGGGTTCAATTATGATCTTTCTGCAGATGGATCTCAAATTTATATATCCAGTCCTAATTTCTCTCATAAATCATAATCCAACAGTACCAATTACTTACTGAACATTTCCAAACAAGCTTATATACCATATGCATCTCAAAACTCCAACTGGGAAAAACGGAATTTGTTATATTTCCTCAGTATCCATCTCTCATCTAAATTTCCCTAGTTTTATCGACAGAACCACCATTTTTCCAGTTCAGCATTGGAATCATAAATAAGGCCAATTGGCATTAGGCTCCCATGGCCAATCAGGTGTCAGGCAGCTAGATTATATGGTGGACAGAGTGCTGGGCCTGTAGTGAAGAAAAACCCGATTCCAAATTTGGCCTTAGATACTAACCATGTGATCCTGGGCAAATCATTTCACCTCTGCTTGTCTCAGTTTCCTTAGTTGCAAAATGAGGACAATAACAGCACCTGCCTCACAGGGCTGTTGTAAAGTTCAAATGAGATAATATTTGTAAAATTCTTAGCACACTACCTGGCATACAGTAGTGCTATATAAATGCACATTCCCTTCCCCTCCCTGCTTTTTCCAATTCTTTCACTTCTATCTCCATGTATCTCTTAAATCCATCTCCTTCTCTCTCCTCATCTGATCAACCCGAGTTCAGGTCCTTCTCACTTGTACTATTATATGAGCTTCTTAACAGGACTCCCTGTTTCTAGTTCCACCTCAATCCCCTGATCACATGCCCGTCAAACTTACATTCTTAAAACACAAATCTGAGCATATCTATCATTCCATTCAAAAATCTTCAATAGCTCACTATTGCCTCTAGGTTAAATATACTGTTGTATCTCCTAGGCAATATTCACAGCACTGGTGTTGACTATGAATATACTGTCGAAGTTCTGAATTACAAAGTACAACAGACTCTCCATATAGCAGGCAAAAGAAAAAACATTTATTCAGATGCCAGGAAGTCAAATCCCAACACCAGAAAGCCAAATCCGTCATAGTAACCAAGAAGTCAATACACATTAGCACTACAGGGGACAAACCCATTCCCAAACTTCCACCCCTGCTGGGGCCTTCCCACAAACACAACACTCAGGAGCCTTGCTGTGTCTTCCTATGTCCTCTCTCTCCTCTACCCTAACTACTCTCACTCACTTCCTCCCAGTTCTGTTCCACCCTTCCTGTTTCACTTGTTCAGCAAGCTCCTCCCACCACTTATGACTTAGGCTTCCATGTGATTTAAGCAGGTCACATGGGCCTATTAATGAATGGGAAAGATTTTTCCATTTAACTTACCATTACAACTTAACAATCCTCTAAGATTTAAATTCTTGATATGACTTCCTTCCCACACAAGCTGATACGCCAGTCAACTTGGTCTAACTATTCCCTGTATATATCAGTCCATCTCTTGCCTCCACACCTCTGCTCAGGAAGTCCCTCTTGTCAGACAATTCCTCTTGCCTCATCTCTGTTTCACAGAATCAAAAGCTTCCTTCAAAACACACCTCCAATGCCACCTCCTTCATGAGGCTTATCCTGTTTGGAGTAATCATTCTTTTATAAGTAAGAGAATTACTTTTCTGATTGAGGCTAAGATGTCCAGATTTCATGTCCATCACTGACCCCCACCAAATTCCCAGTTATTAATGACATCTTCTCACTGATTTCCCATATCCAATTAATCACCAAATCCTATCAATATTTCCATGATACCATCCCTTATATTGTCTCTTCCTTTCCATTTCCATTATCCATCTTAAGACTTGTAATCTAACACCTGGATTACTACCAGAGCCTACTTGGTCTTCCTCTGCCTGTTATTTCAACTTCCAATGCATCCTGACCACCACAGTCATAATAATCTTGATAAAACATATTTAAACCATGTCTCTTTACTCAAAAACCTTCAAAGGGCTTTTCATTTCTCACTTTGGCATTCAAGGATTTCTGTAGTCCCACCTCATTACTTAAATTTCTAACATTACTCCCCACTATTAATTACTAAACCTTAGTCATGTATTTGGCATCTTACCCTTCTGCCTAACCCCAGATGACTATAAATTCCAGGATGGGAGGGAATACTTTTCCAACTTTGTATCACTACAGACACCTAGCATAGGGCTCAGGATATAACAGGCACTTTACAAATATCTGAGTTTCTGTTTGTTCCTTTGCTCTTAATGTAGTCAATCTCCCATGAAGACAGTTCGCTCATTCCCTTCATGTCACTTTTGTTTTCCATTCTATCCAAAGCTTAAGCATTATCTAAGACCCAAATCATGTCCCACTCTTGTCCATGAAACTTTCCTCAACTGGGATCCTACGGGATTTTGTCTGTAGCATTCCCCAGGTACCACTATTTAACATTAGAGTTCTGGCATATCATCCATCAGTAAACACTTATTAAGTATTTACTGTATGTCAGGGGCTTTACTAAAGTAGCCAGCTCTCCAAGCATTTATACTCTAAGTAAGAAGACAACAGGTAAAATTATTAAGGACACAAAAGACACCAAGAAAGTAAATAAGGTAACCTTAGAGATGAAGGCACTATCCACTGGGGGAGCCAGGAAATAGAAAGAGGGTCTTGAGTTCAGTTCTGAAAGAAGTCAGGGATTCTAAGAGGCAGAGGTGAGGAAGAAGAGCCTTCCAGGCATGAGACAGAGCTGAGGCAAAGACAGAGATGGTGCTTTATGTGAGGGACTTGGCAAGTAGGTCACTGTATCAAGAAGAGCAGTGGATAGTACAAGAATACTATAAAGGCAAGAAAGAGACAGACATTGAAGAGCAGTTTGTATCTGATGAAAGAGAAAATGCTACCAGAATTTACAGAGAGGGCAGAGGTTGGGTGACATGCTCAGATCTGCATGTACTTGTGTATGCATGTATGCATATAAATATATTATGCATGTTTGTATATGTATTGTACATGTATGTGTACATAAAAATATAATGTGTATGTATATATGGACAGCTAGATGGCACAGTGGATGAGCATGAGGCCCAGAGTCAGGAAGACCGGAGTTTAAATTTGGCCTCAGATGCTTACAAGCTGTTGTGTTTGTCCTTCATTCCCGAAGAGGACCATGACATCAAGATGATGACCTCACTTGCAGTTGACTTTTATTTGACTGAGAGGGCTGTCATCAACCTCACTTTCTTCTCCAGAGCCATCTGGGTCCAGCAGCCAGATATTCATCAGAATGACTGGAGATGGCCCAGGATGCAATGTGAGAAACCTCTCGCCCTTTTAGTCTAAGGTCTTATCACATTCTCCCTTTGAGTGAGATACACCCATTCAATGAATAGGCTTCTTTAAGTGGGTTTGTCCTTTGTTGCCAATGAAGACCACACCATCAGAGAAATAATGACACGACTTGCACTTGACTTTGTTTTGAGTAAGGGAGGGATGTGCAGGTCACCAGCCTCACTTCTCCTCCAGAGTCATCTGAATCCAGTGACCAGATATTCATCAGGATGACTAGAGATGACTCAGGATGAGGCAATTGGGGTTAAGTGACTTGCCCAAGGTCATACAACTGACAAAGTCAGTGTAAAGTGTCTGAGGTGACATTTGAACTCAGGTCCTCCTGACTCCTGCATTGGTGCTGTATCCACTGCACCATCTAGCTGCTCCAAAAGGCTTCTTTAAATAGTTACTCAAGGGATAGCTCCTTAAATTTAAAAAAAAAAAACTCAAACTGGGAGGGGGAGACCCTCAGAGTTCCTGAGTAAAAGGGAAACAGTTACTATTTAGAAAATATTGAGTTTAAGATGGACATCTAGTTCTAGAAGAAAGGTAGGTGGAGATGAGAGACTGAAGGTCAGCACAGAAGTTGGAGAAAGATAGGTATATTTAAGAATCAACATAAAAATTCATGAGAGTTGATAAGATCACCAAGTGAAGCTGTATAAAGGGAGAAGAGAAAAGGGTTCAAGACAATCCTATGGGACAACTAAAGTTTTCTTACAAATGGTAGGACCCTAGGCAAGCACATATCCCTGCTTGCCTTAGTTTCCTCATCTGTAAAATAAGCTGGAGAAGGAAAGGGCAAACTATTCCAGTATCCTTGCCAAGAAAGCCCCAAATGGGGTCATGAAGAGTCAACTGAAACAGCTTAACAACAAATATATGTACATGTGTAGATATACATACATACATACATGAAAATAATCTACATAAAACTAATTTAAACCCATGGAAGCTGATGAAATCACTGAGTAAAAGAGAGAATATAAAGAGAAAAGGAGAGAGGTACCAGGAATAAAGCCAAAGTTAGTGGGTGTGGTACCAATAAAGATCCAACAAAAGAGACTAAGAAGTAATCCAACAAGCAGGGGGAAAAGCAACAGAAAAACCTCTGAAGGATAAAGTATTCCAGAGGAGAAGGTAACAGTTTCAAAAAGATAAGATAGGTCAAAAAGCCAAGAAAAGACAAAAGGTCATTCTTGAAGAGGGCAGTTTCAACTGAATGATGAGATCATAAACCAGACTGAAAATGATATTAGAAAAAAATAGAGGGGGAGGAAATGGAAGGACCAAGTGCAGTCTGCTTTTTCAATAAGTCTAAAGGCCTTGAGGGGGGCGGAGCCAAGATGGCGGAGTAGAAAGATGCACGTTTAGGAGCTCTGAACCCACAACCCATAGAATTAAGGTAAAAAGAGATCCCCATAAATTCTGAATCACTGCAGGGGGTGCATAAACATAGGGGAAGAGATTTCCGTTCCAGTGAGCCCTGGAGAGCCGTCCACAGAGGACCCCACCCCAGCGCTGCCCTGGCCGTGGCCCCAGAGAAGCTGATCCGAGCAGGCTTCAGGGACGGAAGCTCCAGCAGCCGGGAAAGTCCCTCCGCCCACAGAAGCTACAGGTCAGTGAGAGAGAAGGCTGGGCTGGACGAGAGGGGGAGCGGAGTGTCTCTGTGACTTGGGCCCCCTCGGGAGGAAGCAGCGGCGGCAGAGACGGGGGCAGGAAGCGGCAGAGGCAGAGGCGTGGGCGGCAGCGAAGGCAGCGGCCCGGACTCCCACAGCAGCAGGCAGGATCTTCATTACTGAAAATCTCTGCATAAACAACCTGAGGGAGCTGAGCCTGGGAGACTGGCCCTGCCCCACTCCGCTCTATTACTGAAGGCCTCTGCATAAAGCCCCTGAGGGAGCTTAGCCTGGGAGGCGGACCTGCCCCCACCCCAGCACCTGAACTAAAGCTTCCTGCGGAAAGCCCATTTGAACCTCAGACCCCAAGCACTGGCTGGGCAGATCTAGGAGGGGGTGGACAGGAATCTCAGAAGTCAAGTAGCTGGCTGGGAAAATGCCTAGAAAAGGGAAGAAAAATAAGACTATATAGAATTTTTTCGAACAGATGCAAATGATCCCGACTTCCGGATCTGACAAGGAAATATTCTTGCCACCAGGGAAAGACGTGGAAGGCAGGGCCTCGGTACCCCAGACATCCCAGGGGGATGTCGGATGGGCTCAGGCTTTGGAAGAACTCAAAAAGGATTTTGAAAAGCAAGTTAAACAGGTGGAGGAAAAACTGGGAAGAGAAATGAGAGAGATGCAAGAAAAGTATGAAAAACAGGTCAATACCTTGGTAAAGGAGACCCAAAAAAATGCTGAGGAAAATAACACCTTGAAAAATAGGCTCACTCAATTGGCAAAAGAGGTTCAAAAAGCCAAGGAGGAGAAGAATGCTTTCAAAAGCAGAATGAGCCAAATGGAAAAAGAGGTTCAAAACCTCGCTGAAGAAAATAGTTCTCTCAAAATTAGAATAGAACAGATGGAGTCTAATGACTTTACGAGAAACCAAGAAATCACCAAACAAAACCAAAAGAATGAAAAAATGGAAGAGAATGTGAAATATCTCATGGGAAAAACAACTGACCTGGAAAATAGATCCAGGAGAGACAATTTAAAAATTATGGGACTACCTGAAAGTCATGAGCAAAAAAAGAGCCTAGACATCATCTTCCAAGAAATGATCAAGGAAAACTGCCCTGACATTCTAGAACCAGAGGGCAAAATAAGTTTTGAAAGAATCCATCGATCACTACCTGAAAGAGATCCAAAAAGAGAAACTCCTAGGAACATTGTGGCCAAATTCCAGAACTCCCAGCTCAAAGAGAAAATCTTGCAAGCAGCTAGAAAGAAATAATTCCAGTATTGTGGAAATACAATCAGGATAACACAAGATCTAGTAACTTCTACATTAAGGGATCGAAGGGCGTGGACTAGCATATTCCAGAAGTCAATGGAACTAGGACTCAAACCAAGAATCACCTACCCAGCTAAACTGAGTATAATACTTCAGGGGAAAAGATGGTCTTTCAATGAAACAGAGGACTTTCAAGCATTCTTGATGAAAAGACCAGAGCTGAAAAGAAAATTTGACTTTCAAACACAGGAATGAGAAGAAGCATGAAAAAGTAAACAGCAAAGAGAAGTCTTAAGGGACTTACCAGAAGTGAACTGTTTACATTCCCACATGGAAAGACAATATTTGTAACTCTTAAAACTTTTCAGTATCTGGGTAGTTGGTGGGATCACACACACACATGTACACACATGCACGCACACACACATACACACACATACAGAGACAGAGAGCACAGATTGAATTGAATAGGATGGGACCATATCTTAAAAGAAATTAAGGTAAATGCTGAGAGAGAAATGTAGTGGGAGGAAAGAGGGTGAAATGGAATGGGATAATTATATGTCATTTAAGAGGCAAGTAGGAGACTTTTTAGTGGAGGGAAAAAGAGGAGAGCTGAGAAAAAAAAACAAAACAAGAAGTTTACCCTCATCACATTTGACTAAAGGAAGGAATAAAATGCACACTCATTTTGGTATGAAAACCTATCTTACAGTATAGGAAAGTGGGGGAGGAGATAAGCAAGGGGGGGGATGATGGAAGGGAGGGCAAAGGGAGGAGGGAGCAATTTGAAGTCAACACTTGGGGAGGGACAGGATCAAAAGACAGAAGAGAAACAATGAGGGGCAGGATAGGATGGAGGGTAATTCAGTTAGTCTTACACAACACGACTATCAGGGAAGTCATTTGCAAAACTACACAGATATGGCCTATATTGAATTGCCTGCCTTCCCAAAGGGAATGGTTGGGGAGGGAGGGATGGGGAGAATTTGGAACTAAAAGTTTTAGGAACAACTGTTTAGGTTTGTGTTGCTACTAGAAAAGAAGACATACAGTTAATGAGGAATAGAAAGTCATCTGGCTCTACAGGAGAAAAGAGAAGATGGAGACAAGAGAAGGGAGGGATGACAGAAGAGAGGGCAGATTGGAGAAAGGGAAAATTAGATTGCTTGAGGTATTGGGGTGGGGAGAGGGGATAAAAGGGGGAAAAAAATTTGAAACCGAAAATTTTGTGAAAATGAATGTAAAAAGTTAAATAAATAAATAAATTAAAAAAAAATAAATCTAAAGGCCTTGAAACATTGGGTATAGTAGGATCTAGCAAGCTTGGTTTTTGTTTATCTAAAGCAAAGTGGGACATGATTTGGGCCTTGAATAATGCTTAAGCTTTGGATAGGATGTAAAAGAAAAGCTGACATGAGGGAAATAAGCAAATTAACTTCAAGGGAGAGTGGGTAGGCTGAACTATTATTTAGAGGCATGGGGGTATTTGAAGGCAACAATGAAGGAGCCAGTGGATAGGGAGAGACTGAAGATCAGAGAAGTAGTAGGGATAAGAGTAATGAAAATCTGCAGAAAGCAGGAGGGCATGGGATTAAGGGCACATACAGAGGCATGTACCTTGTCAAGGACAGAGGTCACCTGTTCAACAGAGACTGGAGTAAAATTCTACTTTGCATCTTCAGCTAAGCCTGGCTTCATGCCCCTCCCAGGATAAACTCATCACTTCTAACCTTGCTGCTACCTTCATATATAGCCCTGATACCTCCCTCAGCCTCATCTCTCCTATGATTAGAAGGCTAGAAGGTGGAGTCTTCAACGCTTCTCAAAGCCTTCCTTTACAGAAGGCTATATGGGGACTTTCAGCTCACTTCACTCTCCGTCTACGGCTCTGTCTGGTTTCAACTTCATGTAACATGATACCCTGGGGGTCTCCAGTATGTTGTCTTACCCCCTTAAGATTGTAAGCTCCTTGAGTACAGGACCATCTTTCTTTTCTTATTTGCATCTCCAATGCCTACCACAGTGCCTGGCACAGAATCGATGCTTAATAAATGTGTATTTACTGACAGGAATGATATGTGGAATGCTAAAAGGAAGCTCATGAAAAAAGGACCTTGACTTTTTTTTGGTAAAAGATGAAGCAAGGTCTTCAGATGAGAGGGGGAGGGGAGGAATGCTGTAGGAGATTTTAGGACAAAAGAAAAGGTTTGGAAGATAATGTGGTTAAATGGGATAAGATGGCAATTAGGGAGGAATAAAAAGATTGCCTAGCTGTAGTGAGGACCCAGGGGAGATTAGATGATACAAAGCTGTAGTGGATGCAGTCAGCACAGCTCCATGACTTCCCCCAGCTCTGTTCAATGGCACATGAGCAAGAGTAAAGGAAGCAGACGTTCTCACCCACTTCACTAGGAGAAACATTGTGGTGTAATGAGTAGAGAGCCAACCACAGATCCAAGACCGGGGTTCAAGTCCCACTTCTAACACAATGTTTGTATAACTCTGGGCGAGACACTTAACCTCTTAGTACTCCAGGCAGCTCTTGGACTATAAAGTTTCAGGCAAGGTGCCAATCTGTATTGGCAGAGAATGTCCCTCATCAGAAGGTACTTACACCAATGAAATTACAAGTCAAATCCTCATCTTTATTCCTAACTGGACCAAACTGCCGCACGACTAGGGCCCTGTCTTAAAATTCTTTCATTCTCGCACATGATAATTAATGGTATTTAATTATTTGATCGCAGCTATCCTATTATTAGTAGCACCAGTTCACAGATATTGTAGCTGTGAAATTGTAAAGGCAATTAAAGGTCAGAGACTTTAAATAACCAAACTCAAGGCAACACGGATAAATAAAATGGCAGAGCCAGTATTTGAAATCAGGCCTCTTAATTCTTACTCCATGCTGAACAGCCAATGTTTCCAAAGGTATTAATAAATTAAAAGTTTAAAATAAGGGTGTCAAGCAAGTAAAATATCTTTTTTAAGATATTAAAAAAATAAATCTTTCTGTTACTTTCTTCAAATATTCCACAACACAACAATAACCCCTGGAGGCAGTCCTAGTAGTCTAAACCATGATTTCTCTTCTCTCCACATTAAATACACTGACTGGTAACAACTAGATATTCACTTCTCTTTTTTCAGAAGTATTCAACAGATTTCTTTTTAAGAACCTGGTGCTATGCAGTTTAGCATAATAGCTAAGTATCCAAACATAAGAAGGGTTCATCAGGACACACAACCTCAATTCTGGAACTTAAATATCCTGTATCTTTCTCTCCATCTATTAAAATTTTGCCATGTTGAGACTATTCCACTAGTAAGACTGTGACACTTTTACCTTAAATAGAAAAGGATTCTACCTGAATACTGTCAAACAAATAAGCAAACAAACAAAAAAGACCACTGCATCTTGAGGACCCAAGGATATATAATATGACCTATTTAGGACAAAATAAACCTTCTGCCTTAAGAAATACACCTGCTTTCAAAATTCAAATTAGCTGTATTTTGCTATAAATCCTGCAAAGGCAGAGTAATTAATGCATTTTGCTTTACCTGGAGAAGCAGACATGATCCAGGAGAAAAAGAAGTACTTTTCAATACAGACATGCCTCACTTCGAGCAAATTTTTGATAGGTGTAAAAAGAGTTTTCCAAAATGATAAATTAGGAAGTGATTCCTTTACAAAAAAGACGCAGCATAGCAATTCCTCTGCATAGCAAACTCTAACATTTGAATTAAAACCACTCATTTGATAAACATTTGAGAAATGCAAATTTTTATAAACACACCTGTTAAATAAAGTAAGGCACACCTGCATGCCAAATGCCAAAAGTGGAAAACACACCATTCTTTGCTTTAAAATGATCTTAAAATAGATCTTTTTTTGTACACAAACTAGAAAAATTCCAATGATTTAAAATATCTATGACAGACTTTCCAATTTCTAAAAATGGATAAGATACATAGACCCTTGTAATAATGACAGAATAGCAGGAGTTCATATTTACACTGTCTTTCTAAGGGATGCTGAGCTAATAGTTAATGAAGTATTACAACTTACATATGGAGGCATGCCTTCATCATCCAAGGACAACCGAAGGACTACATGTAAGTTCCTGGAGAGCAGGAATTATTTTTTGCCTTTCTTTGTATTCCTAGCACTGAATACAGTGCCTGGCACATAGTAAGCATTTAATATATACTTATTTACTGACAGGGCTGAATATCTGAGAGTGCTCTATGTAGCCCTGTGAAGAAAGCAAAAAAAACAAAAGTACTCTATTACCCATGACACCATCTTGAACAAGGCAAAGGAGACATAAAAAAAAAAAAGAAACTGTGGAAAATCCCAGTAACTTTCTTCTGCTAGCTATATTACCTGGAGAGGTAGAGGGGAAAATCATCAGACCAGGGATCAGACAACCTAGTCTCTAGGCCTGATTTTGCTACTTACAAAGCTGGGGAACATTCTTAAACACTCTCAGTCTAGTTCTCTCACCTGCAAAATAGGAATAATGTAGTAATGCCATGTCCTGCCTATTTCAGAGGTTTACTTTAAGGCTTAAACACACAAAAGCACTTTGCAAATCTTAAAGTGCTATATAAATATCAGGTGGTAGTAGAGCAGTAGTAGTAGATTTAAAAAGGGTGAATCATTATGAAAATAAAAGATACTGGTTTTACTTCATGTAATAAACATGGCAGAGTATAGTGGACAGAGAGCGGCACTTGGAACCAGAAATACCTGGGTCTAATTCCAACTACCTCTGATTCATACTGGTTGAGTGATCCTAGTCCAGTCACTTAACCTCTTGGTGCCTCAGGCAATTCTCTAAGACTTTAAGTTGCAGAGGCAGGGTCAATCTGAATTAGTAAAAGAAGTCTCTTCTTTTGGAAACCTTGATAATAATGAAATCATAGGTCCAGAACCTACCCTTTTGCCCAGATATATTTCTGTTCTCACCACACAAGACAAGGAACACCATCAATTAAGTAATTATATATAAGATCAACTGAAATGACTAATTTTTACCTTCCTCATTTGTTTTGGTTCTAACAGTAAAATGGACTGGGCCTCATGGAGATGTGTCTTGGGTACTATAACTGGAAATTCAACTATGCTACTACCCATTTTAGGTGGGCAACAGATTAATATAGAGCACCAGAGTCACACAGATGGCTTTTGGAAATAATTCTATGACAAAGTTATGACTGATCACAAGTCATCTAAAAATTGTTGCTGTAACTTGCCTGAAAAAATATGAAGAGGGGCAGTGGTTTGACTCCTTGTCTCACTTGCCTAAATGCCTCTGACGGGGAATGGAAAGATAAACACAAAGAGAAACTGACAATTCCCCTGAAGTAGCCCAAGAAGCAACTGTGGTCCCTGGGAGGGGCTCTTCAGTATAAACCATGAATGTAGCTCTTATCACTACAAAACAGGTTAGTCTATCAAATAGCAAGTTTTCTACTAAAAGTCAAGATTGTTTAGAGTGGGGGAAGGAATAAGCATTAGTATAGTGCCTGTGATGTACCAGCCACTACACTAAGTGCTTTTATAAAAATTATGTCATTTGAATCTCACAACAACCCTGGGAGGTAGGTAGTATTATGATCCCCATTTTACAATTGAAGAAACTGAGGCAAACCAAGGTTTTTGTAACATGCACAGGATCACACAGCTAGTAAGTGTACGAGGTAACAATTGAACTCAGGTTTTCCTGACTCCAGGCCTACCACTCTATCCCACTGTGCCATTTAGCTGTCCTCTGTATGTTTGGATTACTTGGAACAAAGTAATATATAATTAAATTTATTGACTTAAACCGTAAACTTGAAAGTTAGCATAGCAAAGTAGATAGAAAGCCAGTGTTGCAGTTAGGAATACCTGAGTTCAAGGTTGGCCTCTGACACATACTGGCAGTCTGACCTTGGGTGAATCATGTAATCTCTCACTTTAATATCCTAAGACTACAAATTTCAGAGACAGTACTAATCTGAATTAATCTAAAAAGACTCCTTACAAAGAAATTTCCTATACCAGTGAAACCATAGGTTTGGTACCTATTTAATATGAATTATGTTTTCTTTATGCTGCACTTTTTTACATGACTTGGTACTGAATTCATAAGATTCTGAATTCATTTATCATGAAGCCATTCTTTATCCCTCCAGGAATTGGCTTTTTACTGGAATGTTTTCAATTATTTCATTATTAGGGGGTTTTTTGTTTGTTTTTGGTCATCTCTGATTTCCCAAACCCAGGAAATTTATTTTATGGAAGGCTCATCCAAAAAGCAGATGACATACAGTTTATATATTAGTGTTTTTGAAAAATTACTTAAGGCACCAGAGGCTATGTGATTTGTCCAGGGTCAAAAAACTAGTATGTAGGAAAGGCAGGACTCAAATTAATGTCTTTCTTATTCCAAGTCTAACCTTTTATCAACTATGTAATGCCATCTCATTTCATCAGAATTAGGTCTAGCATCTACGTAAAACTCTCTAAGTAGTCTTCTATCCTTGAATCTCTAGATCTTTATGACAAAAGTACTTTCTAACTAGACAATATCAAATACAGCTAATAAAATGGATAACTTCATGTACTTTTAAAACTTGAAATGCAATACCATTCAATTTTAAAAGTTTCCTGTTTTACATCAGGTATCTCTTTAGCATGCTATTGACCTTTTTCTTTTCCTAATTCCTACTAGATCACTCTAAGTTTAGAGTGGAATGGAATAAGTCTAAAATATATAACTGGTTCAATTTGCAATGGCCTCTGCTGGCACTCTGGTTGTAGGACTGGTATCTGTAGACTAGTCAACAAAATCATAAACATTATGGTTTTTTAAAAATTGAATATTATTATACCTGTAAGAATAAATATTTTATGCAACACAATGGGCAATGGAGTAGTATGTGTTGCAATATATTACCAATGATGATTTGCATGTGAGAAGTAGTGAAAGAGACATCATCAAGGGCATACATAACCAGAAAAAGCATTAGAAGACCTAGAAGAAAGGTCTCTCTCTCTGGCTGTCTGTCTCTTTCTGGAGGATTTATGGAAAGGGATGGATAAGAGTCACACAGATGAAAAGGGACAGGTTAGTTGAGAGTAGAGGCAGTGCCCATATTCATGAGATCACAGCACCACTGGAGAATTCACATGGTTCACTTGATTTTTCTGTCATGATCTCAATACCTTTTGCACTGACATGCCCAATTAAAGACACCATGGTAGAGTGGAAAGAGCACTGGCTCTGGAGTCAAAGGGTCTGGGTTAAAATTCCATATTTGATTCTTATTACCTATGTGATGTTGGGTAAGTCATTTAAGCTCCCTGCTCTTCAGTTTCCTCATTTGTAAAATGAGAAGGATAAATTCTCTAATTCCTGGAGTTCTTTCCACCTCTAGATCTGTGATCTCATGAAATGTTTGTTTGACCCAAGAGCCCCTCCAAAGCTTAACAATTCTAAATATAATCTTTTATTTCTAAAACTCATTCATGGGACCTATGATAAGTTCAAACAACTAAGTAGAGATATCTTGAAAGTGATGTGAAAGTTTTCAGAAATCAAATACAAAGTATATTTTCAAAGACAGACAAATGATTGCTTTAGTTTCCTGGCTTCATATCTTGTGCCTGAACCAAACCCCCTGTTTGAGAGAACATATTCTCCTCTGAGTTTCAACTATTGTACAAATAATGAATTTTATGGCTCTTTAAATGACCTACTTTTCTTAAAGCTACCTCTTTAAGTCATCATGCAATAAAAGAGAGTGGGTAAAAGTACTTTCAGCATTCAGGACCAATATCTAGTCCTTTATGTTGTTACTCTCTTTAAAAATGTATCATAGCAAATGAAAAAGAGACTCTCCTAGCCCTCCCTGCTGTATGGGCTATCACAAGATTCAAGGCAAACAAATCTGCCTAATCGAGGTGTTTTTTAACCACAATATGAATCTATGTAACCTTCTTTCTCTTTGTATCAGGAGCTCTGTTGGTAGACCACCCTTTCAAATTTTTTTCACAGAAATACTGTGTGATTCAGGATATAATCTTCAATTCATTTCCCTCAGTATTTGACATCACGCTTATTATAAATAACAGCTGTTCTTATACATTTTGTGACCTAAGTATTATTGAAAAAATAATCACATAAGTTCATAAGAACTGAAAATGACAGTATTATTAGCACCATCACTAAGATTTCTTAATTAAGCTGTCAATACCATCAATAATATAGTATACTATTATTTGAGAAATGAAGGTGGTAATGAGTATGCCATTCTCCATTATTTCCTCAAGTTATTTCAAGATTCAAGGTATACTCTGAGTAGAGCTATGCTTTCAGACACACACACACACACACACAAAGAATAAAGGGATGGAGTCTGAGAATAGTTTTACTTGCTACCAACACATTTGCCTAATAACTGAGCTCTTCTTCTCCAGTAACTGTGTTTTTCTTGACTTTTCTAGTTTCTGTTTTCATTACTTCCTAATCAAGTTAGTGATGTCACCTTTGAGAATTTTCATTAAGTGGTACTCAAGAAACCTTAAGAGGAAGTTGCAGTCTTCATCTGCCTCTCTATTGAATATGCATGTTTCCAATCTCTCCTACCTGAAACAAATTTGTGGGGAGCTATGTCTTTCCTACATACTAAGCACATAGCAGAAAAAATAGCCTGCTTCTCCAGGGAATAATTAACAAAGGACACTGTGTTCCATCTTCATGATAAAATAAGATTTCCTATTAAAAGGCAAATTCATCATTTCAAAAAAGTTAAATAGAATGGCACTTAAAAAGTAATTCCAGCTGGTTAAATTTAGGGTATAGGAAAAAAAAATGTGATTCAAGAATATTCTCTGGGTCTTTCATTTGATTGTGAATTGTATTAATGTTCATTTAACTTTTGAGTCCTTGCCTCTCAGTATTCTGTTCTGAGAGAGTCAAACAAGTGGCAGTAGGCCTGCTGGGTTTGGTAATACTGCCTCTCAGATTTAAATAATCTGTTTTACTTGGATTGCAAGTCAAATACACTCTCATAGACATTGACACATTTTCTGAGACTGATTTTGTAAGCAGTGTTGATATTTTCTTGGACTATTTGGACTCTTCATGTGTCAATTTGGCCTTCCCTCCTTGTTCCCTTGCAGCCCTGGCCTCAAACTTCTTTGAAGGCACTGTCCTGCTTAATGTGAAAAACTCACTGGTGAGACTAATTACTAATCTGATCTCAATACCACCAGTTATGTCCAGGAGCCTTAGCAAAAGCTTCTGATTGCCCAAAATCCAAATTAACAGAAACTTTAATATAGACAGTCCAAGAAGTTGTTTTCTGTGAACAGCTGTGTTCTGGTACTTGGAAACACTAATGTCTACATGTATTTCTCATACCTTTAGATCATTCTTTTTCACAAAAAGCATCCCTCCAAATAGCTGTAATTCTCATTAGAGATGTCTCAGTCAAATACCATTCAAGAGACTTGGTTCACTATTAAAAGAAATGTTACCTATTCTTAATATTCTCTCAATTCTTCCTTTTAAACCATGTCCTTTCCCTTTTCTAATGTTTTAGAATATACTGAATTTGGGAGTCAGGAAAACTTGGGTTCTAGTTCTGTCTCGGCCACTTACAAGGTTTGTGACCTTGGGCTAATCACTTAATGTTTCTCAGTCAAGATGGGGATAATAGCCTCTACTTCACAAGGTTGTTGTGATGACCAAATTCAAAATGCTAGGTAAAGTACTTTGCCAACTTTACCATGCTATATTAAATTATAAGTACTATTATTAGCAATGTTTTTACAGGGTACCTTTCCTCCATTTACAATGTCAACGAGCAAGTGTAGACTGTGCCAAGAATAAAGGAGAAACAGAAAAAAAACCTCTCTTCTCTCCTCCTACCTTAAACATTCTTTTAAAAATTCCCCTTCCCATTTTTATTTTAGTACAATAACTACTCGAATGCTTCTAATTCTCTTTTTCCATCGTAGACCACTTCAGGGCTAATTTTATATGTTGTCTTCTACAACCTGCTAAGTTTTTCCTTTGAAGGCCCAGCTGCAAACATTCTCTCCTACAATCTGCCCCAGATCTAGCCAGCATCCCCAGCTTCATTATTATTCATATTATTATTAGCAGCATCTATTATTAATAATATTTATGTTGTGTGTTAAAGTTTGCAAAGCACTTTACATATGTTATCTCATTTGAGCCTCACAACAATTCTGTAAGGCAGATGCTATAATTATCTCTATTTTGCAAATGAGGAAACTGAGGTTCAAAGAAATTAAGTGACTTGCCCATAGCAAGGAGGTGTTTAAGGCAGGATTCAAACTCAGGTCTTCCAGACTCCAGGTCCAACTCTCTATCCACTGGCCTTCCACTACATCCAACCTGCTCATTTGGTTACTGTGATTCTTTCTTCCAGGGACCCAATTCTTTGCCTGTGTACATTTCATAAGGGAGCCAAGAACATGTAATTCATATCACCTACACAGAAGTAGCCTTGAGTGTAACTATCACTCTGTCACTGAAGACATCTCCCAATACGCCAGTTGAGTAGGCATGAGGTTTGAGGTGCTTGCAAATAATGTTTCAGAATGAGGGCTGAAGAAGGGGGAAGTGGAAAGAAGGCATATTACCTACCCTTCAGAAATATCCACAATAACTAGGCATAGCAGGTTGGGTTAAGGTCTGCACAGAAGCCAAAGCCAGGAATTTCATTGCCTTTGTTGGCTCATGTCACTACCTTAATTAATGTCACTTTCTCTGGTTTAATATCGGAACAAGTGACAAAAGTGCTTCTGGATGAATTGTGTTTTCCTAGGACTGTATGGCACACTCACCCGCCGCAGTCTGACAGAGGGATGTGCCAGTTTTATTTGGCAGTCACAGCGTGCCAGCTTTAGTTTTAGTAGTTTAATTTGTGGCCGTTATAGGTTCTGAATCCGGCAAAGTATGCACAATGGTCTCATGGAACCTGTTCCATACACAAAGTTTACACAGTGGAAAAGAAAAAGCAATGGCTATAAGGTGATTAGAGAGAGCTTCTCCTGGCCACAGCTGGTCTTGTATGCATTCCTAGAAATTTAAGAGCCTTTGGGAATGTGGGTAAAGTGGTCATAAGGAACAATTCCCTGATTCTTTTTTTTTTTTGCCTGGTTCTGCAGTGAGTGTAAGACTATGATGAGGGATATGGATATGGTGCTTGAAACTCAATTTTATGCAAAATCCATTATTCAAGAAGCAAAGTTTATATACATGACAGATACTGGAGGAACTGGTCTTCATGCAACAACTCCTGTTAAAGTCTAGTACACTCAGCCTTGGGTTATATAAAATGCCAAGAATCAGGCCATGCTTTGAGCAAGGAGTGCTGAACTACTTTTATTTTGCTGTGGTTAAAAAGTTTCTCTGAATTAGTATTCCGAAGCTCTTTTCATTCAGATTTTCTCCCCTCTTCATCTCCTTTGTGTGATTACTCAGTAAAGACTCATGGCTTCATGGGGAGGAGAGCTGATGCTGAGTTCTTCCCAACTTCTATTTGCCCTTTCGAAATTGAGGGTTCTCCACTTCAGCAGGTTGAGGATCTGGCTTCGACTGCACCTGGCTTTGCTAGAGAATAGGAATATTCATCTCGACCGAGGGCCCGCTGCTTGAGCGCTGGAGAACCTTGCAGGAGAGCATCTCTGGTTGGAAACTTCATTACAATACTTTCTCTTCCCTACAGGAAGCAGTAATTCTGATTCACCAGAGTTAGGGTTTTGCCCGACACAGCCACAGGAGCTACTGTTTGACTTTCAAAATTAATCAACCTCTAAGCTGGAGTAGAAATGGCATATCCTTTCACCTTAAGCACAAAAAGCTCTAAACAGACTGCAGCTTTAACATCCCTGGATGGGAGTTTCGGCCCCTGATACTTAAACTTGAAGCACATACTGGGTTTCTGGCATGCTTGTGCCCATACCCATCTGCTAGACTGGCACAGTGCCCACTCAGAAGGTGTGATGCCAGTTTCAATAGGGCATAGGTGCCAATCAAAGATGGGTTTGGAGGGGCAGCCTGCAGAACGCAGCAAAAGTCAGCTCTTCTGCCAGAAGATCCTCCTGTTATCATATAATGCCAATGAAGGGCCACATGCTTCATTGCATGGGATCACATTGCATCTGTAGATACTTCTGGCCATCAATGGATGTCTTTCCACTGAATCTTTTTTGTATGCCTCCAGTATCCTTGTTTGGAACCCTTTAAAGAAAAGTTACGCCCGCCATGTTAATCAAGTGTCATCCCAATCTCTACCAAGGAAGTCTTGGAAACACTCTGAGACAGAAGCAGTCAATAGTGGAGCTTTTTTCTTTTCTTTTTTTTCTTTTTTCATTAAGGTTCCTTCCTTTTTCATTGAAAAATACTTTTATAAAAAACATCACATATTATCAAGGAAAGACATGGGCAGTAAATGAGATGGAGAAGAAGAAATGAGCTTTGGAAGAAATATTCATTGTCTGCCCAAGGATTTGGACAAAAAGAAGTCACAACCATATGTGTAATATTGCTAAAAAGGTCTACTCATAAATCAATTAATGAGAACAATATAAGGGTAAGTTACTAATAAAATTCCTTATTTTTATCTCTCAAATTCAATGATTCTCGTTAGTCAAGTTTCCCAAATAGGCACACACAATCTCATTTTTTCTACTGAACCATCCTGCTTATGATTAACAAGTCTCTATATGAAATGAATGACATGTCCCTGTCATAAACCTGTCCCAAGGTTTTCATCCCTTGGTCCCTGCTGGCTATACATTGCTATTAAGAATTTAAGTAAAGTCAAAAGGACATTGAATTTAAAATCAAAACATCAGAGTTTTAATTTCAACTTTTTCAGTTACTATAGGACCTTGGCAAGGACGGGATGATAAATATCTCTGAAAAAAAATTATGCATGACACATCTTTAAATTTAATCTGCACTATTAACATTTCCTCCATCCCTTTCTTAAATCTAAACAATCAACAATATAAAAAAACAGGCCCTGATTTGTAGTGTTTGCTGATATCTGATATATAGATGCTCAGACTGAAAATTTAACAATCATCTCTTGTGATCTATCACAAGCTTTCCCCAGCACACTCTTGAACCTTGGGCAAATTATCATACCTCTCTTGGCCTCAGTTTCCTCACCTATAAAATTATAAAACTGTGCTGAATGATACCTAAAGTCCGTCCTAGGTCCAATGTCTACCATCCTTGACAAATATGTAGTACCAAATATGTAGCACCAAATACATATCACAGCTAAAACAGATTTCAATAAAACTAGAAATTCTGGAGAGAAATCTATTCTAGTTCTAACCATGTCACAAAACAGACACACAAAGAGCCTTCTGACAAATTTGGCAGAAACTTATCCCATAATTTGTTCCTCTGAGTTCTTGTTAATTCTGATATTCAATGCTTTTAGAGCAATGAATGTAACATGACCTTTAAGTCACAAATTTTTAGTATGTCATTATTCATACAACTATAGTGACTAAAAAAATCTGCATGTAACATGTAATGACCTTCCATCTTGAATGGCCATGATTCATTCAATTTATATTTTATAAATACTTATGGACATATTTGTATCCCTCAATAAAATATAGGCTACTTGAGGGTAAAAATCATTTCATTTTTGTCTTTGTATCACCCGTGCCTAAGACAATACTTCTAAAAGCGTAGGTGCTTAATAAATGCTTGCTGACAGACTGAACGCAGCTAAGTGGCTCAGTGGATGGAGAGCCAGGTCTGGAGTAAAAAAGATGGAACTTCATGAATTCAAATCTAGCCTCAGACAATTACTAGCTGTGTGTTTGTTTCAGTTTCCTTATCTATGAAATGAGCTGGAGCAGGAAATGGCAAATCACCAGAATCTTTGCCAAGAAAACCCCAACCAAATCAGGTCACCAAGAGTCAGACATGATGGATACAACTGAACAACATCAAATAGACAGATAAGTGGCACAGTACATAGAGCACTGGGCCTGGAGTCAGAAAGACCTGAGTTCAAATATGGCCACAGATCGTTACCAACTGTGTGACTTTGGGCAAATCACTTTGGGCAAAACACCCTGTTAAATGTAATCTCTAACACTGTAAAATGAGCTATTGAAAGAAATGGCAAACACCGGCTTCTCTGTCAAGAAAACCCTAAGTAAGGTCACAAAGATATGATCAAAAAGGTTAAACAACAATAACAAACGTATTGAGGAATCTAGAACCTCTCTGATGGAGGTCCAGATCGCTCCAGAACCTATGAATCAGCACTTTATCAAGAGAACTCAAGGTACCCACTAAGAGAAAGAAATACTGAAGTTTGTTAAACTCCAAAACATTCCTTGCCTTAGAGCTTTCTCTCCTCCACTAGAGTTCTGTGAAACTATTTTCTCATCCGATGCTAGGGCCATAGTAATTTTTCCCTTCCCTTAAATCATTTTATTTTTTTCTTCTCTTTTCTCTCTTTTTTTCCCTTTTCTGCCTCTCCTTCTCCTCCCTTACACTGCATCAGAAAAACCTAGACTTTGTTCTTATATTCAGCTCTCACGACAACTTTTCCTACAAATGCTACAGGCGCACTATCACTACAAGTCGATTGTAAATATCAAAACTTCCCTGGCCCTTTGCCTTCTCTGTAAGATGCTGATTACTGAAAGGCCTTAGTTATTGATCTCAAAGCTAGAGGATGGTTGAACATGCACAATGCAAGAGAGATAGCAGCTAGTTTATTCCCAGCCTTAGGCAACAGATTCTGATGAAGTACCTGCCAAAGCAACATATTTTGGAGAGAATCATACCTAAAAAGAATGTTATCAGGCACAAAAGTATTAAGGAAACTTGAATTTATCGGCTTGTTCATCATGTAGTATATTGACATAAGAGAGGACAAGAATAAAGATGAAATATAGAAACTTTATGTAAT
The DNA here is from genome assembly GCA_023548195.1 of Bettongia penicillata ogilbyi. NCBI lineage: Eukaryota > Metazoa > Chordata > Mammalia > Diprotodontia > Potoroidae > Bettongia > Bettongia penicillata. The sequence goes on along the minus strand of JAJHZJ010000164.1, from coordinate 1,413,824 downwards.
TCCATACAGATTAGCTTGTACATCTTGAAAATTGCCATTCAAAACATCAATTTGATGGATTTATTACTGATGGCTCCTCACCAAACATCTGACTCTCTATAATTTATTAGCCTCATTTCTGATAGAAAGTGGAGATTCTGAAGGTACTGGTCTCAATTAGGGACATTGAAATATCTGGCCTCTTCCCAAAACAGCTAAACCCGTTTTGAGAGCCTTTCTAAAGTGCACATTCTCTAACAACAATGATGTCTACTTTCTAAATCTCACCAAAGAGAACCTTGAAATGTTTCATAAAGGAAAACTTGAGTGAAGTAAACAAAATGACTTATAGCTTTACACAAGTGTAAAAATTTAAACACAAAGAACATTTAGAACAAAACTTTTAAACTCTATGTAAGTGGAATAACAAACCTTGGTTCCAGAGAACAGATAAAGAAACATACCTAGGTGGGAGAATATGTTTATGGAATGCTGTATATACACTGTCACTACATTGGCTGGGTGGTTTTACTTTTTCTTTATTATAAGAGAAGGCAAGTTGGATGTATGTATTGCGGGGGTGGGGGGAAGAGACAAGCAAATACATCTAGAAATGACTTTAAACTAAAAAACAAAAAGTCATCAATAAATATTTTTTCAAGGGGAAATTTTATACAATTTCTATTTAGCAATCTAAGATGAGTGATGGACCTGAAATAGATGCAGTATTTGTGTTCAGAGTGATAAAAAGCAGGAATCTTCTTGCATCTGGCTTTTCCAAAATAGTAATAATAATAAATGATGCCAAATGGAGTAACTGCTAAACAAATTCATTCCCTTTCTTACAAGAGAAATCAAACTATGGTCTTACAATGATAACAGAATGAGAGTTATACTGAAAACTAATCTGAGATGAATGCTTCCCTTGCCTCTATGTGCTCTGTATTAAAATATCTTGTGATGCATGTATGAATCAAATATACCAGCTGAATCCAAACAAAAGTAGCTAAGAAACTACATATACACCCCCTTTTTCATGCTCTTCCTTTGGAGTTACTTATGTAATTCCCAAACCAGGAAGAATAGGTATAGAAAGTATTATTTACAGTTAGGTCCCAATGAGTGTTATCAATGAATCTTTCAAAATGGTCACACTGTTGAAGTTTACACTGCATATATGCACCGGGTTGGAACCAATTACCTTACTTTACATAATTATAACTGAATAATGTGAATTTGAAAACATGACCACTTTGGAAGATTCATTATGCTCATTAATCAAGACCTAACTGTGGTTCTGTTTTCTAAGTCAAGGAGAATAACCTTTGGACTGGAAATAACAGAACAAAAATGGCTAACAGTTATTCTGCATGATGAACCTGGAGAGAATAAAAAGACTCACAACTACTATTGCTGAGTTCAACTAACAAGACTCAGTGGACTAAATCCTTAGGAAATGAAAAATGTGGGAGATGAGAGCCACTACCTGAAATCTAAGAAAGTGATGAACACAAGAGGTGCTACCAAATGTAAGAGGGCAAATGTCCTGATTTTCAAAAAAGGAAGTTTCCAGACTAGAGGTCAGTTAGCCTGTCTTTGATTGTATACAAAATTGTAGTTTAAGAATCCTTAATACTTTTTGTGCCATGGACCTCCCTGGGGATCTGGTGAAGGCTGTGGACCCCTTCTCAGAATAATGTTTTAAAATTCAGTAAGTAAAACACACAGGATTACAAAACAAATGAATTATATTGAAATAGTTATCAAAATATATATTTTTAAAGCTCACATTTGGAGAAAGAAGAAAAAAGTCCTACATGTTCAAAAAATACTTATAACAGCAATTTTTGTGGCAGCAAAAACAGAGCAAAACAAATAATAGAAACTAAGGGGATGCCTATCTTTTGAGGAATAACTGAATAAGTTTTGATATAGGAATGTGATGGAATACTATGGTGCTGTAAGAAATGAAGAAACAGATGATTACAAAACAACATAGAGAGACTTGCATGAACTGATGCAAAGTGAAACAAGCAGAAAAAAAAAAGTTATACTATAACATCAATTTTATAAAAGTAAATTATTTTGAAGATTTTTATAAATTAATGAAAATGAAATGAGCAGAACCGGGAGAACAGCTGATGCAATAACAACTACATTGTCAAAACAAATAATTTTGAAAGCTATAAGAACTATGGTGAAAAAAAAAGAAAATTCTTGTAACAAATATGCATGGTTAAGCAAAACAGATTTCCCCCACTAGCTTTACACAATAGCTAGACAGACAGATAGTATCGATATCTCTGTTTGCTTACTTCGTATAATTTATACACATACACACACACTCACATATGTATACACAGACACACATACGTATGTCTCATTCTGCATCTCAGATCTATCGCCCCTCTGTAACGGATAACGTGTTTCATCATCACTTGTTTCTAAACGTAAATGATCATTGTATTGATCCTGGTTCTTAACAGCTCTCAACTGATGAATATTCCCTCAGTTCAAAGTTTTTGTCACCAGCTCTAATGACAGGAAGTTTTTCCTGATCTCTAGTCTAAATTGACCTCTTTGCACCTCTACCCAGGGGCTCTGGTTTTGGAAAAAAAAAAAAATCTAAGCTTTCCTTCCCCTGAAAAGCCTTCAAATCCTTAACAAAGTTAACTTGCACAGCCTGAGTCTTTTCTTCTCTAACATAAACAAGACTTGTTTCTTCAACTGATACTTACATGATAAGGACTCAGTCTTTTACCATCCTGGCTGCCCTCCTCTAGTCACTTCCCAGCTTATCAATATCCTTGTCAAATCATGGTGCCAGGAACTGAACACAAAACTTCAGATGAATACAGAAAGGTCAGAACACAGTGGAGCTCTCACCTCCCTATTCCTGGAAGGTATACCCCTCACTGGAAACAAGATTTCATTAGCTTTTTTGGCTACCACATCACACTGCAAGCTCATATTGATCTGACCACAATATTCACAGGAATGAAAGTCAACTCTTATTCTAGAATTAGCCATTTCAGAAAGGTAGTATCTTCCCCCTTCGGATCTTCTGCTTCTTTTTCCTTTCGTTGTGCCTGCCCTACGAATCAGAAGCGTTGGTCCCAGCACAATGTCTCACACATCTTCTCTTGAACCTAGGCATTTCACTAAACACTTTTTGGCATTTTACTTATACATGAAATAGATTTTTGAATTACCTCTTATTTCAAAATTTCCTTTTGGGAAACCTATTATTTTCTAATCACATAAAGCAATAGTTAAATACAAATACATCTGATAATTGACACTGATACTTTACCTAAATATATTAATCCAAACCCTCCAGAACCGATCATATTACCCAACTGCCATGTTTTTCCTTCTGTATCTTTCAGAATCATGCCTTCTGGAAGGGGAACCGGAAGTTTGGATTTCTCTTGCCTTTTGGGTGCCATTACGCCTACAAAAGTTAGAAGAGGGCATGAGTATTACAGCAAAACAAAAACTTTACCAAATAATCAATTTCATATATACACTATTTCATTTAAATTGTAAACTGAAAAAAAAATCAATTTCTTTAGTAAACACAGCAAGGAATGGACCATTTTAGACTGTCAGGACCATAGTCATATAATTTTTCATAGTTCAGTGACTTAAGATGAAACCACATGAAATCAGATGTATATAAAATATTTCTAATGACAACAATATCCCCCAAAACTGGTCCTTCTACTTTGTCTCTCCTCACTCTAATCTATCCTTCACCCAGAAACCAAAGTAACTTTCCTCAAATGAAGGTCTAACCATGTCACCACCTTGATCTAAAAAATGCCAATGGCTCCCTGTTATCGCTAAAATCAAATATAAACTGCTTTATTTAGCATTTATGAAGCTTCACAACTTAGGCCCATCCTACCCTTTGAGACATGAACCCCTCACCTATTTTGTGATCTAGCCAAACTGTCTTTCTTGTTCCGTACACTCAACACTATCTCCTGACCCCATATATCTGCAAACTGCTGTCTTCCACACCAGTGCCCAAAGTGGATGGAGCACCAGGCCTGGAGACAGGAAGACCTGAGTTCAAATTTGACCTCAAACACTTACTAGCTGTGTGACCCTGGGAAAGTCACTTAACCCTGTTTAACTGCCTCTGTTTCCTCATATGTAAAATAAACTGAAGAAGGAAATGACCAACCACACCTGTATCTTTGCCAAGAAAACCCCAGTGGGGTCACCAAGAGTCGGATATGACTGAACAAAACACCCAAGACAAAATAAGCTCGTCCTTCCTCTTTTGGCAGCTAGGTGGCACAGTGGATACAGTGCCAAGCTTGGAGTCAGGAAGACCTAAATTCAAATTTGGCCTCAGACATTTGCTAGCTCTAGGAGTAAGACTCTAGGAGAGTCACTTAACCTCTGTTTGCTTTAATTAACTGGAGAAGGAAATAGCAAGCCACTCCAGTATCTTTGCCAAGAAAATTCCATGGAGAGTACTGGCATGAAAAATGACTGAACAACACAATACCTGGAATATACTCTCTACCCACCTCTGACTCTTAAAATCCCTGATTTCCTTTAAAATCCCACTCTGGTGAGGCCTCTCCTACTCTCCCCCTCTCCCCCAGCTCTCAGCTATTAGTGCCTTCCTCCTGATATGACTTTGTGTCTGTTTTGTGTGTGCCTGTTAGACTGTAAACTTCTTGAGGGCAGACTCTGTTTTGTTTTTGTCTTTGTATCCCCAGTATATAGGACACTGAACAGCATATGGGAAGTGCTTAATAACTATTGAACTGACTGATGATTACCTATTTACAACCAACTAAAATTTACTTCCAGCAAGACACTGATCACTTCCTTTTAGTTGACAGGATTCAGGAAATGTCACAGAGGTCCTTCCACTAACTAGAAGTGAATCAATCAACTAATCTTTACATAAACATATCCTAACAAGCCGCTTGTGCTCCCAATCTACTTTGTGCGTGTATACATTTATAGGTATGTAGGCATAAATGTATACATGCATGTGTTTGTGAAACTTGTTAACTCGTATTCTTTAAGCAGTCTTTTAGCACATTGAAAAGTTAAATTGTCTTGCATTATATACATACACACACATACACACACAAACACACACGAATGTTGTTCCCAAGTAGGATATAAACTTCTTGAGGGCAATAACTGGGGGAGAAGAGGGAGGAGGAGTCTCTGTATTTCCCTTCCTAGCACAATGCCTGATTTTCATTGGCACTAAATAACTGACCCCTGTTCAACTGAAGATTCTTCCTCTTGCCACCAAAATATTCTGGTATGATTAGTGTTCATATAGGAATAAATGATTAAAGTAGAGGTTAGGGAACTGAATCAGAATCTAAAATGTTACTTTCTGCCCTAGATGCCACTGGACCAGCAGGATACATTAAGCAAACATTCAATATGTTGACTAAATTAGGGACCTGAAAAGTAGATCTGGGCAGGAACCAGGAATCAAGTGGGAGAACACAAATTTGAGGAAAGCTATCTGAGATGCAAAACTGGACTACTATAATGGGACTTAGTGATCGGCTCCTCTTAGAAAAAAGAAAGAAAGCCTTCTGGATGGATGGAAGCATACCTTGGATGCTCACCCTGTTAGTGTATTCTCAGGCTGGCAGTAGCCAGGTCTGCAGTCTCCATTACATGCCTTCTTTCGGCCTCAATACGCATCTCCTTTTTCCTCACCTCACTGTCCCCTACTCCTATTTACTTCCATTAACTGGGCTTTAAAAGCCCTTGCTTTCCTGGGGCCATGATTAAATCCTATGACATTCAACTTTAAGGAGAATGCTACTAACCAAAGGCCTTAACATAAAAGGGAACAAATCATCGGGACTTTTCAGGCCATAACAGCCTTCTCTGAGGCAGAAGTGACTCATCCAGAAAGCCAGAATTGGCTTGGCACCGCACGAAACATGCAGACAAGCCAAACAGCCCATCAGTGAGCAAAGTCGCAGGGTGGTGGCTCTCTTGAGGGAAAAGTGTTTTCCTTTCACCACCCTACATGAGGGGCCATCCACATTAAAAGGTTCGTCCGCTTATGGTGCGTAGCAGGCTGTACCCTACTCTCCTTTTATCTGCTGTTACAAAGTAATCTGAGGCAAACTTGCCCAACAAGTATCCCCAAAGTAAGCCTTCTGTGGGAATACAGGATGTAACAAAACTCTCTTGGGAAGAAAGAAGTCATTCTCCCGTCCACCCCAACCTGCTTAGGCCAAAAAAATAAAATGCTCAGGGGAAAGCGTAAATAAAGGAGCACATCACGTTACGATCACAGAAAGAAAAACTTTTTTTAAAAAAAAAGAAACTAACCAGGGGACCCTCCTCCCTGGTCAGCGGGGAGGCAGGGTCTAAATTTGAAACAAACAGGCGGGCACTCACGGAGAGCGGGGAGGAAGGGGTTAATCAGCAGGCGGCTGGCCATGCGGGGGGGAGGGGGTGACGGTGAAGGAACGAGGCCCCCAACGCCCCGCTCGGCGCTCAGACCACGCTCCGCCGGCCGGGGGCGAGCCGGGGGCGGGGCGGGGGGGGTCCTCCGCTCCAGACACCCTGAGTGGGAGGAAAAGGGAGAGCGGGGGGAGGGGAAGCAGATGGAGAGCCGGGGGGGGAGGCAGGGCGGAGGTGGGAAAAGTTCGGCCAGGGGAAGCCGGCGCTCTGTGCCCCGGGGAAGGGGGTGCTATCGGCTCGTACCCCGACAAAGGAAGAAGAAAGACTGACCGGTTGTTTCAGTGCTCCACCCTAAGCTAGCCAGCCGCTTCCACTCTCTTCCCAGGAACCCTGCCGCTCGGGGCCCAGGAGAGGCCGGGGTGGGGGCCGGAGCCACGCCCCTGGTCGCGGGGAGGGGGCGGGGCCTGCCCCAAAAGGAGGCGCCACCTTGCCTTGGAGCCGCGTCGGGCTGGCTTCCCGGCGGCCTGGGCCTACGAACACGTGCTCTTCGCGCGCGCGCGCTCGGGCACCACCTCTAGTAACGGGCCGGGCAGCAAGGTCTTGCCGCTCCAGATCTATGGGGATGTAATTGAGGAAGGGAAAATAGATTGGAGAAGTAAGACGGCTGTGGGCTGAGCGCCTCAGATCACACTTTTTTTTTCCCATCTGCAAAAATAGTTTTCTTAAGTAAGTGTTTAATTCTACTTGATAGGCAACATTGTATATAGTGGGTGGAGGCCGACCTTGAAATTGTCAAGAAGAGTTCAAATCCTGATTTGGACGTAAGCCAGCTGGGTAAAATTGGGCAAGACGCTTCACTTTTCAGTGCCCTAAAAAGACAGCTTTAAGATTATGAGTTGCTAGTGTTTCTAAATCCTCCACTGATCAAGTCAAACAAAACAGGTAGCACCACAGTCAACCATATAGGGCTTGTCTACTGGCATTGGGCACGGTGAAGGCGGTAGGAGTTACTACACCTTGCAGATGAAATGAGGAGAATCTGGTAGAATTTACTGGGCGGAAGATCCCAAAGGACTGTCCTAGGCAAGCATGGGGAACTTAAGAATCACTGAACAGGACAACACAATAGCCTGCGGGAAGAATTAGTGATGGCACGAAATAGGGATGTGCCTCTGAAGGAAAGGCAAAGTCCCTGTCTTCCTGTAATTCACAAAAAGCAACCAGTTGTATCCACCAACTTGTTCCTAAAGAGACTAAAGGACCTAGAGTTAGAAAGGACTGGAGAAATTACCAAATTACATTTTTATAGATGGGGAAGGACACCCAGGGAGGTCAGGCAACTTGCCAAATGTTTCTAGATTCTTTTTTTTCTTTTGAAAGCATCAATAGTGGTAGACTTTTGCCGTTTTGAAGATGAATTTAATTTCTGGAAACAAGTTATTTGGTCAGGTGTGGGTAAAGGAAAGATGGTAATAGTAATAACTGACATTTACATGACAATGCCTTTCACAGAGCCAGAGGTAGGAGTCAAACTCAGTTTTCAAGTGTTGGCTTCTCCAAGTCCAACTTAAAAAAAAAATCCAACACTTGTTTTGTAACAGTCATTTCTGGAAATGTACCACTACCCCCACACACAGTGTGGTGTGTGTGTGTAGAAACAACTTTGAATTCTCCTCTGTAACAAAAATTTAAAATATAAGATACAGTAACCTCCTCTGATAACATCCTGCCTTAGTAGTGGTGCCTGAACTCTTAAAAAACAAAACAAAAAAAAAGTAACATTTGTATGGTGCTTTAAGATTTGTTAATCTGGTTCTTCCTGAATGTCAGGTCAACACAATGTCATCCTTAAAAGGAAACATCTAGAAAGGACCTTACCATGTACAGGGATCCTCAACCTAAACTCATCACGGGATCACCTCCATTGTAGTGGGGAATACTTTTTGATAAACATACACGTCCATGTTTTATTTTTCTCTTGATGTTTGAACTTTGAACAAGGTCATTTGAACATTGGTCATTGAACAAGTCTGTTTATGTTCTTACATCTTCCAAAAAGTGAATGGTCTGCACATACAGATGGAAAACACCTTGTAAAAGAGTCTTTAAGGCGCCATTCTGTTCTACCAAACTGGATGCTTTTTGATAATCAACAAGTAATAAGCAAAATCGAATATTCTGTACTTCTATACGCAAAATATACAAAATGAATGATAAGAATTTTGGGGATAGGTTAGGCATTAGCAGCTGGGGTAATGAGGAAAGACTTCATGTGGAAGATGTTGCTTGAATAGTTTTCAGGGTAACAGTGGATTCTAGGAATGGATGGAGATGGGGGCCCAACCAGTGTAAAAAGTGTGAAAGTGGAATGTCGTATGTGAGGAAAAACAAGACCAGTGCAGAAGAGGGAATCTAATCAAAAAGTAGGGTGAGGCCAAATAGGAAAGGTGTTTAAAAGCTAAACAGAGGAATTTATGGTTTATCCTACAGTCAATAGGAAACCACTGGAGTTTATTAAATAGATGAATGACTTGGTAAGACTGATACTTTGAGGAAATCACTTAGGCAGCTGTGGGGAAGATGGGTGGTAAAAGGGAGAAACCTGAGGAACAGAAAAAGTGCAAGGCTATTCTAATACTCTAGACATAATTATAACTAGCATTAATATAGCATTTTAAGGCTTGCAAAGTGCTTTACAAATCGTATCTCATTTTAATCTTCACAACAACCCTAGGAGGTAACTGCTACTATTATCCTCATTTTACAGATGAGGAAACTGAGGCACGTAGAGATGAGGTAAGTTGCCTAGGGTTACACAGTGAGCCTCTGAAGCTAGATTTGAAGTCAAGTCTTTTAGGCTACAGGCCCAGCACTTTATCTACTGCCCCCAACTAACTCCCTTTATATGTAGAGGTAGCTAGATTATTTATAGTAAGCATTTTACTATTGTGTGGGTGTTATATGAATGCCAGCTAGTATTTTTGTGTCAGATTTCTATCTTAAATATATCCAAAAATGGCTAAATATTAAGGATGGATTAAAGTGGGGTATGCTGTCTGTATGGCCACTATTTATTTTCCTTAGCCTTAGGAAACCAGGGTTTTACTGATCCCATGCAGCTGCTAAAAATCTGTCTACCTCCAAATTACCTTGGACTTATTTTTTAAATCTATGTGTGTATTGTCTTCCCCTGTAGAATGAAAGTTTCCTGAGGGCAGGATTGTTTTGGTTTTTTTTATTTTTTATTTATTTATATCCAATACTTGTTTCATAGTAAGCATTTCACTGTCCACATTTTTACTTGTAGTAGGTCAGTGGTTCTCGAAATTTCTTTCCTTTCCAACCCCTCTTAATTCTAGTGCTTTCCCTCTGTTATTTATTTCCTACTTAGTCCTACATATAGCTTGCTTTGTGTATATTTTGTTTGCACAGTGTCTCCCCCATTAGATTATAAATTCTCTGAGGGGCACGGACTGTCTTTTGACTCTTTTTATATCTTCAGCACTTAGTACAGTGCCTAGCACATAATAAGCACTTAATAAATGCTCATTTATTGATCAGTTGATCTTTTATTTGTTTCTTTTTTCATTTCTCACAGAACAGTATAATTTGTCATAAGGAATTGTGGCACACTAACCTTTTAATGTGGCAAAATGTGAAAGTGATCCTGATCCCTGGGCTCCCATATTCTCATTCTCATTCGCTCTCTCTCTCTCTCTCTCTCTCTCTCTCCTCTCTCTCTCTCTCTCTCTCTCTCTCTCTCTCTCTCTCTCTCTCTCTCTCTCCACCCCCGTCTCTCTCTCTCTCTCTCTCTCTCTCTCACCCCCCTAAGTCTTGACTCCTTTTCTTCTTTCCTTCCCCAGGTTGCCAAGAAGAGACAGATTTGTACCTCTGAGGATAGAACTGTGACCTTCTGGTTGTCAAGATTAGGTGGCACACTATAACTACAGACATGTGCAAGTGTTAGGGTGATGAGACAGAGTTTGATAGTGCCCATACCCTTTGACAACCAATGTAAATAGCACCAAATTAGTCATGTGAGATTTCAACCAAGTATGGACAAGTGGTATTGAGCAGAAATAGAGGAAAATTTATATTTACATTATAGGTTTTAATCACCGAAAATATAACGCTAACTTTAAGATTAAAGACGTTCTCAAAGTAGTCTTAACTTCCCAAAAGATGATTCAAGATAAAAATTAACAATATAATAGAAAATAAAACTCTTGGGGAAAGACTTTACCCATTAACTGTAAAAAAAAAATTGGAAACTAAATCTAATCTAAGAAGCAATGCTACCTAAGTCATCTGAAAAACATAGGGAAAATAAGAAGTTGAACAAAATAATTTTTGTTAATTTAATTCAGACTATGCAATCTTTGATAGGATTCATTTAATAAAATAGAGATTTTCTTGGTGGCCTCTCAGATTATAACTATGGGGTCAGCTCTCTTAAAAAACTTTTAAGCAATATATTTCCAATATTGATTCAAAAAAGGGAAAAAAAACCCTGATCATTTTGAGTATAGCATTCAAAGCTAAGATTATTTGAAATAACTTGTTTAGCATTTCACAGGTTAAGTACTTAAAATGCAATATTTACCTTATAATTTGAGAAACAAGAAATTTCAAATAAAATGTTTTTATTTATAGCAATAGAAGACAAGTTAGTTTTTATTTTTAAAAGAATAAGATCCTGATACAGTTATTCCACTATTACTTCTTGTTTGGGCATTTACCCTTAAAGATATTTAGAGATGAAATTAATGGAATTCTTTAGCTTGTGAAAAATGTTGAAAAGGGGTAGGAAGAAAGGAAGGAGGAAGGGAGGAAGGAAGGAAGGAAGAATTACTAAATGCTATTATTATCTCCAGTTAAAGAAATTGACAGACAAAAATTAAATGACTTGCTCAGGGTCAGAGAGCAGGGTTTGAAAATGGATCTTAACTCAGATCTCTCTGATTCTTTGCTTTCTTAACAAGAGAAACTCATTGAAGAATTTCTGCATCTCTAATTTTTGATTGTTCATGCAAATTAAAGCATAAGGATATCATCAATTTTTTTGAAAATTTCTTTGCCTTCATCTTTGACAGTAGTTTCAATTTCTTTATAAAACCATTCATGTGAACCATTAACCAGTATAGTAGAACTCTTGAACAATATGGCACACATGCCAATCAGATCATGTTTCCTAAAACATAATTAGAGTATAACCTGATATCACATAGTTAGCCTAAGGCAGGTGTTAGTTCTATTTCCCCAACACTATCACAAAGGGATCAGACAATAGCTAAATTGATTAAATTTGCATTTTACCTCTTTTCTCTGTCCAAAAACTGACACAAATATAAAACTCAGGCAAAAGGAGGGAGTTGGAACAGAAAGAAGCCTGGTTACTGTTGCAACTGAATGTTGTTCTGAAGGAAGAAAGTTTCTCTGAGTTGTCTTCATACTGAGTTTTAAAACTTATAGCTGGATAATTGAATGCTTATGTCTGCAGCACTGTAGAAAATATAAGAGAAATACCCTCCTAGTACAAAGGCTCATCAGTGTTTGATTAGAGACTAGAACCAAGCTTGCAATACAATGCTGCTTGCATATGATTAAGTGAGAGAATAAATGATATATTTAAGTGCTGTGGGTTAGGAGAACATTCAAAGGTAGGGATTATGAATAATTTGCGAATCTCACCTATCCTTGAATTTCCTTATCTATAAAATGGGTTCTTGTGAGGATTAAAATTACATAATATTTGTAAAGCCTTTTGCAAACTTTAAAGTGCTATAGAAATGCTAGTTAGCATTGTCATTATTAATTATTCCAATTTAAAGAAATAACTAGTTTTCATTTTATGGAAGAGTATAGTTATGAAAATAATGTCTCCTATGTAATATATAACTTGTAGGGTTATTATATAGAGCAGAAGTAAAGTGAAATACATTGTTCCCAAGGAAGTTGTTTTTTAGACCCAAAAAGAACCTGTAGTGAGTTAAGTCAATTAGCATTTATTATATATCTATGATGTGAAAGATATTGCTAATCACTGAAGACACAAAGAAAAGCAAAAACCATTCCAAGTTCCCAAGAAACTCACAGTCTAATTGGGGAAGCTATGTGCAAACGGCTAAACAAACTTATCTATCTACCTACCTACATACACATTCTCTCTCACATGCTCTCTCTCTCTCTCAATGGAAAGTCTCAGACAGAAGACACTAAGTTCAAGAAAAACTGGGAAAAATTTCTTTCCAGAAAACTGTAGCTGAGACTTAAGGGAAGTCAGGAAAACTAGAAGGTAGAGGAGAGAGAGTGTTTCAGACATGAGGGATATCTAGTTAAAACATTAGGAGCTGGAAGATGGAAAATCTCTGAGGACCAACAAAGACTGTGTCAGTTGATCGCAGAGTATATGGAGGTAAGATACAAGAAGAATGGAAAAATAGGAAGGAACCAGGTTATGAAGGGCTATAAAAGTCAAACAGAAGATTTTATACGTCACCCTGAAGGTATGGAGAGCCAATGAAGTTTATTGAATGAGAGATGAATAGTATAACACAGTCAGACGTGCACTTGGGGAAGATCTATTTAACATCTAAGTAGATGATGGATCGGATTAGGGTGAAACTTGAGGCAGGAAGGCCAACCATCAGGCTACTGTAATGCTCTGGTCAGCAGGTGATGATGCCTGTACTAAGGTGGTTGCAATCAATCAATAAATATTTATTAAGCACTTAGTATATGCCAGTCATTGTGTTAAATTGGTTGTTTCCTTTGTTCTTTAGAAGGACCGAAGTGATATCACTATTTTGGGGTCAAAAACTGACTGATCAAACAAATATAAGTTCTGAAGACTCTACCATAGGTCAGGCACAAATAATCCATATGAACATTTGGAATGGAGATATCTAAATTGCGCATCTCATGTTTCTTCTGAGCTGCTATAATTCTGCTTTGCTCATAGAGTACAACTTCTTTGATATAGGTGCACTATGCTTGGTGGTCCTGTGCCAGTGTTTCCCATGTTTCACAACCAATTCCAAAATTCTTCAGAGGGACCATTAAAGTATCCTTGTATTATTTCTCCTGACTTCCATGTGCTTACCTTGTGTGAGTTCTCCATAAAATAGCTCTTAAACAAACATACTTTTGGCATTCAAACAACATGGCCAACCCATCAGAGTTGTACTCTCTGAAGCATAGTTTGAATGTTTGGTAGTTCAGCTCAAGCAAGGACTTCAGTGTCTGATACCTCATCCTGCCAGGCAATCTTTAGAATCTTTCTAGGACAATTCAAATAGGGGCAGCTAAGAGGTGCAGTGGATAGAGCGCCAGTGCAGGAGTCAGGAGTACCTGAGTTCAAATCTCACCTAAGACACTTGACACTCACTAGCTGTGTGACCTTGGGCAAGTCACTTAATCCCAATTGACTCATGCTGATCATCTCCAGTCATCCTGATGAATATCTGGTCACTGGATTCAGATGGCTCTGGAGGAGAAGTGAGGCTGGTGACCTGCACAGCCCTACCTCACTTGAAATAAAGTCAAGTGCAAGTCATGTCATTATTTCTCTCATGGCATGGTCTTCTTGGACAAGGAAGGATGAACACACACACACACAGGACAATTCAGATGGAAGTAATTCAGTTTCCTGGCATGGTGCTGGTATATTCTCCAGGTTTTACAGGCATACAACGAGGTCAGTACAACAGCTCTATAGACCTGCAGTTTGTTAGGCAGTCTACTTTCCTTGAGAATCTCCCAACCACTGAGCTAGCTCTAGCAATGCATTCATCAAACTCATGACCTATGTGGATATTCCTTAAAAGTATACCACTGAACTTATCCACAGCATTCAAAATTTCTTCAGTGATTCCCCATATGGATGGTATGGTGCTGGCTGGTGGAGAACCCGTGTTTTCTTGGTGTTAATTGTTAGGCCAAAATTAGTATGAGCAGCAGAGCATCCATACTTTGCATTTCAGCCTCAGAGGCTACATTGAGTGCACAATTATCTGTGAACAAAAAGTTGGACACAAACTCTCCCTCCATTTTAGTCTTGGCTTGTAGCATTTTCAGGTTAACTTACCATCAGTACAGTAGCTGACTGATGTTATTTTTGTTTTCATTGAATGCATCCCACAACATTACAGAAAACATAACACTAAAAAGCATGGGAGCAAGCACACAGCATGCTTCTCTCCATTGGTGACTGGGAAAGCACAATAGTATCATCCATTATCTGGAACCTAGGTAAGCATGCCTGCACGAAACTGACATAAAATATTGAACTTCTCCAGGCAACCAAATTTTGACAATTTTCTGTAAGACCTCACAGTTGACAGGTCTTGGTCAGATAGACAACATCGTGTACAGATCTCTGTTCTACTCCTGGCATTTCTCCTACAGTTGAGTAGCAAACACTGTATTGACCATAACTTTCTGAAGTCACACTTCACACTGGTTCTTGGGTAGATGACCTTCTTCTAGATGAAGGATCAGTCTATTAAACAAGACCCTAACAATAATCTTGCTAGGAATGACTGAGGGAGATCACTCCCTGCCCCCACCCCCTACCCCAGCCTCATGATTTTCACTGGACAAGCTATTTCCCTTTCCCTTATAGCTATGGACAATGGAGGCATCTTTGAACTCCCAGGACATAACCTTCTCTTTCCATATAACTAAGAAAATTTTGAGCAATAGACCCCCTGCCTTGTAAATCTCACTGGAATAGAATCATGCCAGTGCTTTGCCACATGAGAGGAACCTAAAGGCATTCAAAACCTCTTCTTCAGATGAAAGTTCAGCTACAGAGGGATTGATTGATGATGAAATATATGATTGATGGTCTGTTGAGAACACATTGGAAGTGTTCAGCCCATTTCTCTAGGATCATGTCCTTATCACTAATCAATGTAGCTCTATCAGCAATGAGTAGTAGACATGCACCATAGGTCTTTGGCCCATAAATAGCCTTCAGGGCATCATAAAAGCACTTTGGATTGCTATTATCAATCAAAAAATACAAATATACAATACAAAAAATACCAAAAAATCGATCAAAGAATACAATCAAATGTCATTAAAAGTGAACTTCATCTGCCTTTAAGAAACTTAGAAAGCTGAGCCAAGAATCTTGCATCTCTAAACTTCACTTGCATTTTACTTTTGATGGAATTAAACAGTGCCTTCTTAAAGATAGATGAACTATCCTATGGGTAAACCCTGTGGACTTCTCATTTTTTCTTTATCATCTCTGAATTTCTACACCATTTTCATCAAACCAGTCTTGATGTTCGTTAGTATTCCAGCCTAGATGAGTAAATGGAGTGTTATTCACCAAGCCTCTGAAAGCTGCCCACACATTTTCTGCTCCACTGTTGCCAATCATGTCTTGGCTCAGCTTTCCCTTCAAGTTAGCGATGAACTGTTCATGCTCAGAAAAGCACTCTAATCTGTTGACATTAAGTCTTCTGGTAAAATATTAGCAATATCCAGAGAAGGAACTATGGAATCTGTATGCAGGTCAAAGAATACTATTTTCACTGTTTTATTTTATTTTTAGGTTTTTCTCTTTTGTTCTAATTCTTCTTTCACAACATGACAACATGGATGTATGTTTAATATGATATTATATATATGTATATATATAAATATATATATGTAAATATATATATATAAAAAACCTATGTCAGATTGCTTGCCATCTTGGGGAGAGGAGAGGGAGGAAAGGAGAAAAAAGATTGGAACTCAAAATCTTATAAAATTGAATGTTAAAAAATTTTTATATGTAATAATGGGAAAAATAAAATGCTATTTTTTTTTAAAGTCTTCCGATAGTCATCTTGCCTTGGACATGCTTTTATAGTATGCAAATGTTTACCTTGGAGAGGATAAGTGTGTTATTGGTCCAGCACTCTGTCACATTGCCTTCATCACTCTCACATCCTGTCACTTTTATGTCACAATGACAGTTTATTAAACGCCAATGTTTGCTAGAAGGGAGCATCCATGAATTTTTATTGCATTTAGGTCAAAAGAAGACAATGTTAGTGATCTAAAAATCAGGAGACGTCCAAGTCTTCAGCGGTAATTGCAGTCTCCATTCTTCCCAAGCACTCCCCACCATGTCTGATAATCTGTGCCTATTCTGGTATGAAAGTCACCCAGAATTATGAACTTGTCCTTTTTTGGCACATTGATGCTGAGGGTCTCCAGTACTTCAAAAACTTTTTTCTTTGACCTCATCAGGGTTTATCATGATGGCAGCATATACACTAATGATGATGGCATGGCACTTTCCTGCAAAGGGCAATCATGAGTCTCTCATTCACTCCTTTGGGGAGGCATTCAAGCTTGTTGACTAATTTTAATTGCAAAATCTGCCCATTTCACAACACTCCCCTTCATTGTGCCTACTCTAGAAAAACATGCATCCAGCTCTGACTTCAGTCAGCTGGCCATCATTTGCCAGCCTTATTTCACTCAGGGCTGCTATTTGGAAGTGATACCTGCTGAGTTCTCTCATAGCAAGAGCTGTTCATCTATCAGGTTTGCTATATTTGCTGTTGTCCATAAACATGGATTCATTCCATATACCGATGGTGAGTAGAATTATCTTTGCAAAATTTTTGGACTTTTTTTTTTTTTTTTTGAGTTTTGACCACAGGGTGGGATCCTTGCCTGCCACAGCAAGCAGGTACGAGTTGAGTGAAGCAGACAGTTTTCAGGGCACTTTTTTTTTTTTTTTTTTTAGCTCCTTCCACATGCCAGGATGTGAGCAGTGCTGTCCTTCAGAAAGACTGCTTAAATTCCCAGGGAGCTGCTGAATCCCACTGCTGCTTCAGTCCAGTGAGAAAATGACCCTATGATCTGGACCACCTGTGTACAGGGTTGTGACTATGGCTTCCAGTATATCTTCACCTGCTGCTCTGTCACTTGACTGTCACCACAAGATTAAGATAGGAAAAAATGGTAAAATGGCAGGGATGATATCTTTTGACATGCATAAATTGGATTTAAGTTGCACAATGCCAGACTAGATGAACCAAAAACCAGAATAAAGCTAGCTTGATGCTTAACATCAAAAAACCCCCAAAACTCAACAACTAAGATCTTGGTAACTGGTCCCATCACATTTTGGCAAATGGAGGGAGAAGAAACATAAGCAGTGTCTGATTTTATATTCTTGGTCTGAAAGATCACTGTAAGCAGAAATTGCAGCCATGAAATTAAAAGATGCTTGCTTCTTGGAAGGAAAGCTATGGCAAATTTGGACAGCATACAAAAAAAAAAACAAACAAACCAGATATCACCTTGCTGACAAAGGTCCATACTATCAAAGCTACGCGTCTTATACCGTGTACCAAGATAAAGTCAAAATGGGTACACATTTTAGATATAAAGGCTTATGCTACAAGCAAACTAGGAGAGCAAGGAATAGTTTCCCTGTCAGATTTATGGAGAAGGGAACAGAGATAGAGAACATTATGAAATGCAAAATGGATGATTTTGATTACATTAAATTGAAAAGTGTTTGCACAAAGCCAGTGCAACCAAAATTAACATGGAAGCAGAAAGCTGTGAAACAATTTTTACAGCCAATGTCTCTGATAAAGGCTTCATTTCTAAAATATATGGAGAACTCAGTCAAGTTTATAAGAATGCAAGTTATTACCCAATTGATACATGGTCAAAGGAAATGAACAGGCAGTTTTCAGATGAAGAAAGTAATCTGTAGCCATATGAAAAAAATGCTCTGAAACATTATTGATTAGATATATGCAAATCAAAATGTCTCTGAGGTACCATATCACACCTACCAGATTGGCTAACATGACAAAAAAGGAAAATGATAAATGTTGGAGATGTGGGAAAATCGGAACACTAATTCATTATTGGTGGAGTTGTGAACTAATCCAACCATTCTGGAGAGCAATTTGGAAGTATGCCCAGTGATTAAAGTTAAATATAGAGGGAGAGCCAGAGGCAGATCTGTGTAGAGATGATTGAAATCATAGGAACTGATGAGTGCACAAGGTGAAATATATGAGGAGGGCCCAAAACAGAGTTATGGGATCCCTACTCTTAGTTGATGAGATGTGGATGAACACACAAAGAAGGAAAAAAATAGCAGAGAGGTAGGAAAAGAAGAAAGAGAACAATATCAGGGAAAACTGGAAAGGAGATTATTAAAGAAAAAAGGATGATTAAAAGTGTCAAAGTCTATAGAGAAGTCAAGAAAGATAAGACTTGAGAAAAGGTCATTAGATGTGGCAAGTAAGGCTTCATTAGTATCTTTGGAGAGAGCCGTTTCATTTGAATGATAAGGTTTGATACCACATTACAGAGTTAAGATGATAACTGGAGGAAAGTAAATGGAGGTACCTATTGTAGAAGGCCTTTACCAGTAGTTTAGTCATAAAAGAAAGAGAAGAAATATAGGTTCATAGCTAGCAAAGATGGATAGATCAAGGGAGGGTTTTTTGAAGGTGGGAGAGACAGGAATATTAAAGGTTTTTTAAGCCATTGGGGCTTGAAGTACCCCACTCTTTGCCTTTAGGGTAGCACCATATGAAAGCTCCCAGGAATTAAAAAAAAGTCTTTAACAAGAAGGCATATTTTCTTAAATGTAGAACTTCTTTCTGTAAGCCATTCATTGAGGCAATTGCCCTTTGGGAGTTTTTTAACTTTAGAGGTTTTCAACATTTATTTGTAACTCCAAATTCTAAAATTATAGTCAAACTCATTTCCTTCCATTTCATCTGTGGTAGAAAATGTGGCAGGCCATGATGTTCCAAGGTAGCTCATTATACTTTTGGATAGTTTAATAATCTGTTTCTTTGTAGCATCTGCCTATAGCTTCCAAGAAACTGTTGATCAATAAAACCAGTTATTTCTACAGTCTATTAAGAGCTATCATCTTCTCATTTCCTCTTATAAGAAATTAATGATAAGTCTAGTGAAAGGGTCAAGAACATTCTCACAGAAGTCAAGCAATGCTGATGGGCTTTAAAGAAGTGACTCTTCTTTAAGAGAAGGCTATTTTTCTGATTCCCCCTCGCCCCTGAAATAAAGGTATAGTGAAATGGAAGACCGGAATATAATCTGGTAATATTTCTGGTCAGTTTCAGAGGTTACCTATAGCTGAAAACACTGAGGAAAGATGAAACACCAAGAACCCAGGATTAGTAGCGCTGAGAAACAAAAATAATGTAAAATTTTAATTAAATTACTTAGACTTCCCATTTAGGTGAAATGCCTAATGAAAGATGTTTCTATGTTCCATAATAATGCTTGCTTACTACACAATCCTTTACATCTAAAATCTAAGACATCATTTTTGTTTTTCTATTCACCTAGGTCAGTTCTTAACCTGGGGTCTCTGAATTTAAAAAAAATTTGATAACTGTATTTCACTGCAATTAGTTTCCTTTATAATCTTGTATATTTTATGCACTTAAAACATTAATTTGAAAAGGGCTTTGGCTGCCAAAGGGTTCCATGACACAAAATTAAGAACCCCAGAATTAGATGCATGATTTTAAATAATGGTATAGCTTATCACTATTTGGTTCTCTCCTAGAGATTTCAAAGATGTTGTCCACCAGTATAGGCTTATGGATCTTGAGCTGGAAGGAGTCTTAGAGGTCATCTAGTCCAATTAGCTCATTTTGTAGTTGAGGAAATTGAATCTCAAGAAGGTTTAAATGACCCAAGGTCACACAACTAGTAAATATCAGAAGCAGACCAAGTAGAGCTTGGCCTGGAACCTATTGTTGGTCAGTGATTTGAGGCAAGGCTGGTCTTAAAAAAAAAAAAAAATTTACATTCTCAGTGGGAAGAAGGGAAGTGGGGGGAAGGTAAGATATGTTACCCAACTGCCAGTTCCAATTTGGTTCCCAGTGAGCAGCTCCTTTACTCACAGAAGTCACTATTTGTCCTTCATTCTCAAAGAGGACCATGCCATCAGGGAGATGATGCCATGACATTCAAATGAATTTAAGTGAAGGAGGGCTGTATGAAGTCACCAGCCTCACTTTCTCTTCCAGAGCCATCTGGGTCCAGTAACTACATATATATCAGGAAAACTGGAGATGGCCCAGGATGCAGTGGGAGACCTTGGCTTTTTCAAGCTAAGGTCTTTAGTAGATCTCAGTTTGAATTATGCAACAGCCATTCAGTGATTCAGGCTTAATAAATAGTCATTTTGGGCCTTGATTGGCTTAAAATGAATATAAATAGCAATTGTTTTCTGTTTTGGCCAAAAACTCTAAGGGTCTTCCCCAATCAGAATTTTTTTTTTTTAAAGAGACCATTCTCTGCCTCACTTCTTATTGAACCTTAATCAGTCAAATTGAGACCCTTTAAAGACCTTAGCTTGAAAAGACCAAGGTCCCGCACTGCATCTTGGGCCATTTCCAGTCATGCTTATCTATATCTGGCCTCTGCACCCACATGGCTCCAGAGGAGAAAGTGAGGGTCTCTCTCACTTAAATCCAATTCACTTGCATGTCATGGCATCACCTCCCTGACATCATGGTCCTCTTCCAGAACAAAGGACAAACAGAAAGCAATCAGAAGCAGAATCTGAACCCAGGTCTTCTGACTCCACAGCCAGTGATATGATTCTGTATCAATAAAACAATTCTTCCATCCATTTCATTACTATTTTGAGATCTCAATAAGTCATACAACCAAAACCTCTGCATACAGGGGATTTGAAGGGATTGGGTGAGAAGGGAAAAAGAGCTGATTAGCTTTTATTTAGAGAAAAACATTTGGGGATATTCTTACAATGGGGCTACAGTTTTTTTTTTTGTTTTGTTTTAAATAGTAAGGAGCCTACAGTTTCGTCTAAGACCCTCACCAATACTTTTAGATTTATTCTTCAGTCCGTACAGTCTGTATCACAAGTACTGTTATTCCAAATTCCTGTAAGAAAAGCAAAATTGTTGTATTGTCCTGAAATTCTGCATGAGGAATAAAACAAAGGAACAATACTTACATTTCCAAAATACACAATATTCCACATGACACCCTCTTCATCCACGTATTTCATATGTTCTGTGTCCAGAGTTAGACTATGGGGCATCCTTTTCAGGCCAGTGGAACTTGAACCATCATAGCTAATAGGAATCTCATCTGTTTTCCAAAATAGAATCTTCAGGAAGTAATTCATCTGTGGCAATAAATTAGATGACAAGTTAGCCACTTGTTTACTGTTTACTTACCCCACTGGGTTAACCAGAGAAAGGGCAGGATGCTTGTAAGGGATTCCTAACTGTTGGAAAAGCATCCTTTCCTTCCAAGAAGCATTTTGGTATTCACTTCCCATACTACATTATGGTAGCAGTAGAAACAAGGCAAAAGGTGAGAGGTGGAGGGGCAAGAAAGTATGGTGATAATATTAAAGCTCAGATCTGTGAGTTTTATAAGATCAATTTCTCTTAAGAAAGTACATGATACAATGTTCTTTAAATCCCAATTAGTCTAATCAAGTAATTTGTTTAAAGAATAAATTATAGAAAATATTTCAGAAATACTGTTATTGAAGAAAGGGTTATATATTCAACCAAATAGTTTTACTGAAAAGGTTTTTATAGCTCTTACCAGTTACCCTATGTATATTCCCTTTAGACTTCTGGGTCTTGCCATCTAACCTGTGACTGCAAATTTGACACCTTTATCTAGAACACATTATTGGAGGATTTGGTTTATAAATATTAAGAAGTGGAAGAGATGTGATCCCTACAAGTCAATATAGCTTCATCAGTAATAAGCCACCTGCCAGAAAGATGGAATTAAAATGATGGGAAGGATCCACCTCTATCCAAATCTTCTCTATCAAAATTTAAAATATAGATATAGTTTCCTAGATCTGGAGAGGTATTATCATTGTTGCTGTCCTGCTTCTATGAAATCTGCCCACCTACTGCTGACCTTACCACTAAAAGTTCACACATCTCTAGGCTGGCATGCCATATCCACCCATGTAGTATAGATAGGTCCCTATCTCCTTACCTCTAAAGCTCTACCTGAATTATATTGGACAGTGCCAGAGAGTCAAAATCTTCCTTCTACACCCATCCCATCATCCAGTTTCCATGACAGAACTATACTTAGACTTCATACCACTGATCCATATCTCTATCTCCCTTTCCTACCTCTCATCTTCCTTTGTGGCCCTGGCTAGGTAAGTACCTAGGAGAAACATTCTGAGTTAGAATTGACTCCTCGCAGCAGTTACTTACATATTTCACAAAAATCACCCACTTTTGGTCAGTTTCATCTTGGTAAATTCCAGTGTCAGTCATCTTGAGGCACCTTGGCTTCTCATTACCTATATTCGTGGCCATCGTTTCCCTTGAAATAGTACAGGAGAGAATCTTTACCATATGATACTCACTGGTCCCATATAAAATACATGGTTTTCATTAAAGTGTCATGGATTAATTTTTTGGTTCTTAGCACTTAACCAACGAGAAGACATGAAAACTACCTTATTCATGTAGGAATAATGGAAGTTTATAGAATTCTAGCCTTCTATAGCAAGAGGAGGCCATAGAAATCATACTATCATGGCCTCATTTTTTGGAGCTGGGACTCCAAAGTCAAAGCTAGTTAGGAGTAAAGGCAGAACTGGAACCAAGATTTTCCACCTGTAAGCCAATGACCCCATTCATAACTGTGGTTTAGTATTACCATTAAGATTGCAGCTGGCTTTCTGATTCAGTTCTTTCCTCTGGAATGAATGGTGCTTGAATTTTAAGCAAATCACTAGTTACATATTGAAAAAAATACTTCCAATCCCACCCACTTTTCCCTAACCAGCAAATGGCTTGATAAAAGAGGTGAGCTATTGAGGACTAGAGTTTTAGGCAATAAGACCACAATTCTAGGCCTTAATCTTAACTCTTAGACCTGTTGCTCTCAAGTAGGTCAGTCAAATAGCATCACCTGGAAAGATCCTCTAGGGTCATGGACTTCTTAGACTATCAGTAAGTTTCCACTTCCAAGTCCTTTGAAAGAAATTGGTTATAAAAAACCAAAGTGCTGCCTTCTCTCTTTTAGTGCTCTATTTCCTCCCATTTCCTTCTCTCCAATGACTTTTCCTCAGTTTTCTGATGTAGGAGGATGCTATTTATCAGAAATGTTAGATAATACCAAGTACCCAAATATAAAAATAAGAATTCTTCATGAAGCCCTTAGATGGCTTAATGTTTAGCAATTTTAGTTGATATCCACAGATTTTGGCAGTACACTAGAGGCTGAATATCCCCTGAATAGCACTTAGTTGTAGACCAGAAGTGTCAAGAATGCAGTCAGCTTATTATAAGGGTCCTCCAAGACTGCCCAGTGAGGTTAAAACTGAATTAAATTGCACTTGGGAAATATTTAGCAAAGTAAGTAAAAATACAATACAACATAGATGATGTTAATTTGTGGTTTTCTAAGTCAATAACTAATCGTGAAGATCTGTTTCTATCTCAGTTGGACCCACTGCTGTAGATTATAGCCCTGTGACTTAGTCTAGGGATTTGCTTAGATTTCAAAGCTGGATGGCCTTGGATTTCAAAAGAGCTTCATGATTTTGAACTCATTTCTTCAGAACAGGGAGATCTCTTCCAGGTTCTAGGTGGAAGTCCTTGAGGATTAAAGTTAATCAAAGCTAGTGTGTGAGGGACCAAAAATGCTGAGTCAACTTTGGCAAGAACAAAATTTTAGCTCAAGGGATTTCAGAATCTAAAGCTGGGAAGGGCATTACAGACAATCCAGTTCAATCCTCTCAGGAAATAAATTAGGATATTGAGACCAGAAAATGGAATTAATATGCCCCTGTTAGTAAGCAGTAGAATTGAAATTTGAACCAAGCCTTCCTTCCATTTTCAGATCCAATGTTCTTTCCTTTTACATAAGGATGCCCGTCTATCTCTGTCACTTTTCTAGTAATAACTAAGCATCAAAGAAGTTAAAATCCAAAGAATACTTTCTTAGTGGCTGAAAACTAGTTAGAAGTACTCTAGAAGAATTAAGTATGGAGCCCCTCTGCAAAGTGAAGTTTTACTTTCCTTGTGATCTTTTAAAGTCTCCTAATTCAACCCTTTCCATAAAAGGATAACAAGAAAATCTACCAACTTCATTTTCATCATATGCTTTCTCCTGCAGAAAGGAAGCTCAGAAAACTTTGACAAGTCTGAGTAGACCTAAGCAAAGCTTTAGATAACCCCTGGCACTAAGCGCCTAGTGACCACCTCTCACCTCTTGGATGAACTCTGAACTTTAGTCTTTGCTGTTTCACAGGTTTTTCCAGGCACCTTTAATCATTCAACATCATGCTACAATCCTGAGATGATAAACCGTTCGTGTCTTCGTGGAAACTAGTTTGTTTTGTTTTTTTAATAGATCCCTAGGTACCTGTAAGGCACCTAACTATGCCCCACACTTCCAAAGACTTCTCATCCCAGGAAACTCTTTTTAAATGCTTTCTTAGTTGCTTTCACCTGCTTCTTTCCTCTGGTAGAATTTCCTAATGATTGGGCTTGATTGGCCTCTCTGGAGTAACAGCCTTCTTAAAGGCTGAAATCTTTTATTTTCTTCTGCTTTATCTTGATTAGCTAAATGAGAAGCCAGGAATTTAATGAAGGGAGATGGGTAGCTTAGAGACAAACTGCCTTTCATTTCACCTTTGAAAATGACCAATGTAAGTATCACAACTGAGACATACTGCCCTTCACTTAGCGCTTTTGAACATTTTGCTTACTGGAAAAATCTATGTCAGGGGCAAGAGTGGCAAGGATATATTTGCTGTCATGGATGGGCATTTTTTGTTTTGTAAGATACTTCAGGGCGTAGGTAGTGGGTTTTTTTGGTAGTATATAAACAATTTGTAACCCCTTACACTGTTGCCCTGTGACACCATCACAGATTGCACAATAAAAATGTGACTTTTTTAGCACTTGCTTTTTTCTCTTTTCTTCTTTCTTGTATCTTCAAATATTATTGCGAAATTTACATGAGAGACACAATGTCTCTGTCTGAATAGCATCACCATCATGCCCTTCCAATTCAGAGAAATTTCTTCTTGATTCCCAGCATCTTGCCTTCCATGCTTACTCAGTTCTCAGACTCTCTAGCAGTTTCTCAGAACTTTTCAAGTAATTACTTTTTGGGTATCGGGGGACTTACAACAACCAAAGAGCATGTTGCTCATCTCAGTCATTGTCTGGGCGCATTGACACCCATTTTAAAGGCATTGACACTATTTTGTGTGACTGGCCCCATGATTGAGATCACATAATTGCAATAATTAGGAAGCTCACCTCAGGATATTATCAGAGTGACCCACCCAAACCCAAGTCCATATGGTTGGAAATAGCTAATGAGTCAGTTAATGTGCTATGTCCAGGAGTAATGGGTACTCAATATGGATAGCATGAAGGTATAATTTACCAACTTTCCAACTGATTAAGGTTTTCAAGTGGACATTTTTAGCATTCTGCAACTCACAGAGAGTTCAAAGCATTAATAGCTTTGATGGTTGAGACAAAAGAATGAAAGTAGCAGACAGTTTAAGACAGGGTTGACAGAAATGAAGGAAATATTTCTTTTACTCATGTTACTTTCCTCTTTCTTCCTCTAGTATAAAAATGTAACATAACAGATAATAAATAAATATATGGGTAATAGCCAATACCAATAGCAAGCTATAAAATGCCTTCGGAACATTGGGGTCAAAAATGGGACTTTGGGATACTTAAAACAAATAATTAAAGCACTTTGGGGCAAGGTAAAACATGGATTTCCCCAAATAATAGCTCACATTTTTATGGTATCTACTATTTTCCAGGTACTGTGTTAAGTGGTTTACAAATATTATTTAGTTGATCCTCACAATAATGTGAACCTGTAAGTAGGTTCTATTTTTATCCCTATTTTTACAGGTAAGGAAACTGAGATTAAGTGATTTGCCCAAGGTCACACAGTTCATAAATATCTAAGGCTGAATTTGAACTCTGATCTTCCAGATTCCAAGCCCAGTGCTCCAATCAATCCCATACAACCCTAGGTTTAAGGTAGTCCATACACCTGCATGTGCTCAACATTCACAAGCTCCCACTGATGGGTTTATCTTTACCATTAAGCCAGAGGACACAATTAATTTAAAACAAAGGCATTTAATGAAATAGCATAGTAAGAAAAGTAACAACAAAATATTTCCTAGAAATGATAGTGGTCACACAAAAGGAACACTGGAAATGTACATACCTGGAGGGAACATGAGTGCTCATAGTTCAACCGTGAAGGGACCAGTCATGTCACTAACTCTGCATGGCTCCTGATATCTTCTGGTGATGATCTTATGCTCCTGCTTCTGCCAGGCCTGCTCCTTCCTGGTTCCAAGTGGTG
The DNA here is from genome assembly GCA_023548195.1 of Bettongia penicillata ogilbyi. NCBI lineage: Eukaryota > Metazoa > Chordata > Mammalia > Diprotodontia > Potoroidae > Bettongia > Bettongia penicillata. The sequence goes on along the minus strand of JAJHZJ010000164.1, from coordinate 1,387,019 downwards.
TGTAATCTCTGTTGTATGGTATGCTCAGGGAAGACTAGTACCTCTAATGTGAGGAGTTGCTGAGCCCTTTTCAGGACTCCTCATCCATCTTCACCCAGCTTTCACCTGGGACTCCAAGAGTTGTAGTATGTACAGTGACCACACTCTGGGAAAACTACCTAAGCAGACAGTTTACAACTAGGTTGAGGGTAACTGTCAGGAATTAAACCATAGTTCGTGATTTAGAGTGAGGTCTACACTAAGCATGTGAAAACTTTCCCCGGCTGAATGGGCAGAAGAGGACAATTTGTCCAATAACCCTGAAGGCAGTTGAAGCAGGCACTGCGGAACACTTAGAGCTTGGTCAAATATCAAAGATGCCAAGATTATCCACTGCATCCTGGGCCATTACCAGTCATCTTGACTTTTTTGTCTGGATTTTGATGCTCTCTGGAAGAGAGAGTGAGGCTGACCACTTTGTGCAACTCTATTTCACTTAAATCCAATTCATGCACAAGTCAGGACATCACCCTGTAGTGTCACTGGTCCTCTTCCAAAAGGAGCATAAACAGCAAAGTCTCTGCTGAATGTGTAACAACCCTGTGGATGCATCATCTCTATGGATACATAAACTCCACTAGGCATTGCTCCCTGCTGGTCTTAGGTGACTGATGGGCAGTATTGCTTCACTGTCATTGGTTCTGGGTTCACTTTTGGCTGCTACTGGGGGCAGTTCTATTGGGCATGTGATTATTGGACTTCTCTCTGTTTCTAGCTTCTGACAACATCTGTTCCTCATGGGCAGAGTGGGCTCTGCTTGACTATTTTAGTATAAAGCCCATAGGCTTTATTTTTCTGTTTAAGTCTTTTAGAAAGTAGAAGCTCATAGATTAGGCAACATTCTTTCTAACAGTTGAGAAAAGAACCTTCTGAGTTTCTCTCCCACTCCCAAAGAGTGGCCTGTGTGTTCCTTTGGAGCCTTGGATAAAATACTTTTAAAAAATCTCCAGAAGAATATTCTTTTATATTAGGTGCCAACCTCTGGAGAACATAGAGGTCAATTACTCTTAGCCAACCACTGCCCTCAGATTCAATCCTATTTTTTGAAATATATTTTCAGGTAACTTGTCAGGAGCTTGGATCACTGTCAGAGAATGCTCTCTAGTTTAGGGTAGAAATTCTTAGAAATTTCTATTTAATCCCTATTTGAGATTCTGGGAGTAGGGCCCTAACATAGAAACCCTAAGGTCTGAGTCTGACCTCTTACAGCATTCTGGGGATTCTACATGCTTTGCAACTCTTATGAAAATGACTAAGCAAGCATAAAAGCTAAGCCCAAGGGGTAAGGTCATTGCTCTCCAATACAGCAACTTTCTTGGTCTTTCATATGTATGTGACAGCGAAGACTTTGTGCCCTTTCTTGTATCTTCTCCCAGTGGAGAATTTGTAGTTCCTGCAAATCATGTGGGGTACACCACTATGTCTATGAGTATAAAATATAGAGTACAGAAACTAGCAAATCATATAGTTTGGATATTTAATACAGCTACCAGTTAGCACAGTGTTGTGGGTAGCTAGCTTCTAAAGGCCATCCTAACCTCAGATATTGAGATGATGTAAATGATGGACCCAACACAAGCACAGAATTACTTATTGGAATATACTTTTAAAGGCCAGGACAAGTATACATGTTGATAGTGTTGATCCTGGTTCATTTCTGGTTCAGTTTAGACCTAAGAACTTTCCTTGTTTCTCAGTTTCTCCATGGCGCTTATGCTCAGGTGGTGGTACATAGTTCAGCACAGAGTAGAGATTCCACTAGGTCTGAGGTCAGAGGCTGCCTTGGGAAAGGTATTTTTGTAGGGTCAGAGGGACAGTAGGATCAACATTACTAGTAAAAATCATTTTGTTATTCATGAAGCAAAGAAACTTTTGCACTCTAGTTGCTTGTATAAAATAGCCTACTCTCCATCATCATTCCCAAATTCCCAATGGTTTATATTCTATCTATCCTACAGGATAGGAGCTTGTTTCTCAAAATTCTACCCATATATGTTGTGGGCTTGCCTGGCTTAGGCTTATTCCCAAATAATTTAGGTCTGATATTGAAATCAAATGAGACTCTCATATAATTTGATAGTTAACGAAAGGAGATTTACATTGCTATGGGTGTGTATGTGGGGGGGAGGGATATTCAATAAGTATATGTAGCAATGGTTCTATATATTGATTCAGTTGAGCATAGCTTTTCTGCTTCTGAATGCCCCTGGAAGCAGGGCTGGAACTCCTTTTGACGTTTTCACTCAGGCAATTAAAAGTGATGTCACTGGGAGGAACCTTTAGTACTATTAGCAACTTGAGTCTCAAGACCGTTTCAATACCATCCCAGTCATATAGTAGGGGCATCTGGTGGATGTCCTTCCTACCATATCTCATCCCTTGGTAGCAAGTTCCTAATGGTCTTTTGAATGACTAGATCTTCTACCAGATAATCCAAGCCTAGGGATGTTAGAACCCTAGCACAGGCAGGACTAGAGGAAGAAATCCTAAAATCAGAAAAATGGCAAAAATAAAATAAAAGATAAGCAGCATAATTCCTCCCCCTCCAAAAAGGGCACAGGATAAATAAATGAAGTCAAGTAATAAACCCCAGGTTTTAAGACAAGTCAAGTAAGAAATCCCATTCTATAGAAAGACTGAATCTTAACTCTAAACAATCTGGTCCATGTGGTGAGTGGCACCAAATCTTTCAGTTCACAGTAGTATTCCAATGTAAAGAGGTGGCTATGAGCAGAAAAGCACCATGAACATCAGAGCTAGAGCCAATATGATTTTATTTCCTGAACAGTCACTTATCTTCATTGTAAATCAGAGTTATTTGTAAAAAGGTAGCTACCCTCTTGCAGGCAGCCTGTTTCAACACTAGGGTCAACATCAAGAACCATTCTGCACTATCATGTATTATGTTCCCTATGTCACCAGCCAGGACACCCTTCTCCCTGGGATGCCCATGAGGGGATTGGAAATGCTGAATTTAGATGAATATCATCTCTAAACTTTTCAGTGATAGCCCACATCAAACTCAAAAAAATTTATTTTTGTATTCGATAGGTGCTGTTGTATTTGTCCTTCGTTCTCAAAGAGGACCATAGCATCCTTGATTTAAGTGAAGGAGGGCTGTGCAAGGTCACAAACCTCACTTTCTTCCCCTGAGTCATCTGGATCCACTGGATATTAGATAGTAGACTTTACTCTTAGGAAGTTCTCTAGTGGCAGCAGTAAACATTTTCTGGTTACCAAGGCTTTTTTGTAACAAGAAAGCTTCTAAGCTTTGCAGGCTAGCATCAATAGAAGGATACATAGACCAACACTGGTGCATGTGTGAAGAGCTTTCCCTTTGAGTTATTCATATTTCTCATCTCAATAATCTCCAGAAGTTTTCAAGTGGTTTAGGCCAAACTGACCTTTCTTGACTTTTTGGCCTTGGTACTTTCCAATCCAGTATCTACAAGGGAGATTGCTGAGTAGTTCAGCAATAGCAGCTTTTTGTTCCTTATAAATTTCTGATAATGGCCACCAAATGTGAGAAAGCTCCCTAAGTCTTGAATAAGTTGGATGGGTACAATTGGTAAATATGCCTATTCTCTGCTGGACCTGATTAAAGCCAGTGTCCTTGTAGTTTTAAGTTCAGCCATTGGTTACCCATTTATTTGACAGAGGATCTGAAAAATTGGTACTTCTCTGTTAACAATTTAAAATCAACTATATCTAGCTAATCCAATAATAACTTTTTAAAAAATGTAACTGCTATTCTGTTTTTCACATAATCAAATTTTGAATTAGTATTTCTACTCTTTCATCTTAAGAGAGCCATCCCATATGAAAATTAGTATTTTGTAAAGACAAAAAAGAAAGGAAAAATAGTAAGAGATTTAAAAAATTCAGGAAAACAATATATAAAAAAAGTCTAGAAATACATGTATACAGTGTAGCATTCCTATGGACTCCCATCTTTTCAAAGGATTGAAGTGAAGGGAGATTGTTTTCTCATATGTCTTCTTTGGAGCCATGTTTGTACTTCATACTTTTGCATTATCCAGTTTTGATTGTTTTATAGCTTTTAATTCTATTTATGTTGCTATATCTAATGTGTGTTCTTTTCTTGGCTCTGCTCAGTTTATTCTTCATCAAATTTTGTAAGTATTTTCTTACTTTTCTATATTCAACACACTTGTTGTTTCTTACAGAATAGAAATATTATTCTACTATATTCATGGACCATATTTCTTTTTAGCCATTTCCTAATTGGTGAGCATCTACTTTGTTTCTGATTCTTTGCTGCCACAAAAAATAGTGTTGCAACAAATATCATGATGTGTATTGGGAACTAGGAACTTCCTTTTTTATCAGTGGCCCCTTTGGGATACAAGTCTAGTAATGGAATCTCCAGGTCAAAGGGTATGGACATTTTAATCATTTTATTTGCATAATTCCAAATTGCTTTTCGAAATGGTTGCACTAATTCCCATCTCCACCAACATATGCACTGTTATTTCTGTCTCTTCACAACTTTTTCGCAATTTTTGTTATTTTTGAAAATTTGCTGGGGGTAAAGTAAAAGCTCAGGGTTATTTTGATGTGAATTTATTTCTTTATTAGGGATGTGGCATGTTCTTTATGTGATTGTTAATATTTGTAGTTCTTTTGAGAACAGTTTGTTTATATCCTTTGACCACTTATCTATTAGACAATGACTTCTGATCACTTGTATACTTATACATATATATGCAGCAAAATTACAAAGAATAAGCAGGGTTCCAAAGGAGAAGTATAATAAAACATGTCTCTGTGTATATAATAAATACATACACATATATACACAAGATATATAACATATATATGTACATATACATGATATGAAATTTGTTTTTTTTTTTATCTTGATACCCAATCCTTATCTGAGAAAACTGATATAGATTTCTTCCCTTATGGTCACTCCCCTTAATTTCTTAGAAGCACTAATTTTGTTTAAACAGATATTTTTCAGCTTCATATAAGCAAAATTATCTATTTTATCTTTTCTAGTTGCTATTGCACTGATGGTAGACTAGTTAACTTGAAAAGGTTACAAGCAAAGATTAACATGGAGACTTGGTGCATGACTTTTTGTTTGCACATGATTGTGAACTCAGCGCAGTCTCTGAGGCTGAGATGCAACAAACTATGGATTGATTTTCTGCTTGTACTAATTTTGGCCTAATAATGAACTCTAAGAAAATAGAATCTCTCCACCAGCCAGCATCTCACCATCCACACATGGAATCATCAGTTATGAAAAATGGGGAGATTTTGAATGCTACAGATAAGTTCAGTTACCTTGACAGTATTTTTTCCAAAGATGTCCAGATAGATGATGAGGCTGACTTACACATTGCCAGAACTAGCCCATTTCTTTCTCTTCTCTTATTACTAGCATTTTTAGAACCTTATTAAATAGTAGTAGAAAAATCAGGTATCCTTGCTTTCCTCCTGTATATACTGCAAATTCTTCTAGTGCATTTCATTATATGTGAGTCTTGGTTTTGCTTTTAGACAGGTTCTTTCTATAATATAAATTTTCCTTTATGTCTATACCAGAGGTGGGGAAGCAGAGATTACCCGCCTCTGGCCTACACGTTATAGCATAAGTTAGTGCTGTGCTTGTCAAAGGTCCTTCCTTCCTACATAAATTGAGAAAGTCATGTTGTTTTGGATGTTTTTGTTTTTAATATGATTAATTAGATTGAATGATTCCATGATGTTAAACTCTACTTACTTCTCTGGTATAAATCCAACTTGGTCATAATTCATCATTTCCTAGATGATTGTTATAGCCTGTTTGACAGGATATTATCCAAATTTAAAAAATTGTATTAATAGCATTGTCCTATAGTTCTCCTTTATTTATTTTATTTTTTTGTTTCATTATTAAAATTTTTTTTCTTATGAAAGGACCTGGTGCATAGCTTTCTTTTTCTGAGAATAATTTATATAGCATTGGTACTAACTACAACTACTTTAAAAAATGTTTAATAGAATTTTGTGACTCCATAAAGATGAGGAGCTTCCCCTCCTTTGGTTCTTGTTGCTTGCTTGCTTGTTCATTTTTTACAGAAAGTTCTCTTTCCTTTTCTGAGATTGGATTACTCAAGATCTCTATTTGGTGTTGCATTAGTTTAAATATTTTTTATTTTTGAAAATACTTCTCTTTCTTTTCTGGTCTTAGTTTTGTTAGCACATATCTATTGATAGCAGGTTTTGATAATTTAAAACATTTTTCTGGTTTTGTTGATTTCAACTTGTCCATTTTTATTTTAAATTTTATTTTCTGCCCTCTTCTTTTTAGTCCGATTAGCTAAAGGTTTATTAACTTCGTTAGTCTTTTTAAAGTTTTTAGTTTGGTTTATTATTTTTATAGTTCTGTTTTCAATTTTATTGTTTCCCATCTTATCATCTCATATGCCTTTGGGGGTCTGCCTATTTGTTGGCTTTCTAATTTAAAAGAATTTCAATACGGTAACACTGAGCTCTTTGCTGTTTCTTGCAAGACACGTCATCTCTCAACTCTAAGCATTTTTACTGGCTGTCCCCCCTGCTTAGCATTTTATCCTCTTCATCTGTGCTTCATAACTTCTCTGGCTTCCTCTAAGACTCAGCTAAAACCTCAATTTCTTCCAGAAGCCTTTTATGATCCTTAGAATCCTTAATGCTAGTGCCTTCCCTCTGATTATCTTTGATTTATTTTGTGTATATTTTGTTTATACATAGTTGTTTCCATATTGTCTCCCCCATTAAACTGTAAACTCCTTGAGGGCAAGGATTATCTTTTTCCTTTCTTTGTATTCCTAGTTCCAGGTACATAGTGGGCACATAAAAAAATACTAAAAGATGCATACTCACTTCATTTATCCTCTCCTATTTTATTGTATTATTTTATTTTTTTAGGGATATAATTTTTCACCCCCTAAACTCTTTTAGCAAAATAAACTAGTATTAATTGATTGATGAATTCACAGATCAATCTTTTAAATACTAATTGTTAGCAAAAGGACATATTATCTTCAAAAACTGAGATAGAGAGCAGTCTACTAGATTCTTTTCATGAGACAAATATAGTCTAATATCTAAACCAGAGGAAGATTAGTATCTATATCTTTTGTATGTGCTCTCTGAACTAATTACTATTTTTATTTGTAAATGATGTGTTAACTTTTTCTGCCTTTTGATATTTATTTTTAATATCTTTGTGCCTTAATATGTGATCACTTTTCATAAAAGTTGATGCTGTTATCTCTCTCTATGTATGTGTGTGTATATCTATCTATATATAGCATATAGGTATAGATAGAGATAGATATACATGCACATTCCAAATGCATTTTATTTGGAAAGACAGGAAAAAAGCTGGAGAAAAGAATGATGAAAATATTGGGTCACCTGAAGAAACTAGGGCTGAAAGATTTATAGCATCTTTAAAATGTGACTGATAAAGTAGCTGTGTCTATATATTTATACATGTATCTAAATGTATACAACTATTTACATAATTTTACGTATACACACCTATTTTATCAGTCACAATATTTTCATTACTCTTTCTTCATGTGTTAAAAATATCTTTTCGAATACAAAGAGATGTTTAGGTATGACAATTCTTCACCATAGTTCTTGACTCTAAATATATTTTTCTACAAGTCAACAGAAAGAGGTTGATGTCTCTTGGGGCACCTTGTAGAATTCCCCTAAACTGGTGAAATCCATTTGGACAGAAGAAAGCTATCTTCTCTTTGTCTTTCTATGAAATAATGATAATGAATAGTATCCACTAAATGAATCTGTTATTGAAAACCATTAGTAACCTACCATTCAAATATAGCTCCCACTTCTTTTATAGACTGATTTCACACTGTTTCCCTCTATCCCACATGAACACTATGCACACTGTTCCCCTTACACAACATTCCATCTTTTACCTCTGTGCCTTCACACAATTTTCCTCAATATTTATAATGCTTTCCTCCTGTACCTTAGCTCTTTCAATTTCTATCCTACTTCAAGGATCAGCTTAAAAACTACCTCATCTATGAGGTTTGTTTTTGTTTTTTTGATCCAATATAGCTCTTACTACCTTCACTAACCCAAAATTATGTTGTCCTCAATTTGCGAATATTTTGTATCTGACTATGTAGATAGCTAATTATATATGTTGAATTGAATTCAATTTGTCAGTCAATGAACATTTGTTAATTTTCTACTCTGTGCCAGGTTTCCTTTTTGCAACTGTAGATGGAGGAAAATTCTTAATTCACTGTAGGTTAGAGATTACAAAAGGAAAAACTGACAATTTATATGAATATTGGTAAAATTCACACTGATAGAATTTTAAGAAAAGAAACAGAGTGGGAAAATATTTGAGCCAAATATCTCAGAAAAAAATATTATTTCCAAAAGCTCTATTTTCCCATCTATATTGCATGAGCAAATTAAAATAACAAAATTTAAAGACAAGACAAAAAGTACCAGCAGATTAATTTGAATCTCAGAAATTATTGAAAAAGAAAAAAACTTCACATTGTATTTGATTATTTATAGTAATTAGAGGAAAGTTTTAAACATGGATTAGATTAGGGAACTCTTAGAAAGGAGAGAGAGAGAGAGAGAGAGAGAGAGAGAGAGAGAGAATATAAATAACACCAGCAAGGAGAAATCCTCAATTTCCTTCATCAAGGCCTCTCATTTTAAAATGTCATAATTTTAAAAACAATAACTTCCCTGAGTATCAAGGAAGAAGTAACATTTAATGCAATGAAAAATAAAATATCTAAGTAATAGCAAACCTTTTACAAAACTATAATGCAAAATTATTAGACATTGTGATAAAATATATTTATTATTTTATTTGACAAAAGGATAAAGAATATTAAATTATGTAAATCTACCATTTGAAAGGTATTTAAATAGAGAACATGAACACTTATGGAAAATAGGACAAATGACAAATGTTAATAAAACAAAAACGGAAAAATCGTAAGGAATGACATCTCAAGGATGTGTAAGAATTAACAGTTAAAAAATAAAAACATATCTTCTTTTAGTCATGAGATCTAGAGGCTGAATAAGTATAGAAGAGTAAAAGACTTTCTCCCCAATAGTCAGCATTGTGAGCAACATGAAAAAAAATGACAGAAGATAAATAACATATATTTCTTGTAACAATAAATATAAATAGTTTGCATCTTCCTCTCATGTTAGGAGTTAGGAGTTAGAAGAAAAGTAGAACAGAAAAAGAGCAATCATCAGTAATTTGTGTACAGGAAAAACATTTGATGCAAAAATAGATTAAAATTAATAGGTTGGTCTAAATTATGTTATACAAATGCTAGTTCCAAAAAAAAAAAGTCAGGGTTGATAGTTTTGTCAGATATTTAAGTGGAATTCAAATCAGAAAAAAAGTCAACAAGTACACAGGAGTAATAAAATGATAAAAGAAAAGATAAGGAAAAAAGGCAGCAATTCTTAATTAATATGTACCACACAATTTTTCAGTTTGTCTTAAAGAAATATTGACAGTAATATAAAACAGACTAAAACATAACAGGGGATTTTAACACTGCATTATTAGAATGTGACAAATCAAATAGAAAGATAAGTGATAAAGAAATTTTATCTTTGAATTATTTACTTAGTAAGTTGGAATTATAAACTGTATGGAGGGAAAAAAATGGAAAATACATTTTTCAAAGTGCACATGGAATTCTAGCAAAATTGATCACATATCACTTTATGAAAAAACCTTACGTAAATAAAAATGGCAAAACTTGTTATATTTTCAGATAATGCAATAAAATTAGAATCACAAAATAACAGCATCAAGATATATAAAACTCCATGACAATTATTAAACAATCTATTAGGCAATTTTTAAGTTAAAAAAGATATGAGAAAAATAAGACTACCCAAAAAATAGAAATTATACCATGAATCAACATATCACATGCAAAGCAATTCTTAAAAGCAAATGGATGTCATTAACTACATAAATTAATAAAAAGAGAAAATGAATTAGAATTGCATTTAAAAGCAAAACAAAAAGAGTAAAGCAGTCATCTATAGGGAAGACTAAAAATCAATAGACAGCCAATTATGATATAGCCATGTAATCAGACTAAAAAGTTAAGAGAAAATGAAAATAGGACTGAAATTTGCACTTGGTTTAATAACTAAAATCAGGAGGTCTATTTTTTTGAAGACCAATAAAATTGACAATCCCCTAACATTTTAATTAGCAAAAGGGAGAGGTAAAGATGAAATCAGAGACAGAGAGAAAGAGATTACTTCTTGTGAGAGTAGTTACAGTAGACTACAAAACAGAAGGATGTAAACCAGGCCTTAAAGAATAATGGATATGCTTTTGAGAGATGCCACATATGGATTGTTAAGGAAGCTGATGATCCTTAAAATTTTTGTTATTATTATTTTTGCTATTTAGACTGGATCTCCTTGTCTCACTCATGCTGGAAGTATAGCAGCTACTCAAGGCCCAATCCAAGTTTGATTAGCATTGAGTCTTTTTGTTCCATTTGCAACCTAGTTTGGCCCTTTAAAAAAAAATCCATTTTAATATCCCCTTCCTCTTTTTACCCACTCCCCCATCAATTGAGAAGGCAAGAAATTTGATAAGAATAAAAATCAAATCATGCAAAACATATTTCCACATTGACCATGTTGAAAAAAAGCAAGAAAAATAAAGAGGAAGAAAAGTATGCCTCAATCTTCGCTGAATTCATCAGTTCTCTCTCTGGAGATGGAATAGCATTTTTTATCCTTAGTCATTTGGAATTCTGGAGCTTTGTATTGATCCAAGTACGTGATTATCATTACAATACTGCTGTTACTGTGTACAATGTTATCCTAGTTCTGTTCCCTTCACTTCACTTCAGTACATATAATTCTTTCTAGGTCTTTCCGAAGCCACCTTCTTTGACATTTCTTACAGCACAACAATATTCCATCACAACGATTTCCACAAGTTGCCCGGTTGATGAGCATCCCCTCAATTTCCAAGTCTTTGTCATCACAAAAAGAGTACACACACATGCATATATGTGCTGTGTATGTATTTGTGTATATGCATATGCTATGTACATATGTATTTATTTTATGCATGTGTATAAATATTAAATATTATATATATTATATAGTATTTATACACATTTATATACACCTTTTCCTTTTGGTTTGATCTTTTTGGGATACAGACCTATTAGTAGTATTGCAGGTATTGTAGAACTTATAGACATGTGCCACCATTCCTGGCACCAGAAATTACTAATAGTAGGGGATACTACCATGGTTACATTTTAATTAGAATATTTAGAAAATTTGGAGGAAATAGATAATTGCCTACAAAATACAAACCAACAAAACTGAAACTACAGGAAATGACCAATTTAAGTATATTGGTATTTGAAGATGGAATAAAGTGGGTCATCAAATATTTTTTCCTACAAAACAAAAACCTTGATCAGACAAATTCAAAATGGAAATATTTTGAAATTTAACAAAAAAATTCACTTTTGCTATGCCATTAAAAATTTACATTATTGTCATTTCACAGTGATTCCCTAAAACAACAAAAGAAAAGTCTCTTTTACTTAAGAAGTATAGTTAAGCAAAATGAATCGACATATTGATGGTCTTATAATTTTTACCTCATTCCAAATCTATAGTTCAGTATTCTCTGATGAGAAGTGAGAACATGCTTTTAAAATCTCTGAAGTCAGAATCGGTCACTGTTGATCGGCAGTAGTTAGAGTGCTGAGATCTAGAAATGTTGTTTTCCCTTTATGTAAAAACTGGAGGCCCCTGGGGCTTGGGAACCTCCTTCTACTAAGGAAGCTTAGTTGTAGGATTATATGAACTGGATTCAGTCAAGAGTCAAACTTTTTCTCTTTTCTCACTCATTATACTCCAATTCCATATTTAAGACTTCTCCAAAAGGATTAGTAGGATCCCTTCTAGAAAAATAGTCAATATTTAATATAGATCAAGCAAAAGGATAGCTATATTTTCTACCATAAAAGAAATACTTAAACACAAAAGATTTATAAGGCACACATTGACAAATATGTAAATATGAAACAATGAACTATAATTCTTATTTTAACTATTGTTTACATTATTCACATAAAATATTAAAACATGAAAAAAGTCATACCATCACTAAATAGTCTTATTCCTCAGCTCTGCGTAGTCCAAGCAATTGCATTAGTGGGGGTCATTTTTTTCTCTGACGAGATATCATAGAGTTTCCCTCCTCTTGCCAATCACACAAACCTCTCAATGATTCTGGAACTCTTGAGTCTGGATAGTAGCAGCCAAAGCTAGAAAAATCAATTTCAGGCAAGAAGAGAATATGCATTTGTTTAGCATCTACTACATGCCAAACACTGCACTAAAAACTTTACTAATATTTTCTTATTTGATCCTCACAACCACCCTGGGAAGTAAGTTAAATCATTAGCCCCATTTTAAAGTTGAGGAAATTAAAGCAAATAGAGGTTGAATGACTTCCCCAGGGTCACACAGCTAGGAAGTAACTGCAAGCCTAGCTACTTAATCTCAGAATTGCTTTTTGGTTACCTCTGCTTACAGAAAGAAACACAAAACAGTAGGGGCTGACAAAAAGGACATTTTTTGAGAAATACAGAAAAAAGTAGCTTGAGGTGAAAAACAGAAAGTTCCAAGATCTTAGAGAAAAGCAGTCTTTTCAAGGTAGAAGTACCTTACTGATAGCAAAGAGGGCTTCAATTCCTTGTTTATATTTAGGAAACTGTATCAAATAATTATTTGAGGAATCTGATATAGTTGTATATTTAGCTATTTATGTAATATCTCAATGAAACATGGGTTTTGAGCTTATCAATTTATGGTAGAGATGGTTCACTACACACTAATAGGTCCTGATTTGAAGAGCCAGAATGGAAACTAGCATTAGAAGCTCCATGCAGAAGACAGAAGACAGGACACATGGCATAAGACATAAGACAGAAGCATCAGGAGTCAGAAATGAAGGAGTCAGAATTTAGGAGTTAAGACCCAGAAGCCAAAAGAAGAGATACTGAAGAAGGCTACAAAAACAAATGGAGCTGAGAAGAAAATGGATTTGAGAAGTTGACAGAGTCAGAGAAGCACTGCAGAACCCAAGTGAGAATAGATGATTAGTGATAAGAAAGGCTATGCAGTTGATGTGGGGAGCTGATATGATTAGAGGAAAGCATTATGCTGAAAGCTGATTGGAGAAAGCAGCATCCATGTTAAGGGAAGATCTGACTCAGGCTGATATCTGCTTAGTTTAAGCTTGATGTTGTAATGAAGTGAAAGATTCATAAATCATTCAATAGCTTACAAAGGAAATTTACTTATTCATAACATAGAAAAGATACACCAACATTTAGTTTGAATAAAAATTCTCATGCTCCCTTACATCTCCATAGTAAAACCTAACTGGTCAACAAGGAAAGAATGTGGGGATTCCTATGGTCTTGGGACATCTGCTAAGTCTGGATGGCCCCAACTCAATATGAATGGGCTTTTATATGCCCTTAAATAATGAGGATGTCATGTCAATATGGTCAGAGGCTACCAGAAATCTGTGTCAAATGAGATACAACTAGAGTCTCATTCCTCTCTCCTTCCCCTTTGGCAAGTGTTTATATTGCATTTTAAGTTTTGCAAAATACTAGGAGGTAGATGTTATTACCTACCTATTCCAATTTTATAGATTTGGAAACTAAGGCCGATAGAGTTTAATTGATTTTCCCAGGATCACATAGTAAGTTTCTGAGGCCAGATTTGAATTCAGGTCTTTCTTACTCCAGAACAAGCACTATATCCACTGTACCACCAACCTTCCTCTAATTAGTCTCATCCTAGGAATAATTCTGTTAATTTCCTCAGGAAAAAATAGCTTACCATATTCAGGGGAACTCTCATAGATAGTAGTCTACCTCTGCATTTAAAGAGTTGACTGTTGGAAAGATTACCTTATTTTAGAGAAGGGAAACCTTTCAGAGGTTGTTAGTGGTTCAAGAGGGAGAATTCCCTCAAAGTCCAGAGAGTAGATATAAGACACTGTAGATCTCAGGCTGAAGGGAAATTGTGTGTGATGTTACTGTGACATTGCCTCAGCATCGAGCTAAGGGAACAGCTCTAAGAATATCTCCCTATCTGAGGCTTAAGGTTATTGCCTGTTAAAAGAATTTAGCACTACTTAATTGACATAGCAGTACATAGAGAATCTACTTCATCTGGCTGGAGAGTGGAGAGGTCCAGAAGAAAAATGGTTCCACCCATCAGGTGAGGGAACATGTGGTCCAAACTGTTCCTAAAAGAAATCAAGGAACCCAATGCATGCAGTCTAGGTTGTGAGTTGCCCTGGATACATGAATTTCCCTATTCATGTGCCTCATTGCTAGGTTTCTGTCTTTTGTGACTCTCTAAACCCATATTTATCTTTCTTCATTTCTTGGGTAGGCCAAGAACTCGTTACTAATGACCAACCTTATTAGCCTCTCTATGCTTAGGTTGGTTCAGAAAGAGCAATTTGATTCTCTTGCTAGCTCTATATTCAAAAGATCCACAAAGTCCTACTTAATTTCAAAGTAAGAGAAATGGCTTGCAAGCAAGGACACATGTTCTGGAGCCCTGCCCCTAGTAGGGGGAACCTAAGGTTTGGGAAGATCTCAATATTTATGCCAATGGCTATGCAGTGAGCTGTAACCCTAACAATGAGGGGTTACAGCAACAATTCGACAAGTTTGATTCATAGCAGGGCTTCATGAATGGGACATGGATGCTTGTCTGAGCTCAGAAAACACCTGGTGCTGGTCAAAGCAATTCAATTATTATGTAATTTTGCCAGAGGGCCAGATCATCTGAAGTGTGACCACAAATGATGGTTGTTTTGCCAAGCTCAGGGCATGGCTTGCTTGCTGGTCCTTAGCTCTGGAAAACAGGGTGTCTCCTAATATCTTGACATGGTTTTGCCATTTTCCAGTTGCAAAGAAATGGCATTTTTGTCAGTAGTGGAGGGTATTTCCACATAGTATAATATTTAGAAAACAACAACATTAATCAGTCAGTATATTTAATATTTTCTGTTAAATATCCATGAATCAATTCTATGAAAATTGATAATAAAAGAAAAAAATGACATTATTTCAGTTGTTTTGCATGCATACCTCCTACTAAATTCCAATAGAGAGAGCAATTAGGAAACTATTAATGATACAGGTGATGTTTTTATTCTCTCCTGAAAGTATCAGAGATGTATCTGATGCCTTTACAATTTATGAAATCTGGTGAATTGAGAGGATACTTAATTTTAATGCAAAGTATTACCTCATTAATGATTATCAATAAGCATTTACTGAATTTACCACCATACTTGGCTTTTATTAATAAAACTCTTCAGCAGTTGGTAACTATATAAGGGAAAACATTGAAGGGAAATTATATATTCACTCAAGTTTGCAGTCATCTTCTGCTTCCTCTCTCACACTGCAAAACCAAATAAGTTGTTTCCAAAGCTTGCCAATTCCACCTTCATGGTATTCTGATATCCCTTCCCAACACTCATGTAGCTTCCAATATAGTCCAGACCCTCTTTAAATTTTGCCTGAACTATTGAAAGAATCTCCCAAATAGTTTCCCAACATTGATTCTTTTTTCTCTCAGTTCTATTCCTGCTCCATATAGTTAAAATTGATATTATTGAAGTCTGACCACATCACTCCCTGTTCAGGAACCTTCAATGTCTCCTTCTTGCCTCTGGGATGAAATATTAACTCCTCTGTTTGGTATTTAAAACCCTTCACTGACTACAAACTATGTTCTTGATTGATTTCACCTTATTGCCCCTCATGCACTGTGGAGTTAAACCAAACTGGTTTCCTTGACTTTAACCATACACAACTCCATCAGTTGCCTGTGTCCTTTTTCACAGACTTTCCTCCATCCCCTGAATGTTCTCTCTCCTTACCTCTGCCTGTTGGACTAAAACCATGTTTCAAAAAATCAGCTTATGTTATCTCCTCCTGTGCAAGGTCTTTCCTGATTTCCTCCCAGATCTTAATATTTTCCTTATCTCCCTGGAAATAGTTTTTATTTAATTTGCAAGTATTTTGTATTTACATGTGTTCATTCCCTCCCACCTCCTCCTCTATAGAGAAGAAGGTCAGGGACTCCTTTCTCTGTCTCTTTCTCTCTTATTGAACTTGCTGCTAATAATGCCTATTCTGGCAATTAATCATATATGATATAATATGAAGTCTCATATAGTGTCATATATAGTAGGCAATTGATAAAATTTGTTGAACTGAATTGAACATTTTTATATGTGTGTATATATGTACACACATATATACAATATATGTACGTATATGTAGATGTACACATATGCATATGTATATGTATTTCTTATGTGTGGGTATGTATGTATATATATGTATGTATATATTTCTTTACCATCAAAAGACCATTTCAACTCAGTTATGTACCTCTTCTATTACAATGGCAAGGCTTGTGCTCTGAGAATGACCTTAGAATTCATCTTGCTTAATCCCTTCATGTGATAAATGAAGAAACTGATACCTAGAAGAGGATGATTTGCCAAAGTTCAAGTGGCATTATTAAGTATCAGATCAAAATTGTTAGCTACTTTTTCACATTTTAATAACTGTAGGTTCAAATGGCTAAATCTGTTCAATATGGATGTAAGTTATATGAATATCATCTGAATAAGCACACTTCTTCAGATCAACGATTGACAGACAGAAACTGGAGGTTGTGATAAAAATGTTTTTTAGACTGTACATATGTTTTCATATTTCAACATTAGGCAATTTAAGGAATGAAATGTTAAAGAAGAGCAATTTTTAATTTTCCATTTTTAGCTTGGTTTTTTAGTTCAATATTATTCATCCAATATATTTCACTTCAATTCCATGTAATATTTACTCCAATATGAGTTTCTGTAATCAATCTTAATGATAAGAAAATGTGCATAATAAGATAATATAAATGGTGCACATGAATCAATATATTACTAAAATTAAACCTCATTTTAAGAAATATAAGAGACGAAGTGATTAAAATAAGCTCCTCACCTTTGGTTTTTGTTTTTACAAAGAGCATCCTCTTCCTAAACCCTTCTCCCCTCCCTTGCACACTCTGCTCACAACCCAGATCCACTCTCTTCAGCCAGCCTCGGTTATCTACAGCTTAGGACACATTGATATTCATCATTTGAATTCAGACTTTTGCTTTTTGGAAACAGGATGAGGTTTCTTTGTTTTATGTAGTTTTTGTTGTATTTTCCCCAAATCAGTGCTACACCAAGATGGCTGGAATATTCAGTAATATTCTGAAATAGTTTAAAACATGGTTTTAGTCATTAAGCTATGGCTTGTGCAGAGATTGTCATCTAAACAACAGAAAATGACAGCAAGACTATGGCGTACCAGAGAAAGCACAAAGATTTTACCCATTACAATGTAGTTTTATTGAGCTGCTTCTGTGTCTGCCCTGCATATTAACAAGAGACAGCAACAAAGTATTGGGAGGGGTAAATACCATGTACACATCTGTCGCCTTCTTAGCAGTATAAATGCTTGTTATTAGGGAAAAAAATTCCAATGAAAAGAGGAAAAGACTACCAGACACAACTCGCGGATTTGTTCCTATGAATAAATATGACATATTAAAGGAATGACACTGAATCATTATTTACAACATTTATTAATAGAAGGCCCAATTCCACCATTCTCTCAGATGGCGGCTTTGGATTGAAGCTCTTTGACTGACAGATGGAATCATCGCAAATGGAGGTAGAAACCTTAGAACTGAAAGGAAGCCATGGAAATCTAAAAGAGGCATGCCATAATATTCCTAACTTGGACCAGTTTCATGGGATGCTGTCTATAGAGCTGGGTCTGTGAGCAAGAAAGTTTCTCATCACAGTCTAACCAATCTTGCTGAAGTTTTGCCCTTGCCCTAGGGCACCTGCTGTTTAAGGGAGAGAGGCTAGGTCTTCATGCAAATTCAGTGACTTCAATCCTCTTCTCTGACATTACCAAAAAAGGTGCCTTGGGCTGTTATATATTTTTTTAAAAAACTGATATGCATTGGAGAAAGGCCAATTGTCCCACTTGGTGACTGGCTTTTCCAACAATGCACTTTAGTCATTTTTAACATAAATTCAAGATCTAATTTCAGCCTATCCTGAACTAGAAGTTGGAAAGGTCTCAGCTCTGTCAGCTGCTGATATTTCTTTTTCCAGACACAAAGACACAAAAGTAATGGTTCTGAATTAATCATCGAAACGCCAAACTATTTGTAAGCAGAGTCTCTGAAACTCTATAAATTCTGTCTTCAGGGGCTGATGCCTCATGTACCATTGTGGGTTAACAGAAAAATGACAAACATATTTGTGACTTGTGAATTTGGTGTAGGAAGGAGAAGATGACTCTGTTTTTATGCATTCCTAGGGGGAATGGTTCAGTGACAAAAATATCTACTCCTAAATCCCAGCAAGACTGGCTAATTATCCAATCAAAACAAGTCAATTTAAATGCATTAGATACCTTTGGATGGAAATCTTGCTGAAAGAAAAGAAAATTACAAAATCTTCCTTTGTTGCATGGATATTGAGTCCTGAACTTTTAATGATGTTTCTGTTTAGCAGGTGTGAAATTAGGCTAAATGACCAGCTAGCTGGTTCTGTAAGTCCAAAGTCTACAGGTGGCTGGTACGAATTAGCTACTAGACCGTTGCTTAATAATCAGATCGATATTCTATTAAATGAACTTCCATGGCCAAAGCATATCTGAACAGGTCCTTTTCAACTTATGGCTTTGTTAGTTTAAAAAAGCAAGTTATGAAAGTCTCCTGAAAGGTTTTGAAAGGGTAAAGGTCAATTTTGTTTCTCTTGCCTGTCTATGTCTTATCTCTATTATCATTTTATATATATTATATATGTCATATATTATTACATTGTTATATATATAGCATATTATGTGTGTGTGTTTGTGTACGTGTGTGTATACACACACATACATATAGTGGAATAAGAAGACATTTTCAATTCCTAGTTTTTCTTGGAAAAACTTCCTTGATATTTTGCTAGGTCTCTGGTGTCATTGCTATAGATATTCCCTCTAATAATGCAGATCACAATCCACTTATGCCTTCTCATCCTATGCAACATTTGTTTATGTCTTCCCATAAATCTGTCCATCCTTTGGTTCTCTTGACATTTCATGGGTTCCAAGAGACCAAATAGGGCAGTCCATTGTTTATTTCTTCATTTCTCTACTTTACCAACACAGTTCTCTTTATTCAAATCACATTATTTCTTTAGCAACCCAATTAAAATCTCAGTTAAACTCAGGAGGAAATAAGATCATATAACTTTCTAGGGAAGAAGACTATGAGTCATATGTTTCTTTATCAGAATTAAATCCAAAGAAAATAAAGTAACACACCTTTTTTTTGTCCTTCTACATTTTTTTTCTTAGAGCCCAAGTATAGTCTATCCCCTTTCCAATGTGACTCACACCAGTTGAGCAATGCTTTCTTCCACTGTTCCAAAGCCCACAATAAATAAACCTTTATGTGGGGCAGAACATAAAATGGCCAATTGCCAATTCTAATGAAAAGTTATTGAATAAATGGTTTGTTTAAAAATATGTAAAGAAGAGGACAAAAGTTTCTTATAACAACAAAAATAATATAATAGCATTTAATATCACTTAACTTTTTTGAAAACACTTATTGATATCATCTCATTTTATCTTCACAACAATCTTGTGAAATAGATATGGTTATCATCCCAATTTTATTTAAGAGAAAACTGAGGCTTAGAGAAGTTAAATGACTTGCCCATGGTCATACAGCTAATATCTAAGGCAAGATTGGAACCTAGGTCTTCTTGATGCCAAGTCCAGTTTCTTCTCTGAAATTTCTTCACTTGTTTCATCACATTATTATTTAAATCCATCCATATGTCATAATGTGGTCGATCTTTGCCCAAATGATGGGCACTCACTTTGTTTCTATCTACCTGATACAAGAAAGAGTGCTCTATCAATATTTCTGTGTGTATTGGTCCTTTGCTCTGTCTTTCATGTTTTTGGGGTGAAAGCCTAGTAGTAACATTGATGGGTCACAAGGGATCTTTTTCACTACAGCAGCTAAATCTTTCCTAACCAGTCCAACTATGATAACTTTTCTTTCCTCTGAACTCTTATTTAACTTGCTGCTAATAATGCTTATTCTGGCAAGTAATCATATATGATATCATATGATTATTGAAACATCTTGACTCTTGCATTATCATTTAGGTTGTAAGGTTTCAAAGGGCACAGATTGTTATTTTACAAGTCATGGATGAGCTAGTTGCCTAAATCCCAAATCTGACTGTCTATTAAGTTGGTGGAATTCCATTTGTTCTGCAGTATTTATTCATGGAGAATTTTTTGTTTTAATGTCTCAAAGAATGAAAAAAGGAGTTCAACTCTTTTTTTCTTGGCCCTACATATCTGATATATCTTATTTCCTCAGAATTTCACTGCCCACCCCCATTATTTTCTTGAGAAACATCTTCATGAAAACTTAGCAGTCCAGTTGATTGTTTCATCTATATTACATTCCAGAGAGCCAAAAAAAAAAGTACTTTGCCCTTCTGATTTATAAACTGCATTAGCTAAGTGGCATGAATTTAAATGAAAATAACATACCTCAAAAGTTCTTAGTTTCATTATTAATAGAAACATGCAGCTATGGTCACTTAAAGTTCAAGTAAATAAACATAACTGAAAATTAGGGGAAAAGATTAAGTAAATTCTGAGGCTTGATTCTTCCCCATGGAGTAGGGCATATAAGTGTGATGACAGAATCTGGTTTACCTTGGGTTTTTGAGGAAAATACCCTTTAAAATTTCTTGCGTCCATTGAGCTTTTAAATTAAGACTTCATTTCATCTGTGTAATAGAAAGTGCTTCATTGTTTTGAAAATTGTGCCGCTCATTAAAATGTTACGTTCCAGTGTAGATGGAAAATAGTGCATGGGGTGTTTGAAAAACGTGGTCAGTTGCTGTGCATATTTATCTCATTCAAGATGATTTCAGGCAGCTTTTTTATTTTTTTTCCCAGAGTCATCACAGAGGAAAGTCGAAGTCCATCCTCAGAATTTCTATTTGTATTATTACTATCTAATGAATTCTGGAGTACAGCAGGTGTCAAATCATATCTGTTGTTTTGCAATTGAGTATGAATAGAAGATGTATTGCTATTGCAAATGATTCTAATATGAATCTAATGAGCAGTAATGAGCAACTGTTTTGTCATTATTGAGGCAACCACTGAGATGCTAATAAACTCTCATTTCTGTTCTTTAGAAAAAGCAGTGACCAGGATTTATAACATGGCCTTAATGTCCCCAAAGCCTGAGGCAAAAGAGCAGTGAAACCCCTAAACTGGGTATAATTTAGTCATTTGCTATATGAGGGTCCTCTTATTTCCTCTTATTAAAATGAACCTATTTTAATGCCTTCCAAGAAGTCTTACGTCTGAGGAGAAAAGATGAGGGATGAGTGTCTATTAAAGGAATATAAAGTTAAGGAGATGTGCATGCTGGAATTTTCCTTAATGGAAGTACAATCATTCTAGAGTTTCTCACTAGTCAGATTTTTTTTTTTTGGCAGCATAATAAAGCCACATGTAGCAACTATCTTGACCTAGTCACTTTATAAATTCACAGCATTATTGAGGACTAATAGATGTAGAACTTTTGTAAATAAGCTTACTTTTTCACATGGTCATTCTAACATAGTAAATGACCCATAGGGAGATGACACATTGAGAGCACTCCTGGTTCTCTTTCCTCATGTAAATAAATAAAGTAGTTTATTATAGTTTCTAAAAGAAGGCCATCTGTAAATATTCTTTATAGATCATGGATAGACAGTAAGCCCAATCAGATCTTGGATTGTCTGTCCTATATAGCCATCAAATGGCAATGCTTGAAGTGCAAATGACTTAGAAATTTGCCAGTTCAATGAAGAAGCCACACTCACTCAAAGATTCATTTTGGAATTTCATACCATTCATGTATGGTGCTCTTTTACCATCTCTCGTATTATGCCTATGGTGCTTATACAGATGATATTGTGATTTCTTTCACAAGATACATACTGCCAAAAGAAACTCAGAAGTTGTTGTTTTGAGCCCTAGAAATAGTCATAGGCCTATGTGCTATAGGCTCTTTGACCTATTGGTTCTTCCTAACTTAGGTGCCTACAAATAGAAGTATAGAATGATAGAAGGTCAGAGTAAGAAGGGATCTAGAAGGTTATCCATTTTACAAGTACAGACTCCCTCATTTTGCATAGCATATTAAGTGTCAAAGAGATTATATGACTTGATAGTGGGCAGCAGACCTTCTGATTCCCAGTCTGGGACTCCTTCTGACACAATCATCATTTTAGTAAGACCTCCTTTTCTTTGCAATTCAAATCAGCTAAATAAAGGTTTATCAAGTGCCTACTCCATGCTAGGCAGTGTGGCAGAGTGCAGAAAGAGCTTGTTTAGAGTTAGGAGGACATTCATTCAAGTCCCACTTCTGACACATGCTGGCTGTGTGACCCCCATGCAAAGCACTCAGCCCCTCAACAGCTGAAACAACTCTCTAAAAGTAGAAATTTCATAAAAAGTGCCAACCTGTATTGGTCTAGGAATTTTCTCATATGTGTCTCCCTATATCATTTAAATAAGGGGTTGCCTTTTTTTTTTTTTCAAATTTACAAACATCAGAATGTTCCATTGCCACATGAACAATATCTTGAGAATATGGAGAAGGTACCCAATGCACTGGGGCATCTTTCATGACAACTTTGCATGTGGGTATTGCTCTGTATCTCATAAGATGGGTAGGCATATTTGTTATATTTGCCATTTTTCTGGTGTGTAAAATCAGGCTAAGTACAAATGGAATATTTGAGTTATCTCTTATAGAATACACAAAAAAACAACTGCATAATAAATATGAGTAAGGAAGAAACTACTGTTGTATGATTAGACTATCCGTGTATAGAAAGGGTAAGGACATTTTGACCTTTGAAAACATTTTGTTTTGCCCTAGTTGTTTAAAAAATGGTAGGCAAAGGTACTTTTTCCTTAACCCACAGAACCAGGAAGTTGAGATGCAATTGCTCTGATGGAAGTTCCATTGGGTTCCAGTTAGAAGCCATTACCCATTCAAATAGGCATTAAAGCATTATGCTGGGACCTGACGCTCCAACCTTGACACTTGTATGACTCTCAAGTTGACAAAAGTCCAATCAGCATAAAATCCTGCAATACTGAGAAGTCTGAATACAGTTCTGTAGGACTGAAGGGGGGCAAAGGTGTTTTAAAGTGATGTAAATCACCACTAAATTCTAATTTATGACACTTCTGGGCCACCTACTGTTACATAGTTGACCTTCCTCATCTTTAGAATAGCCATACAATGAGATATCTTAAGAATTCTTAGCATGGATGCTAAGCAGCCTAAAGAATCTATAACTAACTATATATCTTTGCAGCCTAAAGAATCTTTAACTAACTATATAGCTCATAAATTGAAATGAAGCAGTGTCCTAGAAATACATCTTATTAGTAGTAATTATTGGAGGCCTCCTGTTCTCTGTGGTGATCTAAAGAGCAGAAAGCATAGTTAATTGTGCCATGTACATGTGAGTTATGGTTCATTGGGGCCTATTCATTAATGTAAAATAAAATTCCCAACATCCTGTTTAATTTTGGTAAGGAGGGTCTCCTACTGTTAAAAAACATTGACAACTTTTAAAGAAATGCATGAGAGTAATGAGCTATGTTTTGAGTCCTTTATGTTGTCTTATGGTCACCATGGAGAGAAAGCAAATTAATAGGTTGCCCCCAAATTAAATTTTGAAATATTTCCTACATCTATTCTTCTATCTAAATTTTTAGTGTACCCTGGAACATTAAAGAAATACTCTGCAACTCATTCAAGGGTCCACAGAAATAGTTTGTCATCATTTCTTCTCTCGGTGGTTTCTCCTGAACATTCAGCTCCTGCTGACTTCTAAGACAATAGAAGCCCCACTTTAAAAAGGCTAGCTCATAATTACTGGTAGAATCCAAAGTCACAAATATTCCATACTTATTCTTAATATGTGTAGAACAGTGGAGACATCTTGGGTGACTTCTCATGAATGATGTAGGTCTGTAACTTATATGCTTTTTAGTTCACTTTTCATATTCATATCCTGTATCTAAACTGTCTGACACATAGTAGGCATTTAAAAAGTGCTTATTGATTGATTAATTCAGCCAATTAATGCCAATCTTCACTAAACTGAATTTGAATGCATTGTAATAGACTTTGAGTTCCTTTCAACGGGAAGGCTTCCAGCATGTCAGACGGACCCCCTGTGGTGAATATTGGAGGATGTAGACAAGAGTCACAGGACATGTAGGCACAGATAGACTGTGATCTGCGTTATTGGAAGGAACTCCTGCATATATGACACTGTGGAGCAATTCAAGCATATGACAGAATGGGGGAATCTCAATTTGAAGGACTTAGAAGAACTCTTCCTAGTGGTTAAAGATTTAATGTGAAACCAAATAGTGTCTTATAAGACGCCAAAAAGAGAAGTTATCATAATAGTGACATGAAAATAGATGAAATCATGGCCAGGCTAGAATATCAAGTGAGAAGAAGGAACATATTCAAATAAGCAAAGCAGAATGTGATTAAAAGTATAATAATTTAGATTTTTAAAAAATGGTTACTTTTAGGACTTATGATGAAAAATGCCATCCACCTCCAGAAAGAAAACTGATGAGCTCCAAATGCATATTGAAGCATTTTCTTTAACTTTATTTTTCTTGCTTTATTTTTGGCAACATGTCTAATATGGAAATATGTTTTACATGATTTTACATGTATAAAAATAAATGAACTAATTTTGAAAATAAAAAGGTTCCTTTTAGTTGAAGATATAAAGATAGCTTCTCAGGGGTGATCAGCCTTATGTTATGGACTGAAGATATATTTTCATTTCACTGCTAGTATAAGGCTTCTTGGAAATGATGGCAAAAGAAAAAGTGACATGGGGTAAGTAAACAAAATTGGGCTGCTAAATGTACTCTCTCTCAAGAGTATGACCTGAGGAAGACTACCTGCCTGGAACTCAGCAGGCTTTATCAGCCCTTGTTTGAATGTAGTTACTGATTCAATTGTGGCCCTGTCTCTTGAGTAGAACTGTAAAGAAGTAATCCTAACATCTCGGTCCCAGCAGCAAGCAGAAATAGGCCCCACCTACAGTTCTCTGCCCTTGTTCTTCCAAGGATCAACATCAAGAATCATCCACCCCAGGAGGACAGAGAATAAGAGATCCTCTGCCCTGTAATGGGTATTATACTTGCTGAAGTCTGTCTTACCAACCTGACTGCCGTCCTAGACTCTACTTGTTTACGTCAGCCTAGCTTAACTGATTTCTTTAGATTTGTGTGCTTTGCTGCCTATATTTGTGGGACTTTTCAGGCTCCTCTTGTCTAGTTGGACTTTCAGTTTTGCCTTACCTCTTCCTATTCCACCCCCCACCCATTTTTGTCCTACTGTCTATACCTACAACACAGACTTGCCAATCAGCAGAAATAGATGAAGAAGATAAATCAGGTGAAAAAATTCACTTTGAGATCTGGATTAAGGAATGTCATTGAGCAAATGTTCACGTTGCTTGGTGCTGACAGTTATTCAGCCAACAAGTAGTCATTAATCAGCTGCTACCTGCCAGATACAGTACTAAGCACTGGATATGTAAAGAAAGGCCCGCAAGGAACTTGCTTTCTATTGGGGGAGGCAAAATGCAAATATCTAGGTATGGAAAAGATGTATATGCTATAAATGAAAGATGATGTCAGAGGAGAGCAACCAGTAAGGGAGAGGGAACAGAATTCCAAGAAAGGATGCTTGTAGAAGGTCAGCAGAGTCTTGGAAGGAAACCTGGAGGCAGAGATGAGGAGGCAGAACATTGAGAAATGGAGAGCCATGTTGAAGGAAGCAAGTAGGTTAATGTGGCCAGGTGATAGACTGTGTGCGAGGGAAGAGACTATAAAAAGACTTGGGAAAGTAGGAGGGGGGTCAGGTAATGAAAGGCTTTAAATGTCAAACAGGACATACAAGCTATCTGGTGTCATATGAATATTAACTAGTCATTCCCCTTCTCCACTCTCTGTTTCTCTGCACCCCTACATAGATGAGTTAAGGTTGTTGCAGCTCTAGGGAAGTGGTAATTTTTGCTTTACTTCCAGGAAACAAAGCCATGACTATATCTCCTTATCGATGTGCTTGAGTATGATAATATAGGGGCTAAGTTTCACTGCCACTTAAGTTTTTTTTTTTAATTAAAGAATCACACAAAGAACAATTCATGGGAGCTTTCAAAATAATCACTGAAAAAAGAGGTGCAGGGATGCTGTACTCTTTTAAAATGGGAGCTCCAAGGTATGAAAAAATGAAAGACATCAAGAGAACTCTAAATTTTAAAAAATAATGAAATAAAATGGGAATAAATCTTACCATAGATATGTCTATTGTCATATTTGGAAGGGGTGTGTGTGTGTGTGTGTGTGTGTGTGTGTGTGTGTGTGTTTCCTGGACTCATAATCAATCCAAAAGCCTTTCATTCTTCACAACTATCCCAGTGACACTCTATTTTCTATCACTTTCTTTATAAACAGGGTCAATATATATTCATATTGTTCTGTATTGTGTTTAAGCATTAATCTCTCAACAAAAGTCAGAGATCTGTCATTGTCAGAGATCTACTTTGTGATCTTGAACCCTTAAGGAGAATTCCTCTATAGAACAAGGGTTCTTAAACAAGGAGTTCATAGTGTGTGTGTGTGTGTGTGTGTGTGTACTAAATGTATATGTATGTATATATCTATCTCTATCCAATCTATCTGTGTGACCTTGGGTAAATTATATCTATATCTATATCTATCCCTATATCTAGCTGTGTGACCTGGGCAAGTCACTTAACCCTGTTTGCCTCAGTTTCCTCACCTGTCAAATGAACTAGAGAAGGAAATGGCAAACCACTCCAATATCTTTGCCAAGAAAATCCCAAATGGGATTGTGGTAAGACACAACTGAAATAATTAAATAACAACCAAAAATGTGTGTGTATGTATAGACAGACAGCTATATTTATATATTTATAATATATAATATGTTATATATAAATATATATTTATATTATGTTTCAATATAAATTTTCTTTGTATTCTGATTGTGTTTTGTGTGCTTCAAAACACTATTATGAGAAGGGTTCCAAGGGCTTTACCAGAATGCCTAAAGGGTTCATGATACAAAAACCACCTCCTTCTGTTTCTGTCACTTAAGATGGTGGGAAAAAACATTGACCTTGTATTCACAGGACTGAATTTGAATCTGAGAAAAACAATTATTTTTCTATTATTAAAACCCAATTATTAGCATGTTAGTTATCAGGTGGGTTTTTCTTTCTTTTTCCTCATTTGGAGACTAGTCCTTGAAATTTCTGAATGACAAAGCTGAGGATGAGATTGGTCTAACTCTTGGGGAACATTCTTGGGAGGACCCCACCCAACTAGGGGAGTTTACTTCTGACTAAAGTGTAAAGAGAATCTGATCTAAGTGAATCATGGCTCATTGTTCAATTTAAATGGGCCTGGGTGGGGAATAGATTTTTTTTTTCTATAGATTATTGGAGATAGAATGATCTGGGAGTACTGACATGATCAAAATTAGTCTTAACATTATTAGTTAAGTCTCAACATTATTAGTTAAGTCTCAACATTAATTAGTCTCAACATTAGAAAAAGCCCCCCTTTCATGATAACATTCCTTCTTTCATTAATTGTTAACCAATCAGAGTTGATTTCCACCTCAGGGTCACCTCCTTTTCCAAAGGTATTTAAACATTCAGTAATGTCCGTGTGAGGTCTTTGGTTACCCTTTGACCTCAATTTATTGGTTAGCTGCTAGCCTAATTAATAAATTATTAATTACGCTAAAACTGTCTTTCGGACTTTTCATTCATCTCAAATCTAAGCTATGTTACTTCCTACATGTCTGATCTCTGGATATGTCATTCAGTCTTCTTCATCTTTAGTCTCCTCATCTGTAAAACAAGAGGGTTGGACCAGATGACCTTTAAGGTCTCTTTCAGCTCTAGAGCTCTCATCCTGTGGTCCTATAAACCTGAAAAGTAGTCAAGCTTCTGAATGTTTTTGTGGTCTTTTTTGTGTTTTTGTTTTTGTGGAGAACCATTTTGCAAATCACAGATCAGACTCACATCTCACTTAATTCTGGGAGTTAGATAATCCTCAAGCAAAGTCATCAGCTTCTCCATAAGATCATTTAAGGAAGAATAAAATGTTTGGATTTTTTTTCAAGTGTTCAAAAAGTTTTTACTAACGTGTTTTCAGGATAAGTGGGGACAGCACTTAGAATTCCTTTCCCCCTTGTTTTCTCACCTCCTTTGGGGAGAAATTGCTTTCAAGATCAACCCATTGCTTAGTGCATCTAATCCTAATGCAACTGTGCTTGTAATTCCTGAGTGACATCAACAGGGACTGAAGTGTTGTTCTCAGAGGAATGAAATTCTTTATCTGAGTTTCATAACATAGAGCACTGTGCTACCCCAAAGGACATTATGTTGTCGATGGTGAAAGTTGTTATAATGTAGCTGAGAGAAACCAATTGACCAAAAAAGTTATTATAATTTTCAGAAAAGGTACAATTTAGGGGAATGCCTCTTTGTTAAAAGGCATATGTTTGCAGATTCTATGAAGAGAAAAAGGAACAGAAGAGAATATATAGCATTTATGTAGCATTATATAGAATATATAGCATTTATAGCTTCTACTATAATCCAGTCATTGTGCTTAGTGTTAAGTCCTCATAACAACCCTGAGAGGTAGGTACTGTAATCATTTCTATTTTATAGTTGAGGGAACTGAGGCAAATAGAGGTAAACTGACTTGCCCCAGTTCTCACTGCTGGTGACTGAAGTTGGATTTGAACTCAGCTCTTCCCGATTCTAGACCTAGTGCTCTATCCACTACTCCACCTAGATACCTTGAAGAAGATGATGATAAGAACTGAAAAAAGATGCATTTGATTTCTCAATTAAGAGATCATTGTTGCCTCTGGAGGGAGCAATTTCATTTGAATGGTGAGATCATATGATACATTTCAGAAGCAGGTAGGTGGCACAGTGGATAGAGGCCTGGCCTTGGAGACATGAAGATCTGAGTTTAAATCTAGCTTCAGACACTTACTAGCTGTGTGTCTCTGAGCAAATACTGAATCTTCTTCCTTAAAATGAAAAGGTCAGACTAACTGGCTTCTGAGGTCTCTTCTAGTTCTCAGTCTATGACCCTCTGACAGATGCAGAGATAAACTTCACATTCCATCACTGTGATACAATGACAGAATCCAAGAACTAAAAGAGTTCTTTAAGGCCAATGTATATCTGATCAAGTGTCCCTTCTCCAACACCTTCAGCAAGCACTTAATCCAACCTTGCTTGAGAACTTCCAAAGGGAGGGATTTACTATGTCTTGAAGTAGACCATTCCATTACGTTTGTGGTCTACTCATTTCAGTCTGACTCTTTGTAACCTCATTTGGAGATGAGGCCTTAGCAGAGATGCTGGAGTAGTTTATCGTTTCCTTCTCCAGTTCATTTTATAGATGAGGAAACTGACGCAAAAGGGTTAAGTGATTTGTCCAAGGTCACACAAGTAATAAGTGACTGAAGTCTGATTTGAACTCAGGGAGATGAGTCTTCTTGACTCCGGGCACCATATTCTATCCACCACACCACCTAGCTGCCTCTATTGTATGACTGGATCACTTAAATTGTTAGGAATACCTTTCTTACACCAAGCCAAAATCTGCCTCTCTTCTACTTCCATTCATTGTTCCCTTTTCTGCCTTCCCTCTGGGACCAAGAAAAACAATACCCCTCTTAATGCTTGACAGTTTATCAAGCACTTAAAATTACATCTGTTCCAAGTCTTCTTTTCATCAAGCTAATTATATCCAACTCAAACGGTCCGTGGTCCTTATTATCCTCACTGTTCTCTTTTGAGCGTGCATCTGCTTCCATTTTCCTTCCTAAAATGTAGGATCCAAGGTAGAACACCACACTCTAGATGTAGTCTGACCAGCAGAAAGTATACTAATGATTATCTTCCTGGTTATGAAAACTCCATCTTTCCTGATATAGTCTAGGATAGCACTGATTTTTTGACCACCATATCACACTCTTAAAATGGATTGAGCTGGTAGTCCACTAAGATCTTCAGATCCTTTTAGGACAAAATATTGACTAAGCCCCTCTCTCTCTCTCATGTTGTATTTATCAAGGAAATTTTTGAATCCAACTATAAACCTTACCTTTATTCCTGTAAAATTTTATATTATTTGATTCAGTTTGTGGTTATAGCCTGTTTATGTCTTTTTTATTCAAAGTCTTATTATTGAAAATGTTATCTATTCCACTAGGCTTTGTGTCATCATCAAATCTGGCAAATATATTAAGAGGTCAGTGATCTCATGGATATGGCTTCACTCTCCTTCAGTGAAGTTTGCAACCTTCCCTTGACTTCTTAACCATGTGTGATCTTGGCCCATGTCTTCCTGCAAGCCTGTCATACAGGCTTGATCCAATGTATTTGAAGGCAGTCTCTAATTTTTTTTTCATATTTTGTGGAAACAGATCCAACATTTAAACTATCTGGGCACAAGTGAATGTGGAAAGCACAGCATGCTTTAGAAATTTATGTGAGAGAAGAAATAATCTGGGAAAAGATGTAGAGGTGGGAAAGGGGGTGTTGTTCCAGAGTTCATGAGTACTTTAATTTGACTGGAGCATAATGAGGGGGATTTGTGTGAGGAAAAAAAGTTGGAAAGGTAAGTCTTAGAAGCATTGTAGAGAGGTTGATTTTCATTAGCCAGGCAATTGGGATTCTCTGCAGGTTTTGATTGGTAGAATGACACGATTGTGTCAGATCATAACCATCAATTGCCAGGTTTCGTTGATTTGACCCCCCTATCATCTCTAACATCTACTGCTTGTCTCCCCTAATGTGGTCGCCACTCTCCTTCAGGCCTTCATCACCTTCCCCCTTGATTATTACCACAATCTCCTAATTGGGACCCACCAGGAATACATTCTTTAGCAAGTGGCTAACACACATGTGGCCATCCAGAAGGGGCCAGTCAGGGGTATTTTGAAGCCAGCTTAGACCAACTGAGCAATTTGTTCAATTTTAAGCGTGAACATTTACACCTCAGAATTCGACAAATGTTGAAATCATAGCTTGATTCATTGTTTTATCAATTGTTTGGACTTTAGAAAGTGATGGAAAACATGTAATGTGTGCTCTACCTAATTGTTTTTTCTTGAGTGCAGGTTGTTAAACATTTACCACTTTCTTCCTGGGCCAGGGCAGCAACCTATTCCTTACATCTGCTTCATGGGATGACCCCTGTGCATATGTTCCTCTTCAAGAATGAAGGACAAATAACAATCTGTGAATAGTAATAGCTGCCCCAGTGGGGACCCAACTGGCTGGTTCCAGTTGGATGGTCCTTCTTTCCTCCTCCTCCTCCTCCTCCTCCCTTCTTCCCTCCCTCCCTCCCTCCCTCCCTTCCTTCCTTCCTTCCTTCCTTCCTTCCTTCCTTCCTTCCTTCCTTCCTTCCTTCCTTCCTTCCTTCCTTCCTTCCTTCCTTCCTTCCTTCCTTCCTTCCTTCCTTCCTTCCTTCCTTCCTTCCTTCCTTCCTTCCTTCCTTCCTTCCTCTGTCCACCTGGGGAAACATGCACTTACATGTGAGTGATCTGCCCAAAAGAGAGTGGATTTGTTGAAACACAGTTCTGGAAAACCAGACTTTAGTAAGAATCCTTGGGATTCAAGTGGAGCTGTTTCAATACACCTCAAACTCAAATCACTTTAGCTCTCACTGATTGGCCAATAAGTCCCAGCCCAAACCCCTGTTGGTCCTTGTTTGGGTTTTGATGGCTCAGAGTGAGTGTAAATAGCAACTGTTTCTGTTCTGCCCAGAAACCCTGAGCATCTTCCCCTCCCAAACTGATTTTCTTTCCTTTATTCTTTTTTTCTTTTCTCTCCTTTTCTTATCTGTTCTTTTCTTTCTTTTTTGAATAAGCAAATGAATAGCCATCTTTTATTGCATTTCTTACTCAACCTTAAATCACTGAATGGGTTGCTTTAGAAAAACTAAGACCTTGGAAAGACCATAGCTAAGACCATAGCTTAAAAAGCCCAAGGTCTCCCATTGTATCTGAGGCCACCTCCAGTCATTCTGGTCTATGTCTTGTCACTGGACCCAGATGCCTCTGGAGGAGAGAGAGAGGCTGGTGACTTTGCTCAGCTCTGCCTCACTTAAATCCAATTCACTTGTGAGTCAAGTATCACCTTCCAGAAGTCCTTGGTCCTCTTCAAGAACAAAGACAGACAACAAGATCCAAGTACAAAGATTATGACTTAGAAGCTGATCCATAAGAAATTAGGGCCATTAGAACAAAGATTTCAAGGACAATTGAAAGGTAGTGTTACCCAAACACAAGCTGGTTTAGTAAACAAGGGGTAAGTATTTTGTAAACAGTTCCCAATTTAGCAGGATATATAACAGTGACTAGCTTTGTCCTAGGGACAGCTAGGTGGTACTGTGGATAAAAGTACTAGACCTAGAATCAGGAAGACCAGATATTTGCTAGCTGTGTCACACTGGGCAAGTCACTTAACCCTGTTTGCCTTAGCTTCCTACTCTATAAAATGAGCTGGAGAAGGAAATGGCAAACTATTTCATTATCTTTGCCAAGAAAACACCAAATGGGGTCAGGATGAGCTGGGCGGCAATTGAACAGCAATAAAGTTTTGTTCTAGGCTCAACCTGCTCCTTCTACATTTAATTTTACACTTTCTACCCCAAACACAGAGAGAGTGATTCCAAATTAGCTACTAACCTCATACCAGGAGAGTGCATGGAAAGAGACTGGTGATCCTGATTAGATTATTAGAAGTTCCTTATAGCTGGCTCCCAGTTGAACCCTGTGGTTGTCTGGAAAAATATTAATGTTAGCACAGATTAAGTAAATTCACGAACCATGCAGACTATTCTGGATAGAGTTCTTGTATGAACTTCTGATTAACTTCACCTTTGTATATTATTTTTGGATTTGTCCTTTTCCTTCATAAATATTTCCTTGAAAATTTATACTTTTTTATATAAACACCATTTATTTATAAATGAGAGCATGTGGTAGAAAGCAGAAGTGACAGTGGGGAGCAGATGCTTGGTCATAAGCTGCAGATGGTGGCAGCCATTGTCTTAAGGTCCCTGGCTCATAGTAAGCACTGATATAAATGCTCTATCACCCTCTCTCTCTCCATCCCCTAAAGAGTGAGGTTCTTATCTGAGCAATGAAAAGGTTTCCCCAGTGAGAAGGAAAGTTGCTGTTGCTCTGCTCCCAGGTGATGTTATTTCCCAGCTGTGGTTTCAGGTTAAATCTCTTATTCAGCCTTTTAAATACTTGATGATCATCGCCCCCCCCCCCCCCCAATATTCTCTTTTTTCAAGCCAAACATTTCTGACTTTTCCAAGGTTTCTTCATATGATATAGGAAACCAAGTACGGCATCACTAGGGTCATCATTCTCTGGATATGCTTGTTTGTCAATGTACTCCTTCAGACATGAAACCGAGAACTAAATACAGTACTCCTGATGTGCCTGACCAATTTTTACTCCTATGTTCTGGGCACTGTATTTCTGCTAATATAGTATAATATTCCATTGGCCTAAATGCCTCCTTTTGTTTTTAAAGAAGTCACATCATATTGTTGACTCATTTGTAACTTTTTTTAGCCAATATAAATCCCTCTTTAGTTTTTTCCCCACATTCTGCTTGCTCTTACTCCACATCTCCCTATCCTGTATATGCAATTGTTTTGTTTGTTTTTACCCTACATTCAAATATTCATATCTGTGCCCTTTAAATTTCAACCTTTTCATTCGGGGACATTCTTTTGCATCTAGATTCCATTATCCTGCATATTGCTATTCCTCCCAGGGCAGTGTCATCTGCAGATCTGATAATCATACCTTCTAAGTTGTCATTTAATTTGCTGATTAAAAATATTGACAAGAACAGGGACAAGAATAGAATCCTACAGAATGATATTGGGTGCTTCTTTCCAAGCTGCCATTAATTTATTTATTAAAGAACTTTAGGTACAGGCATTCAACAGAGTGGTAATTAAGAGTAAGGAGTAACCAAGAGAAGTAAGTAGTATCAGAAATGGTATTTAAAGCCTGCTTTAGAAGCCAGTGCCATCCCCACTATACTACAGTACATTGCCTTTTCTTCTCCTTAATAGGCAGAAACCCAGAATGATCTCTCTCATTCTTTGAACTCCTGTTCAATTGATTTATTGTCAATATCTCATAGTTTATCCACTGTCTTCTAACTGTTTATATGTGTAAGTTTTGTCTTCCTAATTAGACTATCTTAAAGGGAGAAACTATGGCATCTGCTTCTCTTGTAGCCCAAATGATACTTGTGTAGCATTATATTGACAAGGAGGTTTATGGAAAGAGAATATTTTCCTAAATTGAAGGGGCTAAAGAATTATGGGAAATGGAAGACAAGCATGTGTGTGTGTGTGCGCGCGCACGTGTGTCTAAGCCTGAGAGATTTTTGAGTCTCTCAGAGAGGCTAATTAGATGATTCCAAGTAAAGTGTATTGCAATAAAAAAATTGAATATAATCTTAAACTAGTTGAAGCTTTATCTAGCTTACTGAACATCATAAGGAATGATCCTCTTGGATAGAATTTTTGTAGTTTTCCTGTCATCACTGTCAGGACCAAGTGAATTTGCCTCTTCTCTCCTTTCTCCTTACTTGCCTCATTACTGGAAAACTATCACTATTTATCTCAGGAGCTTCCTGCTTTCTTTAAACTTGGTTTATTTGCTTACATATTTTTGTAAGTGTTTTGTCTCCAGGAGAAGAAAGGCTAATATTCATTACATTTTTACAAGGGTTTTCTATAAAGAAGTGTACCATGCAAGGGAGAAGAACTAAAAGGTAACCTATAAACCGAGAACTCTAGTGTTAACCTTTTGTCTATATTGAAACTCTGCCTATCTCTCAACACAGAGAGATTTCACCTAGAATAACTTTAATTGTACTGTAGATATGTAATAAATATGTGTTGATATAATCTCTGAATTGATAATGGCTTTCACAAGCCATCTAACCCAACCCCTTACCTAAGAATCTCTTCTAAAACATTCCTGACAAGAGGTCATCCAACCTCAGTGATTCAGAGGAAGCATAGCATATAGTGCAATGGTGTATTACATTTGGAAAAAGGAATTTACATCAAGAATAAAACTTAATTGATTTAACAATAGGATTCATGAAGTAATTTCAAGAATAAGAGAAATTCACCTGTGATATTGGGATACTTTTCCCTATGAAAGAGTTATAGGAAGATGTGACCGTCACCTCCCTGATGTCATAGTCCCCTTCAAGAATGAAGAATGAATGAAACAGCAACCTCTGTGAGTAGAGAACTTCCAGTTCAGCAACAAGGCCCTTCCTTCCTTCCTTCCTTCCTTCCTTCCTTCCTTCCTTCCTTTCCTTCCTTCCTTCCTTCCTTCCTTCCTTCCTTCCTTCCTTCCTATCTTCCTTCCTTCCTTCCTTCTGTCATAGGGGAAAGGTGTCCCAATAAAACCACTCTGGTCCCAGATCAGTCAAACTGCAACCTGTTAAAGACCTTAGTCTGAAAAGGCTAAGGTCTCCTATTGTATCCTGGGTCATTTCAACTTGTCCTGATCCATATCTTGCCACTGGACCCAGATAGCTTCAGAGGAGAAAGTAAGGCTGATGACTTTGCACAGTCCTCCCTCACTTCAATCCAATTCACTTGCATGGCATGGTATCACCTCCCTGATGTCATGGTCCTCTTGGAAACTGAAAGACAAACAGCAGCAGCACCACCAGTCTATTTTTTTAAAGTACCTAAATCAGTCAGAACACAGATTCTTTGAGACATACAAATGCACATCTTTTTCATTGTCATTCAGTGGGTCTCCTTCTTTGTGTGGTTTGGGACTTGAATCTCTCAGAGAAGCAAATATTCCAACTCAGAGATCTTAGAAGATGTGCGTTTTTAAACTGATGTAGACAAAAGCATCAGGAAACTACAATTTAGGATATGCAAACCACCTTTTACTATATCAGTAATGAATAAGTCAGATAAAGGTAGATGTGGGGTTTGGCAGAATTATTTTGGAGTCAAGAGACGTAGTCATGGACATTCATCTGTCTCTCTAGCTGTCCCTATCCATGTGTCACTATTCCTCTGGGCAGAATGACCTGACATAACCAGTATAAATCAGGGGAAAAGGGTCCTGGACCGGGAGTGAGGAAAGCATGGTTTTGACCCCAACTCTGACACCAACTATCTGTAGGACCTTGGGGAAATCACTTAACCTCCAGGGGCCTTATTTTCCTCATCCTTAAAATTGAATTGAAGTTTGAAATATTCTCTTGCTATCTTCTAGTGATCTCAACATTGTGGCTTATTTTTAACAATATCTTTTGGAATCCTTTTTTTCTTTTTCTTTCTTTTCTTTCTTTCTTTTTTTTTGGTTATGGGTATAGAGAAGGATACTATACAGTTCTGAGAGATACATCTTAATATGTTTTTGCCTCTGCTCTGGCCCTCTGGAGGATCATTTACCCTGAATAATTCTTTTCTTTCAGCTATGTATGACATGCTGGTTTCCAACAAAAGATGGGTCATGTTTATCTGTTACACTGTCTATGGTTCAGTGATCTCCTTTGCAGTCCAAGGGGAAACATAGGAAAACTGAACTATATCACAGTAAGACCCGGTGTATTAAAGTTCACCAAGAATTCTAGATGAGCTATCACAGAAAACAAGGGGGAGTGAAAATTAGTCTGAGTTGATTTCCCACCCCATTTAAAAAAAAATTGTCTCCTGTGTTGAAAGCTCCCGTGTCATTTATGTTAGGTTCTGTATTACAAATGTGACATGCCTATGTCAGGGGATGACCAGGGTCAAGAACGTGACCTATTTTTATTTTTATTTTTAATGGGAAGAGAGTTGCCATTCTTTTCTAACACTAGAAGATTCTTTCAGTTTGGGGCTTTGCAGCCTACTCTTTGTGAACATTTCACATCTTTTCCTTTGATTAGCCTTGTTAGACTTCAGACCTCCTTGAACTTTAAACTTCTCATTTCCAGCTATCCCATTTAGAGGTTCTGATTCCAGTGATCTGTAATGTGATATTATTAACTTGGTGATCCTTGGGCCTATTAATTATTATTTTAAAGTTTGCCATTTTTCCTTTTTTAAAAATACCACCCCAGCACCTCCACCCTTCCAAAACCTTTCAACAATAATGAAAAAAAAAATTCACTCCTTTCAAGCCTAACACTTTCTGTTGAAAACTGGGTGTTTTAAATTTCAGATTTGATTCATCTCAAACAACGTTACTTGACCTACAATAAGAATCACAAACTATAATCATTGTACATATTGGGTCTTTTAATTACTTTCCCCCTGTTTCCCTTCTTTTCCTCACCTGTAAAATGGGGATAACAATAGCACCTACCTCAAATGAGGTAATTATAAAGCATTTGGCACATGGCACATAGTAGGTACTGTATAAATGCTAGCTATTATTTAATATTTCTTGAAATATGAACCTCAATTCTTTGGTCACATGAGAATTGTCTGTTGTATGATTGATTGATCATTTGGATGACAGCTAGTTGATTTGACCATGAAGCTATTTTCACATTTGCATGATTCTTTCCACTAATATGACTATCACTCTAATTAAGTCCCTTCTTACTCCTCTCCCAACCAATGGACTTAGTCTTCTAATTGTTCTCCATGTCAGCTCCTCCTCTTTACAATCCATCTTCCATGGAACTGCCAAATTGATAAAACTAAAGCATAGATCTAGTCATATCACTCCTCCATTTAGGAAGATTCAGGAGCTCAATCTATTTCTAGGATAAAATAAACATTCTCCTGTTTAGCTTGTAAAGCTCGTCAAAATCTGATTTCATCTGCTCTTTCCAGACCAATTACGCAATACTCCTCTAACATTCTTTATTCCATTTAAGTGATTTCTTTTCTGTTCCCTGTATACAACATTCAATTTGCCTCCATGCCTTTGTCCCTCATGTCTGAAATGTTATATCTCCTCAGCTCTACCTTTTCTAATTCCTAGCTTCCTTTAAAACTCAGTTCAACTGCTACCTCCTATATAATCACCAGAGAACAGGATCATAGATTTGGGTCTACCTAAAGAGGTTTTTCTATAGTCCTCTCTCAAAATTACTTTGAATTTATTTTGCATTTAAAAAAAAATTTCTCTTTTTGTGTCATTTCTCCTAAGGAGAATTCCATGAGAGTTTCATTTTAGTTTCAGATCCTCTGTCTAAAGTGCAGTGCCTGACACACAGCAGACACTAAATGCTTGTTGAATTGAATTAGATTGGACTATTAAATGGCTCAAAATGTCAAATTAAATATACTTCAATCTGATTAACAATGACAATCTAGTGTGTTATAGTGCATGAAGAGCTAGCCTCAGAGCCTGATAGAACTGGTTTCAAATCTTGCCTACTGGCTTTTGGTACCTTTGATAAGTCACCTAACTTCCCAGACTACTCTCTAAGTACAGAGGTGGGGAACTTGTGACTTCGAGGCCCCATGTGGTCCCCTAGGCTGCAGGTTCCCCAACCCTTCATCAAAGACCCCAAGTTTCAAAGAAGGTGCTGACTTACCTTGGTATAGGGAGTTCCCTCTTCTGGGAGTTTGTTATGGTGGTAAAACTGTAGTTCCAATTCCTATCCCCAAGAAACACTTCTATGAACATAAGGAAATTGAAGTTGAGAACAGATTTACTTGGAGACAGACTGCAACAATAGTGAAAACTGGAATGTGAAAATTACTAACAGAATATCAAATTGAGATTCTTAGGAAGTCAGGAGGTTTGGGGGCAGCATATGTGAAGTGAGGTAGAAAGAATTTTTCTGTCTTTCATTCTCCACCAATCTCCATCCTTAACCTTAGAGCTTCTATGGAAATGCTTGCTTCTCATTTTACTTTTTTTTAAATCTTCCTTTTAACATCTGGCCTCCTTAATCAATATATGTTTACTAAATTTGAATCCTGGAGAAGCAATAAATAACCTGTTTGTTTAAGAAAAGACCTCCTTAAGATATGTTCTCTTATGTCTAAAACATAATTTCTTTTCTTCTCCCCAACCTCTCCAACCCTCTTCTCCCAATTTCCTGCATTCTCTAGCCTTCCATTCACTCAGTTTCAAAACTTAGGGGCATCCTTGTTTCTTCATACTTCTCCCAAAAGATATATGTTCTTAGATTTTTAATTTTTATATGCATGTATTTCAAGTTCTTGTTATTTACATAGTTTTTATGAACAAATTTTGATATTGACTTGATTTTGGAGTTAAAGGATTTCGGTATTAATCATGCCATTAAAGGACTGATTTGCTTACATCAAACTGGACAACATTTTAGCTTATTCCATTAAAAAAAAGCCCATCTTGCTTTAGGTGTATATTAATAGAATTTAGTTCAATTTTATAAATATTTATTCAGTCCTTGTGTGTAGGGCATTTTCATTAGAAATGGGAATTTGAAGACAAAAATGGAATTTTAAGACTCTTTGTTTTGTTTTAGGCTCAAGATTTTTTTTTGTCAGTTTTTAAAAAAACTGTCTTCTTTTTATTTATACCTTCTGTTTCTATATATCACTTATGTTTCCAAAAAATATCCATTCAATCCTCTACTTATTGAGGTATTCTTCGTAAAAAAAGATTAAAACAGGAACCAACAAAACATTAAAACAAAACTAACCAAATATCAACTCTATATGTTGATATGTGAATGTTCACAATCATGGCAACCCTAACCTCTTACTCTTCATGTCCAGTCTAGAGTCTCCCACTGAGTATTGGACAGCTAGAAATGAATTTTCCCATAAATATCTTAAAATCAACATGTCCAAAACTGAACTTATTATCTTTCCTCCCAAGCCCTCTCCTCTTCCTTATTTTCCTTTTTCTGACAAGGGCACCATCAACTTCCCAATGATCCAGGCTCACAACCTAGTTGTCATCCTTGACTCTTCACCCTCCATCATCCACCATATTCAAACTGTTGCCAAATCCTGTCAATTTTCATTCATGATATCTCCTGTATATGTTCCCTTCTCTTCTCTGCCACCACCCTGGTGCAAGGTCCTCATCACTTCATGCCTGGACTATAGCGATAGCTTGCTGGTTGTTCTCCCTATGGTCCATTCCCTGTTCAGCTACCAAATTGATCTTTCTCAAACAGGTCTGACCATGTCACCCTCCATCTCCATTCCAAAAACACCAAAAGCTCCCTATGACCTACAGGATCAAACATAAAATCCTCAAAGCTCTTCATAGCCTGCCGCCTTCTACCTTCATCGTCTTCTTACATTTTACTCTCCTCTTGTAATCTGCTATCTGGTGGCACTGACCTCCCTTCTGTTCCTCATTCAGTACTCTAAATCACCTGACATGCAGAGTTTTCCTTGCTTTTCCTCCATGCCTGGAAGGCTATCCCCTACCTTTACCTCCTAGTTTCTTTGGTTTCCTTCAAGATCCAACCAAAACCCTACCTCCTATATTGTCTTTCTCAATTCACCTTAATTTTAGTGCTTTTCCTCTATTGATTATCTCTAATTTAATGTTTAAATTTTGTTTGTACAAGATTGCTTGCACGTTGTCTCCCCCATTAGATGATGAACTCTTGGAGACTAGAGAATATTTTTTTTGTCTTTTTTTCTATCCCCAGAATTTAGCACACGCAATTAATGGCATGGAGCTAAGCACTGTCCATAGTTTCCTGATTCTGCTTACTTCACTACATCAATTCATATAAGCTTCTTCTTGCTTCTTTGAATTCTTCATATTTATCCCTTATTATTTCACATATGTCAATTTGTACATTATTGTAATGTTTGATCGTATTCACATATCCCAGTTTATTTAATAATTCCCCACCTGGTGGGTAACCTACTTAGTTTCCACTTCTTTGCTATGATGGACAATACTACTATGAATATTTTGGTGTATACAAGGTCCGACTTTTCTTTTTGTCTTTGACTCCTTTGGGATTACATAGATGGCAATGGGTTCTCTTCATTAAAAGTAATGGGCACTTTAGTAATTTTCAAAAAGCATAATTACAAATTGCT
Source organism: Bettongia penicillata ogilbyi (assembly GCA_023548195.1). Taxonomy (NCBI): domain Eukaryota; kingdom Metazoa; phylum Chordata; class Mammalia; order Diprotodontia; family Potoroidae; genus Bettongia; species Bettongia penicillata. Next base: position 1,345,530 of record JAJHZJ010000164.1, on the reverse strand, counting down.
TTTAATAATGTTATGATAACAATTCACAGAAGAAGTTTCCATTCTACTGGGGTAGAAAGATGGGAAGGAAGATATACTATGAGGCCAATCATCTAATGCAAAAATAATTACAAAGTAATTGGGGGAGAACTACCTACTGGGGGATCAAGAAAGGACTCCTACAGTGGGTGGCATGTGAACTGAGTCTTGAAGGAAGCCAGGAGTTCCAAGAGGCAGAGGAGAGAAGGAATAGCATTCCAGGCATAAAGGATAGCTTTATACAAAGTCATGGAGTTAGGCAGTGAAATGATGTATACAGTAAATAAGAAGTCCAGTTTGTCTGTAACTTGGAGTATGCATACTGTCCTCACTGGAACTCTTCAAGCAAAGGTCAAATGAGTGACCACTTATTGGATATGCTGAAGGGATTCTGTCAGATTAGTATGTGGACTGGACATGTCTCAGGTCTCTTTAAACTCTGAGATTCTGTCATTCTGCAAATGTAATAATTTTTTGGTCCAATCTGTATTTAAATCAGGAATTCTTAATCTTTTTTTTGTATCATAGACACCTTTGACAATCTAATGAAGACCCCTTCTCAGAATAATGTTTTATATGCATAACATAAAATATATAAGATTACAAAGAATACAAATATATTGAAATACAATTATGAAAATGTTAAAAAAAAAAAAAGTCGCAGAACCCAGGTTAAGAATCCCCTGGTCTAAACAGGCAACTTCTCCACAACATCCCTTGCGAGTGTAGCAAAGCATTGACACTCACTAGCTGTATGACCTTGGGCAAGTCACTTAACCCCAATTGCCTCATCCTGGGTCATCTCCAGTCATTCTGATGAATATCTGGTCACTGGATTCAGATGACTCTGGAGGGCAAGTGAGGCTGGTTACTTGCACAGCTCTCCCTCACTCAAAACAAAGTCAAGTGCAAGTCAAGTCATCATTTCTCTGATGGCATGGTCTTCTTTGACAACGAAAGACAAACACATAGCAAAGCATTAGGGTAAGGGATATTTGGATTGCAAATCCCAGATTCTGGCACCAGCTTTTCCATCTCCTCATCTCCAAGTGTGCAGAAAATATATAAAGCCCAAGACTATTTACCTATGGTAAATATTATCATAAAATTGTAGACCTAGGGTGAGTCATAGACCTAAACCTTTAAATTTTCCATATAAAGAAACTGAGGCTCAAAGAGGTTGTGACTAATCTCAGTTTATATAACTTGGTAGTAGCAGATCCAAGATGAGCACACAGTCCAGTGTAATTAGCTTTATTTATTGTGCTCCTTTGTTTTCTCAACATGTTCTCCCTTGAGTTGGGGATTGTCTTTGTAATAACCAAAGAGAGGTGAGTGGTAACTTTCCTATCTAGGGATCATTAGATTGAATCTAGATGTGAACATACATAAAAGCAATCTTGCTTAACTCTTTGAAGGTTTGAAATGTATACATTTTTTTCTGGGGAAGAAACCTGGTCCTGTGTAAAATATAACACTTTTTCCAGACACAAAGATAAGTGGAAGAATTAATTACCTGGGATGGGGGTTAAAAAGAATATTTTGGGAATATGGCAACTTACTTTTAAATATCCCATAAGTCTACTAACATCTCTGGGAAGTCAACAATTTACCAAGCTCTTTACTAACTGAATCATGGATTGGATTGGGCCAGACCTGTGATATCACTGGAGTGAGAATATCCTGGTGAGGAATATCTTTCAATGTAGGTCAGCGTTCTGTCTGCTAATCATAGTCTTAGAGAATTGCCTAAGAATACTGAGAGTCTAAATGATCATCCTATGGTTACTCTACCAGCATGTATCAGAGGTAGAATATGAACTCAGGTCTTCCTTTTCCAAGACCAACTCTCTGTCCCTTATGCCATGTTGTCTCTCATAGGTGACTGAAACATATCTATCATAATGAATTAAATAGGAAAGGCTGAGTTGTAGTAATAATTTCTAAGCAAATGATTCAGTAGTATGAAGCACGGGTCAAAAAGGAACTATAATAGTCTTCTACCGCCACCCCCTAACTCCTCTTTTCAAATAACTAAAGAGCTGAAATTTGTATAGCAATTTAAAGTTTGAAAGTACCTTTATACATATTTCATTTTATCTTCACAACAACCCTGGGACATAACTGTTATTATTCCCATATTACAGATGAGAAAACTGAGGTAGAAAGAGTTAAATAACTTGCCCAGGTTTGCACATCTATTAAGTGTATGAGGCTGGATTTGAACTCAGCTCTTTCTAGCTCCAGGTCTAGATTTCTATCTACTACATCTCCTAGATGCCTCTTAAATATAAGTACCCACTCCTCCCTAGTCTTCTCTGCCTTTGAGGACACTAGTGAGAAAGAATAAAGAGAAGATGGGAAGGGAAAGCAAAAACAGACAAACAAACAATACTCTAAAATAGTTTATACTCACTCAGAAATAGAGGAAAGAGATTAAAATTACAAAAAGAAAAAGGATATTACTTCCTTTTTTATTTCTCTTCCCCAATATTCCAATAACTGATTTTTGGACATTTTGGAAAAGTTTATAATTTTCCATCTTTTTATGTTACCATATTCTCTGATATATATGCATGTTGATGTTGATCAGTTGCCTGTTAGCCTGATCTAAGCTGAATTTACATATTACCAAAAACGATAGGGAGGAAAATTCATCAGTTCAGTCATCACCTGAATGTTTGCCCATGTAACATACAGTGGATTAATTACCAGAAAATTTGTGGTAGGATGGCTTAAAATTTGGATGATTAGATAGATACATTTTTCACATTTCATCCAATTGTTTGCTCTACCTATAAATTATCGATTGATTTTTGAAAAAGGGGGAAAAAACTTCTCCTAGTAGGTGTTCAGATATTGCAATTACATTACCTAGTTTTCAGTGGGTCATCATAATGATAGTACCTTATGGTTTACAGCTACCTTATGGTTTACAAAGCAATTTCCCCCACACCAACCACATGAGGTAGGTCAATTATATCTTATTGGAGAAGCTCATTTCTGTTAAAAGTTCTTTTATGTTCTCCAGCAAGTTGGTAGCTTCAGATGCGGTCTGCCTATTGTCCTCAGAGCCAGCATTTATGCATCCTTCTGGGCATCCCTTTACTGCCAGCTTCCTGGCATGAATTTAGGTTTTAATTACTTCTATAGTCCCTTGGAAGATTTTTTTTCCTCCCTGAAACATCCCATTAAACTAGCAGCATATTCTTAAAAGTAATTCCAGGAGGCTGACATGTGTTATTCCTGTCTGTGTTTTTGGATGTATTTTTTTCCTTTGTTTTTCTGTTTTTTGTTTGTGTTTTTAAATTTCAGGGGGTAGTTTGTCCTTGATTGCCCCCTTTCCGCTGGAAAACAAGTTATACTTACTTTCTATGATTTTTCCATTAGATAATGAAAACAGTACCTGCCAGGACCCCTTGGAAGTTGTCAGCCCCAAAACCAAAATTATGGGACCTCAGGTTGTCTGGAAAACTATTCACTCACTGGAAGAATTGAATAGATGTAACCATCCGCAGGAAGCGGAGGAAGAAGGCCGGGGAAATCATGCTGTGAACCAGCCGTTTGTACAGGTGAAATCGGGTACACCAAAGCTAGCCATGAAGGGAAGAGAAGTCATAGGCCAGGTCAAAAGGTTCAAAGTGGAGAGGAGGGTAAGGAACAACGGACCCCGCTTTGTCCATGTTAGCGTGCTATTATGTCTGATTTTGCCCTTGTTTTCTGAGTGTATACACATACATATATAAATATACATACATATAAAAATACATATACACATATACAAATACTTATGTACACATATGTACAGACACAGGAATTTATTGTGTTTTTATACACACACATCATAGTTACTTTCTACAACTTTTTTCCATGAGTTAATGATTTTCCATTAGCTGCTTGGATTCCATGGAAATTTAACCTAAAAGAGAAAATTGGGGGGAAAAAGAGAAAATTATAGGGAGAAGTATCTCTTTCTCTCTTACTCACTCACACACACACAAAATAAATAAATGAAAAGAAATATATACATATATAAAGCAATATATACATATATATAGTCAGAGTGGGAGGGAACTTTAGAGGCAATGCCACTGAGGTCATAGTTGAACAAGATAGGCATCTCTAGCATCCTTGACAAGCTGTCATTCAGCTTTTACTTAAAGATCTTTAGTGAGAGTGGAAAACCTCTAACTCTGAAGCTGTCCATTCCAAGATTGCTCTGTCTCCAGGACATTTTTTCCTTATATCAAGCCCAAACTCGTTTCTTTACAATTTCTGCTCATTACTCATAGTTCTCCCCTATGAGGAGAAATAGAAGTCAAATCCCTCTTCCATATGACTGTCTCTCAAATATTTAAAGTTAGCTTTCATGCCCCTCTACCCATCGCCCCAAGTCTGCTCTTCTACAGACTGAACATATCCCATTGAGAGTAGTCAAGGGCCAAAGATTTAGAGCTAGATGTGTCCTTAAAGGTCATTGAGTACAAACCTTTTATTTTACAGATGAGAAAACTGAGGCTCAGAGAAGTGAAGTGAAGTGTCTTGCCCAAGTTCACACGGCTAATATGTAGCAGGGCTGTGATTCAAACTCAGTTCCTTTCAATTGATGCCCAGATGTGACCATCTTTGTATCCTTCACCATTCTGGTTTTAGATTGACATTTAGCACGGCCCCACCCCCTCCATATAAGTACTTCCTCCATCTTATACTTACAAAGTTGATTTTTTGAATCCAAGGTAAAAGACTGCGGTTTCATTTCATCTAATTCAATTTAGAGACCTTCTTCAGTCCTGATTCTGTCATTCAACCTGTTCAGAAACCCTCCTAGTTTAGTGTCAACTGCAGATTTGATAAGCATAACATAGTAAACCTTCATTCATGTGTCTGAAAAAAATGTTAAACATCACCACACCTAACACAGAACCCTGTGAAAATTCAATAGAGATTTCTGTCCACATCAGTATTGACCCATTCATGAAGTCATCTCTGAATCACCTCTGAATCTACCTAATTCTGTTCCCATTGAGTGTGCATCTCGCCATTTTGCCTACAAGGCTAGCATGACAAATTTTATCAAATGCTTTGTTGGAACAGAGATTGAACTGTATCCACAGCATTTCATTGATCTCCTTGTCAAAAAAAGGGAAGGAAATTAATGTGGTAATGACTCATTCTTGATGAAATGATGTTCTTCATAATTGTTGCTTATTTTTCTTGACCTTCACAAACTACTTTCTTCTTCTTCTCCTTCCTTCTTTCTTCTTCTCCTTTGTCTTCACCATCATGGTCTTCATCTTCTTCTCTTCCTCCTCCTTCTCCTCCTCCTCTTTCTTCCGCTTCTTCTTCTAACATTGTTTCCGCTATCATACAGGGAGTCCCAAAAGTCTTGGTGCAGTTTAAGCTCTAAGAGTAACTAAGAAACCCATTAGACAGAACTCTGGGCTTGTAGGGAGGAAGATTTGATTTCAGATTCAGCTTCTTACTATATACTTTACTATTCACTTAACTATTATTTGCCTCATATTCTTCAAGTGTAAAATGGTCATAAAAATAGCACTAACCTACTAGGGTTGTTGTAAGGATCAAATGAGACAATATTTTTAAGGTGCTTAGCACTGTGACTGGCACATAGTTAGGTGCCAGATAAATATTAGCTATTATTATTATTATTATTAAGCTTTAATAAGATTAAAACTGCACTAAGACTTTTGAGACACCATGTGTCTACCATTTCTTTCAGTACCATGGGATTAAATTTTTCTCTTGCCTGAATACATCAAGGACCACTGGGTGCTCTCTTATTATCTTTTTACTAGCTGTCTTTTTACTCATTTAAGCCTTTTTAATACACTATCTCATCTAATCAAAGATTTGTTCTCCTTGATAAAATAATACTTCAATTATTTAATCCTTGATCACGTCAACGTGGTTATAATGCAGATTGCAACCCATTCCTGTCTTCTCATCCTGGGTTATTGATTCTTGTTCATTTTCTCTCAAAGCTCCTCTATGATTCTTTTCAATGTGATAGAGGAGGTTTGTTTGTTTATGGCAGAAGAAACAAAAGTATAATAAGAATTGTAGTTCTACTTCCCTATACCATAGATTATCATCGAAGATGATAAATATAAACTATAATCATATTATAGGTACATGATATGGCAATTCTTAGGCCTATAACTAAAGTTATTTTCTGCCTCTGTCCCAACATGGGAGATTTGGTAGAACAAGGTGAAGAGGGGATGCTAGAAGAGAGAGAGCAAAGTGGAATGGGTTATATGTAGTTAGATTGAGCTATTCTTAGAGACATCTAAGAAGGCACTGGGATGTTAGAAGAAATGCTTATGTTCTTCCTGGATGGGTAGTGGATACATTGCAGCCAGTGCAGCATGAATAAGGAATATCTGTCAAGACCTAACATTATCTCATCTTTATGGTTCAGAGTAATTGCCATTAATGAGTTATAAAAGGAAAATATCAAAAAGCTTGTCCAAAATGCATAGTAAAAATATAAATGCTTTGAGGACATTGTTGACAATGGCTGTTTTCAGACTGACATTTTAACAAGTAATAGGCTGCCACAGATAAAATAGAAACCAAATATTAAGAATTAGTAAACTGAAGTCAATATCTTAGTCTTCTGTTCTGCCAGATTCCATTAAAACATGCAACATATTCTCATGTGCCTGAAAAATTAAAAATCTTTCCTTTATATGCATGAGTTAGCACCCAATATATCTTCCTATGTGTCCTGTATAATGATGCTAGCATATGAGGTCATTCAAGGATTTGCCAAGCCAGGGAAAGAAGCATTTTTGTCTTTTCTGCATCAAGGTCCAGTTTAAGGAAAAAAAAGAGAGAGACTTTTTATGTATCTGAATAGGAATTTTTTTTAAAAAAGGATGCAGGTACTGACTTTTAATTATTCTTGAAAAGTGAACTATAGACACAGAGGACTTGAATGCTAGCTATTATTAAAAAAGTGATAACCCGGGAGCGTAAGTCTAATAACAGCTGAATAAACGTGAACGTCACAATGAGATAGCTACATGGTTGGTTGGTTATAGTGGTGACAAAGTTCAGTAGATAGGGGTTTATGCCCTTTAGTTGCATAGACCATATTCTGTCGAACCTGGGATGGTCCTTAAAGATTAGGAAGTCTAATCTTCTTTCTGTTACTTTTCAGCCATTTTGCTACCTGGTACAGGGGTTCTCAAATGAGGTGAAATATGTCGGCATTGGTCCATTGTGTCTTTGTTCTTTTGATGAAAGGTTTTGGTGAAAAGGATAAAAGTCATGGCTTTAATGAGTTTTGGGAGATTTTATTTTTTTTCTTTGTACTCTTTGCTATAAAGTAAATGAGTTTTCCATTCTCTTCCTCTTTCTGCTCCCCTTTCTCCAAAAAAAAATATAGTGTAGGAAAAGGAGATGAAGGAACATAGGAAAATTAAAGTGGCATGGAAGAATCAGAAAAAGGCGAAGAAGGGGCACAGTTTAATGTCAGACACAGGAGAAAATTAAATGGAAAAAGACAAAGCCATAAGTTTCTATGAACTAATATTAAAAATTCACCTTTTGATTGATTATCTTTACAAAAGATGAATCTTATAATTTATATATAAGAATGACTACAAGCCATTTAACCTCTCTTGATCACAGTTTTTTTATTTGTAAAAATTGAGATTTTTCAATAGATTATCTGTAAGGTCCCTCCATTCTACATTTGTTTTTCTATTTTAGTAACACAGATTATTCCTCCATCATACCATTGTCATAGTATTTGAGTGCAAATATAAATTATCAAAGTTTTTCTACAGATAGACTGACTAGTTCATTTCTACTCTGCCTTTCTACTTCTGCTAAGTGAATCACCTGGAGGATGATTTCCACGGAGGAAACTGCATGATGGAAAGGATGAAACTTTTATCCTATCTTCCTTCCGGGAGTTTATCATTCTCCTTAAATCTGTTATTCTACAACTATTATTTTTCATTTTTAAAAGTGGGAAGGACAAGTCGGCTTGGTAGCACATCCCTATAATTCCTGATGCTGAGGGTAGCTGAAGCTGGTGGAGCATTTGAGTCTGGAAGTTTTGAGCTTGGTGAGCCCCCAGGATTAGAGGGTCCACTAGGCTGTCTAAGGAGGGTCTAATTGGCTTAGAATGGAAGGGGGTAGCTCAGAGCTCCTAAGCTTATCCATAGTGGGATAGGGTCATTGAATGCCCTCTTCACTTTAAACTTGGGAGCAATAGGGATACCAAGTCTCAAAGACAAAAATGAAACAAATAAAAATGGGAGTGTAATTATATATGACAATTTTTCATTGCCTTTCCCATAGTCCCTTTCAATAGACTTTTCTAAGCTCCAAATTGTGTCATGCCATATATAGGATTAAAATTACTGATTCTGAGCAGGCAGAGGCCTAGTCCAACTTCATTTTTATAGGGCTAACTGTCTGTGTAACCACTGGGAAAACATTTAATCTCTCTGAGCCTTAGTTCCCTCATCCCGAAAGTGGGACAATGGTAGCTATAGTGTGAGATAATGTAAACACTTTGTATATATTAAAGTACTATATAGGGTGTCCTAAAAGTCTTTGTGCGGTTTTAAGCTTTCATAGCTATTTAAGACAATCAATATCAGTATTTTTATAAATGTATATGTAAACTATATTCATGTCTGTTAAGTGGAGAGCCAGGCAATTTAAATGACTTGTTCAAGGTGATACATCTAGCAAGTAGCAGAGACAGAATTCAACCTCAGGTCTTTGAACTCTAAATATACTGCACTTTCCACACTACTTCTCATGTTTTCAATCTACAGAAATACAATGCCATGGCTGCAAAATTTATTTTCAATTTCAGTCTCATTTCTTTTGGAGCCTAGGCCCGAGATCCTGAGTTAAATTGCACGGCTGTATTAGGCATCCTTAAGATAGGTTTAATTTGCCTTCTTCCACTTCAGCCACACAACCTACTTCGGATCAAAAATGGTAATGAGCCAGCATCAGGGAAATGGTATCTATCCACTCTCTTTATCCTTGTACAGACTCACCGTTCTGGAACCAAAATGATATTCACTCTCTCACTAATGACAGAAGAGATAAACCAGAAAGAAATTTTTGTATGAATTAATGGAAATTACACAAATTGAAGACATAACTAATGTCAATGTAAATATAAGTAGATACAAAATATTTAAAGGCTCGTTAAAGCCCATAAACCTCCCCACCACCACCACCACTCATTGGGCCACAATTATCAACGACTCACTAACTTCAGGTTATATTTTCGTACTGGGTTAGTCTTATCCATGTCATTTCAGAAGTCTGTCTTGATGGAAAATAACGGTGGTAGTTGGAGAAAGTCCTCAACCTGGTGGAGACATGGATTTGAATATCCCACTGCCCAAGCTTACTTGTTGATCTGTCAGCCCTAGCAAGTTCTTTGTCTTCTAAAATGTAGGTGTTTGGGGGATGTAGAAAATTACCTTGTCTGCACCGTTCATGGCCATGTGGTATTAAGAGACAGTAAAAATAGCTGACTAACAAGGGAACATCTTTACAAGAGGGCAAAGAAGCATTTGCACCAGTGGGAGCTGCCTTTCCTTTTCCCTTTCCCTTCTTTCCTCTCTCTTTCTCAGCTACACACACCACACACACACATACACACACAGACACAGACACACACACACAAACACATACACACACACACATACACACACACATACACACACAGACACAGACACACACACATACACACACAGACACAGACACACACACACAAACACATACACACACACAAACACATACACACACAGACACACACACACACACAGTGCCTATGCTTGCGCACACACACGCGCACACTCAACACCCCAGCACATAAGGGATCGATGTCCCTGCTGGGCCCTGTTCCCGCAGAAGTCACATGTGAGTTCTAACAAAACCCCCTCGTCTGTGGCCTCCTGTAGCACACTCTTCAGGACAAGATGAACACATCCCCCTAAAATCATGTTTTCTTTGCATCCGAACTGAAATAGCATTAAAGGGGGAAATGGGAATTCAGAGCTGCCAGCTACAGTATCTCTCCTATCAGTTCACCAATAAGGCCTGGTAGGGACCTGCCGAGCCTCTGGATAAATTGTATTTTCCAAGGGTTAATTAAGCTGTCTTGAGCTTCTGCATGAAGGGGAACAAACTGGCACTTGCAGCGGTTTCTGAAACCTGCTGTCGACATTGCAGTCCCTGCTGCTTTTAGCTGTATCGATCCGATGCCTGACCTGTGAAATCCTTGATGGCTGCTAACACTAGAAGCTTACTGGAGCTTTCCCAGGGAGCTTCAGGACAGCTTGTGTAGTCAAGTACAATTACCTGTCCCTCCAGGAGAGCCAATTAGCTCACAAAGAGCTGAAGCAGAACAAATGTTTTGTGTGTGATTTAGAATCCTAAAAAAGAAGGAGAAAAAAAAAGAGCTTTGTTCTGCCTGAGTCTTTTGTTCTTAATTTTATGATTATTGCCGGAGTCTCAGTGGTCCTTACATTTCCTCACATATCTGAAAGAATTATAAGAACATGATAAACCAGATTCGCAGTCTTTTTTTTAAGGTGAAAATTTCCACGTGTCACTTAAGATTCACTTTTAGGACTAATTGCCTGCACCCACAAAATAGGAAGCCTGCCTGAGTTGGTTCATCTTTTTGTAATCTCAGAAACTTTTTCTTTATGCTTCGGTAAATATTTCAGTCATGATGAATTTGGACATTTAGAAAAAAATATTTTGCTTCTATGACTACATTGATGGGACCAGAACCATTTGATTGCTATGTGTACTTACTTTCCAGGTATTCTAGCATAATTGTTCTTAAATTATAACAAAACTGAAAAGAGATTATTTGAATTGTAAAGGCAATGTATTATCCTTCATATTTACTTTTCAGATGTAGTATGCTGGGCTAGCACTGAGTCATCCACATTCTCTTGTCCTCTACCCCTTGGAAGCAATGACATGTACTTATGAGATACCTGGAGAGGGTAAGGAATATATCTGTGGTCATGAAATAGTGGTTTTCCTTTGTTTGGGCCACACAGGGATGAAACTGACAAGCTTTAACAATTTTTATTTTTGTGGCATCTGGACCTGTGATTTCATCAATATTGTGAACTTCAAGCTAGAAAGTCCCTTAATCAAGTAGATCAGCATTTCTTCTGTAATTTAAAACTAGAAAAGACCTTAGAGATCATTTAGAGCAATCACTTCATTTTACAGATCATAAGATCATAGATCCGGGGCTGGAAATAACCTAAAAGGTCATCTCATCCCATAGCCTCATTTTATAGATATGCAAACTGAAGCCCAGGAAGGCAAAGATTACCTGGATAATGTAGTTATGGATTTTGCAGTGTAATTATGGATTAATAAAAGGTCCTGTGATTTCAGAGTTGATGCACTTTCCACTGTTCCAAGTTGCCTTTTTCATAGTCTTAGAAAGTTGCCTGGGGGTACTGAAAGGTTACTGCATTGTCTTAGGGCACACGATATAGTAAAAGCAACCCCTAACCAAAATGGAACCAAGATTCTGGTTTTTCAAGGAAGGTGCCAGGCAAGATATCAAATAAACTTCTGGTTCCAGGTTAGAAGAAGCACACAACTTTAATTTATATTTCCAATTCAGGAAATATTTGGTGTGATTTATTTAAAATTTAGAAGGGGTGTGACAGTAGGAAGCTCTATCTCTGTAGGAAAATTGCAAAAAGATATGGAACCTTTTAATTTACCCTTATAGCATGCTTCTGACCTGATTTTAACCCTTACCTTGTAGTGAGACTGTTTTCAATTCAGTAGGTTAGTTTCAAATCCAAGGCTTAAATGCCCCTGTTGGTTCGAACATGCAGCTAACAATGATTGTGGCCTGGATTCAGTTCCTGCTTGAACCTTCTTTCTGTTCCACAGCCAACATCTGCATTTATATAATCCTGATATGTCAATTCCATTTAATAGCTATTAAAGCTTTACTTATCCAGTGGTTTCTGGACTGTATGCAAATGATCACAAAGTGATTTGGGGAAAGAGTTGTGGGTAGATCTATAAAAATCCATCATCATCCACTGAATTCAAGTTCCTCTATTAGATTGTAAGTTCCCTGAGGGCAAGGACTCTCTTTTGCTTCTTTTTGTATTATCAGCACATAGCACAGTGCCTGGCACGTATAGGTACTTAATAAATGTTTATTGATTGAATATGTGCAATGGCTTCTTCCAGTTGTTGGGGAGGAGATGGAAATAAATAGGGCAGGGTCACAGATCAGAAAGACTTTATCATTTAAGGGAAGGGGGAGATAGGACATACACAGAGAGAGTACAAATTAGAATACAAGTACAGAGAAGTATAAGCAATATCACTCCTAGAAAGCATTACAAAGCACTTGCTCACTCTACTGATGGTGGGTCAATGGCCTCATCCTCCCATCAAGAGGATAGCATATTTATTTAAGGATGTCAGCTCAACCCCGTCCTTTTGGAAAAGACAATACTCTAAAAATGGCAAGTTAAAGGTTAATAATATAATTATTCTGCACAATATTTCAGTGAGAGAGATGGTTTCAAACTACAAAGTATCTCATCCCTATTCCTCACATTTAAAGCACTAATCAACTAGTCTGTTAACAAGAATTTATTAAGGGTTTACTATATGCCAGACACTGTCAAGCTGTGGGAACAGAGAAAGACAAAAACCTGGTCCCTGATCTCAAGGTGCTTACGTTCTAAAAAGGGAGACAACAGGCAAATTATTCACATATCAGACATATACGTATAAATAAAAAGTATTTTGAGAGAAGGTATAAATGGAGGGAAGGACCATGAAAGGCTTCCTTAGGAAGGTGGATTTCAATTGTCATGGAGAAAGCCAGGGAAGCCAGGAAATAGAGGTAAAGAGAGGTATAGTATTCCAAAGTAGTAGGAGTAATTGAACACATGCTACATTGTTCTCTTTCTCTTTCTCTCTCTCTCTGTCTCTGTCTCTCTGTCTCTCTCTGTCTCTGTCTCTGTCTCTCTCTCACTCTCTCTATCTCATCATATTTTTTGCTTTTGTGTTTTCTGCTAAACCTTTCCTTCTGCTTCGAGTGTTCTTCCAGGTCCATCTCAGTTGTGAATGTTGCTGCCCAATTAGATCTGGATCTAACACAGGATCTAACTTATGGAAGACTGCTGATAACTGTGATCCTCTTTGGACTCATCTCTCCTTTCTCACAAAAGAGAGGGATCTCCTCTAGTGAACTCAGCTTAAGAAACTTCCACATGTTTAGTGCTATGGGGAACAGAGGTAAAAGTGCTAAAGGCCAAGATTAATCTGTGGTTTAAGGAAATTTCCAAAATACAAAGGAGAGTCACAATACTTTAGGGTTCATTTGCTTGTATACACATATATATGGAAAGTTAGTGTGGTATACGGACAAGAGGGCTAGCCTAGGAATCCAGAAGACCTGATTTCAAATTTGATTTCTTAAACAAAATGTCTTCATAATGTAATCCAGGCAGTTTTTCACTATTAGTTACAGGCAAATTGCTGATGTGAAAATTTCACATCCAGATTTCTCCATGACAATGAAATACTGATTTAACCAATAAAAAACTTGAATCTAGGTCTTCCTGATTCTAATGCCAGGTTTCCATCTACTGCACTACACTGCCTTTCTGTTTATGTCTTACTATATGGTGAACTAAAAAAAAAATCACAGCTTTAAAAAAAAAGTAAACTTTTTTCCTGTAAGGATTAACAAGATGGTAAAAGCTAGAGAATATGCTTTTGAAAGCTTGCCTTCCTTCATGAAGTACCAGTGATAGTCTTCTTTTTGGAAAAGTGTTGCCCGTACCCATAGAGCGCCTACTTGTGTCTCTAATCAGAGCAAAAAGGGGTCAGTGCAGGAAAGCATTTAGACATGCAAGCACAGATGATTAAGTGGACTTTTTCGGATCAAGAGCTGAAGGAAAGAGAAGTATGGGACTGAACGACTTGACGATGGTAGTTGTCTAGACAAGGAAGAGGATAAAACACCTGATTCATGTCAAATTGAATGAAAAACCTGTACAAGGAGGAGAAAGTGCTAATTTGAGTCCAAATATGCATTGCTTCCTAGTCCATTAAGGTACTCCTGGAAACTGGTCTAGCACCAGATGAATGGAGACTCTTCTGTACAGATCACGACAACAGTGTTTCAAGGATCTATGTTCCTTCTATTAAGCAACTGTTACAAAGAGAATAAGAACCTGTAAAAATAATAAAAAGGATTCAGTCATAAGATTAATTTTGTCTAAGTTTGCTGCTGTAGAAATCTGCCTCTTACTTATATTCATATACCATAATTCAGTGTTTGCAGTTCACATTAAAAGAAACTTGTGATTTTCATGTGAGTCCATTAATTTCAATTTACAAATATTCATTTAACACTGACTTTGTATATGTAAAGAGCAGATGATATAATGGCAAAGCCATGAATATCTCTTAAATTCAAGGAGCTTGCATTTTCTTAGGGGGGTGTGAGGTATAGACAGATAAGCAAAGAGAACACTAAATAAAGAGTGCTAAGTAATTACAAGAGGCCAGAAGCCCAGGACCTGAGGATATGCCTCCCCATGGAAGTAGCTTCAGGGAAGATTCAGATTGTAAGAAATGAAGGTAAGGAGGAGGAAGTGTATTTTAGACACGGTAAGAGTCTGTCTAAAGGCATCGAGGTGGAAGACAGAGTAGTAGAGTATGTAAGGGGATCAGCTAGCAGGTCAGACTCCATAGAATCACAGGATCTCAAAGAGTCACAGAAATACCAAATCATTGGTATTTGGATGACTTTTTAGAGCCTGGTGATAGATTGTATGTCTATTTTCTGTAGACCAACTAGTTCAATGTTAGAGAAGCACATCAATAAAATGACAGCTGGGCGATAGATATTTTGGTCAGAGAAACTATCCTGTTTTCTCACTAAACTTTCTTACTGGGAAACAGTTCTTTTAATACCTTCTTCTGATCAAAAAGGCAATTTTTATTGGTTTAGCATTCCCCTTCGGGTTCTGAGAAATGATGTCTGCAATGCACCTGGAACAGATGAGAAGAAAGCCTCCCTTCTCTTCCCCCTCCCCATCAGTCACTGTTCTCATTTCCCTATTCCTCTTAATCCCACCAAGTCACTGCAGTGTGCAATTAAATGGGAACAAGTACAGAAAAATGTCTCATTATTCACATTTAGATGTTAAACAAAGCTGGAACATCCAAATATGCAGCAAGGTGATACAGTGCGTAGGGTGCTAGGCCTGGGTCAGCGAAACCTCAGTTGCAATCTAGCCTTTGATACTAACTGTGTGACCCTGGGCAAGTCACTTGACCTCTGCCTCATTTTCCTCTTCCTTAAAATGAGGAAAATAGAAGTATGTATCTTGTGAGAATCAAATGAAATAATACTTATAACACATTTAGTACAGTAACTGGCACATAGAGTAAGTGCTATATAAATATCAGCCATAATTATTTATTATGTTGCCTCATGGATGTAGCCCCTCAAAGGAAACAAAAGGAACATAGCTAGACGATGGTTTTCTTTCTGCTCTCCTTTTGTTCATTCTGAGCTGGTCCAAGAAAGGACAAGACAGAGGTAAGGCTTATCAGCTTTTACCTTAAAACAAATTTTGGAAGTCAGCTTTCCACAGCTTCTCACGTGAGCCTGAACATTCTCTACTCTAACCAACTGTACATAAGAGGATATTGCTTAAAGCTGCTCTCTGTTTAAGTCAGTAGTAGGGGTAGAGGCAGCTAAGTGGTGCTGTGGATTATTGAATGCTAGACTTGGAAAACCTGAGTTCAAATGCAATCTCTTATCTCCTGTGTGATACTGGGAATATCATTTAACCTTGGTCTGCCTTAGTTTCCTCATCTGTAAAATGGGGATGATAAAAATAGCACCTACCACTTAGGGTCATTGTATTAAATGAAACAGTATTTGAAAAGTACTGTGTAAACATTAAAGTATTACATAAATGCTAGTTATTGTTATTAGTGTTATAGCATGATGGTATGAATTTTAAGGCTCCCTCTTCACTTCCCAGCTCCCACTACCAAAGGTATTCCTTTGATACAAATGCAGGTGATGGCCATTGTGATAATTCTAAAAACTTTACTATTTACCATTTGAATTAGTAACAAAATTAATTAGAGTTTAAAATAATCAGAAGTCCAACTGTAAATTGTTCAGGTTTTTAATATTTTATTTTTCACAGCAGAAGAATAATATTTTTTAAAAATCAGAATTTGAAAAGAGCTATAATTGTGCTGGAATATTTTGGACAGAAATGGTGACAGAACAGCAGCCAAACACACTAGACTGGCACATCTATTTTGACCCTGAACACTGTCTATAGCATCTTTAAAATTATTCTTAGCCTCAACTTTATCTGATTTGGGAAATATATCACTTCTTTTTTATATGCCAAATTGGAATTATGTTGTTGGAACTTCTTTCTTTTTTCTTTTTATTACTCCATTTTTTACATGGGATATTTCCATTCTTTTGTAAGTGAGGGTAGGTTGGGTAGACTATAATGGTCTAAGTATAGTTTGCCCCTAGATATCAAATATACTTTTAAAGTTTTCTTTGAAATGACAAAAAAAGTAGATAATGAAAAATACATCCATTATAGATTGCAATAGATGGTCTATTTTTGGATAAATATAATATTTAAAACCTAGGCCTATGATTATAAACCTCATTTGAAGTCAAGAGACATTCTTCATGAGTGAGCTGACTTTCATAGTTCTTTGCATTCATCATCCATTCAGTGATTCAGGTTATAGTCCATTAATGTCTTCTTATCCTTTGGGACTCTTGTCCATACCCTTCCATGATCTATCAAATGTGCTGCTTGCCTTCCTCTAGATCTCTTGACTTTACATGCATATCTACCAATGGACAATGTGGGCCATCCATTAGTTATCTCCTGGTTTCACTACCTCTTTCTCTAATCTTTCCAATTACATCTTTCATGTGCCTTCTCTAGTTTAATTCTTCGTTGGTCATGTGCAGCAATTCTCTGTTGCCCTTTAAGTGATTCACAACTTTAATTCTTCAGTGATTTGGTGTTCTACATCTTGAAGTCATACAGCACTAAGGGAAAAATATTAATACTAAAAATGTTTGTCTTAAAGAGAAGAATAGGATCATTAAAGCAATGGGCAATTTCCCAATCTACAAAACCAAGATCGAGCTCTAAGACATTTAATTTTTCAAGGTGATTGTGAAGTATTCTCTTGTTCAAATAAATAGTTTAATTTTTCACTCATACAGGAGAGATGGCACCTGAGAAAGGATGCAATTCAATTTGATAAAATAATAAACTTCATGAATCCTTAAGGTTGTGCAATAAAAGTCTATTGATTGTGAGCAAACCGAATGCAGATAGGCAGTATGGTCTACTGGGAGCAAATAAACAGAAGATGATTTGGAGACCTGGATTCAAATTCTGGATTTGTTTTTTATTCACCTTAGTTACAGCAGGTCACAGTATATGATCATTGTCATTTAGTTTCCTCATTTATAAAAAGGAGCTAAAACTGGGCAATCTGTAAGGTCCCTTCTAATTCTAAAGACATAAAGTAGTACCTTCCTGTAAGGAGTTTTTATTCTACTGGTCAGGTACACTGGGAAGTATAATAAAAAGCAGGTATAATGCGAGTAAAACTGTAAACTGAGCAAATATTTTAGGAGAATTTTTGAAGGATGAGAACATCCTTCTTTCCAACTTTTGGATGGATATACCTAGTGGTGTACTGCTAAATATTTAACAACTGGATTCCATTTCCTCTACCCTCCAATTGCACACATAGCACATTTTAAAATTAAATCTTCATGGTTAACATTTTCTCCATCACTTTCTTCAACAAAACAATAAATTAAGTCCTGATTTGTAGCATTTGCTGCAAATTTGCTACACTAGAAAGTGCTCTCACTGAAAATTTAACAATCAGCTTTTGGGAGCTGGTATGAAATGGATCTAGCATGCCACTGCATATTCCACAAAAGTTTATGAAATCTTGTTTACTTCATGCACTGTAGAGAAGGATCAGAATCCCCTTCTCATTCACAATAAACTAGGTAGCATAAAGAATATTCAGATGCCATAGTCTTAACCTTCATATCTCACCTTTTAGAAATGTACTGTCCTTCATCTGTAAAATTGATGTTTGAAGTTCCATGTTTTATCCAGCTGGTGATAAATTTGTCCCATTCCACATAGACTTTCTTGTTCTGCCCCATTTGTGAAGAGTAGCATAAATTTTCATGATGTCTACCTTAGTCTGAGGGTCTGCTGTCTATGGCCATGAAACTAAACAAAATTAATCAGTTTATTTGGAGACTGAACCAATGACCTCAGCACTAAGATCATACTCTGTTCCACCGACTAACCAATTGCAGGTAAAAAGGCCATGATTCACATAAAGCACATACAATGTGCATACACACACACACACACACACGGATACACATAGGTACATGCATATGTATACATATATATCCTTTGACTTTTTCAGGGACTCATCAGAGGAACTAAGGCACTACTGAAGGTGAACTCTCGGAAAGGAGATGCAGTGGGAAGGGACCTAGATTCTAGAAGCAAAGAAACCCTGACTTCCCTGGCTCACTCAGTGTAATCTTATGTGCCTAGCAGAAAGTTATTCCCTCTGCCTCAGTTTCTCCATCTGTATGTGAGAATCAGATATTCGCTATACACTTCACATAGAGAGAAATGAGATATTCTATGTGAAAGCTAAATTTGAAAGGATTCTAATAAATATTTTAATATGCAGAAGATCAACCATTTGGTAGTTAACCTTAGCACTAACATTTCCATCAGAGTCTTATGATAATTAATATCTTTCTTGAAGTAAGTTCAATATGTAGTCCCAAAGCTTCCTTTTACTTATAGCCAGAACTATCCATGTCCTTTCCTAACTAATGAATCTAAAGGAAAGTATCCCATCAATAGTTCTAGTCCATTTATAGATATGGAACAATGAGCAAAGAGAAAGCAAATCCATCATAAAGAAATGTTGTGACAAGTCCTCAAAATGAGACTAAATGGAGAAGAAGAGGTACTTACAACCAACAGTAAGGTAAGCAGCATCAATTTCAACAAATAAGAAAGTGACCTCTTTCTTCTCCTGTCCCCCTTTAAAATTTAGGTTCAAAGGTGGGGGAAAAATAGTGAAAAGAAAGAGATGATGCTTGGGTTTCGAGTAGCTCTTTTGAGATTTAGAGCACAGCAAAACAAACAAAATTCTGCATCAGTTTGTCTTCTGCCTAAGCTTTTCAAACCACAGGCTGTCTCTAAATGTACATGAAGGCTGTCATGGATGCATGTCATTTTTCCATTGGGGAATGTAATAGATATGCACCATCTTGCTCCATCTGAAGTGTAGGAATGAGAGTGGTGAAGGTATCAGTGCTTTCTAGGTCAAGGTCCAAGCTGTCAGAGCACAAATGAGGAAGGCAATTCACAGTGACCTTTAATGCTGACTGACTGCTGCAAAATAGGAATAAAAGGAATACTTCTGTGAAAAAAAATATTGTTGGGGATATGTAGCAATGAAAATTATTCAGACTGTCCTCTTCATCCACTGCTGTCTTTGTCGCCTTTTCCACTATCTCCCCTTTAATTTTCCTCTTCGGTCTCCACTAAACTTGTAAACTTACTACTTGTTCCCTGTTTCCTATCCCCTTCTACTGAATGGGAAACCCTATCTCATCTTCCCTGCCCTTTTCTAGCATCATCAGATTTTCACTGTTCCCAACATCTCCTCCTTCTTTAAGCATGTCTTGTGCTCCCATTTCTGAAGTAACTAACACTTGACCACAACTCTTTCAAGCTCTCATTTTTTATCTCTTTTCTTACAGAGCAACAATCTCTTGACTTTTTTGCTTATACCTGACTCAAATTATTAATTTTCTCCTTGATATTTAGTTTTTATCTTGACCACTTAAGTAAAATCCGTCTCATCTACAGGGGTATCCCTCCTGTTCATATTCAAAAACCTTTTTTCAGGTATCATCTCACTGGATCCCTTGTCTGCCTCCAACATTCTTGATGATTTTTTTCTGCTTCTTCACTCTTTCTAGGCTTAGCTTCAGATTTACCATAATCTCTGTTCCCATCTTAAAAAAATATTCATACTTTTTTACATCACTGTAATTTCTCAACTACTTTTGCATGCTAACTCACCACCTACCTTCACTAGCTCCACCCAGTAGAATATTCTCTTTGATAAGTAAACAAAACAAATGAACACATTAGCCACTGTCTGAAAACATGTCTCTCATTTCACTCCTGTAGTCACCACCATCACCACCACCACCACAACAGTTAGAGGAGTGGGGTTATAATTCTTTAACAATTCTCTGAAGTCACAGTGAGTCCTTGCACTGATCAGCTGGCTATTGTCTTCTCCAGTGCAGAAGCTTCTCTTGATGCTAGCCAGTAATGCTCATAGCACTCAGGACTTCTGGATGTCTAAAATCATGGTTTTACCTCCAAGCTTACATGTCCACCTTGTGGGTAATGTTTGTACATCTACTTAGGAAAGAAAATACAAAGCAGAAAAGAATCTAAGGACAAACTCAATGAGTTAAGTTCATGTTTCATGTGGGAGTAGTGGCAGGTTGGGGGAGTAGAACAGTCTAAGGACAGAGTATACTCTGGGAGAAAGGAAGCAAAAGACTGGTCCAGAAGGTGTTTCTTCTTTTAACTGACATGTACAATTCCCTTCCCCCACAACTGGGTGGGTGGAGTACCAAGATACCGCTCAGGATTTGCTATGTCATGGCAAAGTACCAGATTCTTGCAGCAGTGGGTTGCCACATGGACAGAACCAGACAGGAAGTTTATTATCTTTGACATGCCTAAATGCTGAGTCACCCATGTGGTCTACAGGAAGCATGCAATGAATATGCATATTGTATATAATCCACATTACAATTCAAATGGCCCATTGCACTCATTATACTCTTTCTGTAAAGTGAAGGCCCTTTGTGAGACTGATCAACAGATACTCTGCCTTTGCAGAATAACTTTCCTTGTTTTCTTTCTCTTTACTGGTACTGTCTGAACAACTCAGTACTTTTCACAAAGTGTTACAAAAGTCCGGATCTCCAGTCTAACCATGGCAGGGCTTTTTTTTAGGTTGGATTTGGTTTTTTATTTTGGTTGTTGTTTGTTTTTTTTTTTTTACTTTCTTTGGTTCTTTGCCTGCAGGTTGATCATGTAGATCTCAGATTTTCTTCTGAGAAGCATGCCAAAGAAATATACTTTTTCTCTTTGCTTTGTGCCTGAACCCCAAACTCAGGAATCTTCCTCTCTAGATATGCGTCACATCTGGAATTAGCCATTTCTTAGAATGTCTAGTTGTTGGGGCACCTAGGTGGCACAATGGATAATGCACCCATTCCAGAGTCAGGGTAACTGAGTTCAAATTCAGCCTCAGATACTTGACATTTACTAGTTGTGTGACCCTGGGCAAGTTACTTAACCCTAATCACTCCCACCCCCACCCCACACAAATCTAGTTGATAACTTGGAGATAAAAAGGAAGAAAAGCGTGGCTTGATCAGGGACTCTAGGTCCAATTTCAGTTTCACCTGGGCAGGTACATGTTTCTTACTATCATGTGGTTCTTTTGAAATATATTATTATTGCCACTGGGATAGGAGTTGAAAGGAAGAGAAATCCCCTTCCCTCTGCTTGCTGGAAATCCAAAGAAGAGAAGGAGCTGGAAAAAGTCACAAGGCAAGAGGCTCCAAAGAAGGTAAAATTTCACCAAAGTGAACTGCAGAGCAAAGGGAAACATTTCCTTCAATATAAGAGTCTATCCTTCCTTGTGTTCAAGTGCCAATCATCTTCTACACTAGAGATTTCAAACTCTGCCAACAACACTCCTGAGTGCAGCCTGAATCAGATTAAAATGTAACTGGGAAATATTTAACACAATAAATAAAATACAGTAAAATATGGATAATGCTGATATGTGGTTTTCTAAGACAACATGCACCCTTATGGGTTGTTATTTATGATTTATTGGTTCTCATTTCTTTTGGAGTTTGATATCATCATTATCTACAACTTCCAGGCATTGGGAACCAAATTGCAGTTCCTGGTGTCACCCAGTAAGATCCTAGGGTTCTGTCTTCCATGGGGAGAATCTGCTGTATTTTGCGATTCAGAATTGCTCTGGGATATCCATGACTTCCGTAGGCATAGGCGCTGTGAATACCACATTGGCACTACAGTGAGGAACTTATATTTTCAATTCTGGCTTCACATCTTACTTTTTCTCACCATTGAATCCATGCTCCTTCCATTTACCCCAACCCGAAATCTCCTTCCAATATTGCTTTGTCAAATTATTTCTGTCCCTTCTTAAAAAAAAAAAAAAGTGCTAAAACAGATCTTCCCCAACACTCTCTGAGTCTAGTCACTTCAATTTCTCTAGGAACCTCCACAGTACCCATGAATTATAATAGCTAATAATAGCTAGGTGGCATAGTATTTAGAGCACTGGCCTTGGAGTCAAGAGGACTTGAGTTAAAATCTGGCCCCAGACACTTGCTAGCTGTGTGACGCTGAGCAAATCACTTAACCCTATTTGCCTCAGTTTCTCATGGCAAACCACTCCAGTATCTTTACCAAAGAAAACCCCAAATAGGGTTACAATGAGTTGGACTGACTCCGCAACAAAAAGAGTTCTTGAAATGACTCAACAACAAAAACAACAAAAATAATAACTATAACACTTTAAGGTTTGTTAATCATTTTACATACACTATCTTTAATCCTCATGAAAATACCTAACTGTGAGGTAGGGGCTATTTCCCCATCACTTACAAACAAGGTAACCAAGGCTAAGAGAGATGAAGGTGTTTGCTCATGATCACATACAGTTCATGTCAAAGACAGTATTTGAACCCACTTCTTCCAGACTACAAGTTCAGTGTTCTATTTACCACATATGGTGATTTTGGTACATTATCTCTCTATCTAAGTAACTAGCTAGCTACTTAGTTTCTTCAAATATTCTATTATTTTATTATTAAAAATATCCCTTCCATGAATATGAATTCCCAACCTCTCCACATTTTAGTGGATGGTCTTCTTGAGTTGCTTTTCTAAAAAAATAATTTGCCACTCAGTGGGGAGCCTTCTAAACATCAGTCTCTCCAAATTTACCTCTTTTGTTCCTTGAATGAAGAATTAGTCCTTAGGCTTTTACTCAAAGCCTTTTAGCTTGATGGGACCTGCTTCTGAGCTTGTACTCTGCTAACAAAGACTTTGAGAACCTAGGGTCATCTCCATGCCATGATCACTCATTACCAAAAGATTGTAGCTGAAGGAACATAAAGATATTTATCTCTAAGTTGCTTATAAAAGAACTAGAGAGGCAATTTCCTAATCTGAAAATAAAGGGGATTGGACTAGATTAAGGGTTCTTAACATTTTTTATGTCATA
Source organism: Bettongia penicillata ogilbyi (assembly GCA_023548195.1). Lineage (NCBI taxonomy): Eukaryota > Metazoa > Chordata > Mammalia > Diprotodontia > Potoroidae > Bettongia > Bettongia penicillata. The sequence continues at coordinate 1,321,977 of JAJHZJ010000164.1, read as the reverse complement.
GACCTCTTAGGCAATCTGATGAAACCTATAGACCCTTCTCAGAATAATGCTTTACATTATACATACACACATAATGTATCTTATATATATATATATATGTAAGGTATTTATATAATATATGTAATGTATGTATGTATGTAATGTATATATGTATGTAGTGTATTTATGTAACATATATGTAATGTATTTATACAAATATACATGTGCATATACAAACATGTGTGTCTATGTTGCAGAATACATTTTAAAAGGATTGAAATACAGTTATAAAAATATTTTTAAAAATTACAGACCCCAGGTTAAGAACCCCTGGATCAGATGATGCCTACGATCAGTTTAATTTCTAATAATATATATAATGAAGGAGTCTAAAAATTAAGTAACAAAAGATTATTCCAGACAATAAGGGCTATGAATTTGAATATATGCTTATTAATTTCAGTTCTTTTATTTTTAACTGTATCCTACCTTCCTGAAGGATTCTGTGTTTTACTTCTATTATATTGTAAGTTCCTCAAGGCAGGGATTATTTTGCTTTTTTTTTTGCATCCTAAGCACTTAGCACAGTGTCTGACACATAGTAAGTGTTTAATAAGTGCTTGTTGACTTTATTTAACTTTTCTATAATATCTAGTACATCACTCAACATTCATATAATGTTCAAGAAATGATGGTTGACTAGATATGACACCAGGAAATAGCAGAAAAAATGTGAAATTATTACTCATGATAAGATCTTAGATTGTATAGACCAATATTTACTGGGCTTGCATTAAACCATACTTCTATTTTAACATCAAAGAATTAGCTAAAAATACTCAGTCACTTAAGTTAGCTAATGCTAACCATGTCAGTATACAATAAAACTTTGATCCAGAAGGATTGTAAATGGCTTAGATTATAAAATGTCCTTGAATAACTAAGATTGCTGTTAATCCATTTTTGGAAGCTCAGTACATATTGATTAATTTGGGTGAGTCTATGAGCGCTGGGATGTATGTTTGTGATGGGTGCAAAAGGGTCACTGAGAATGTATGTTATAAGAAAAGGGCAACAAGAGACCCCAGTGTTGATTATACATCTAACTGAACCTGAACAAAAAAGCATGCCACATGTAGAAAAGCCTACCCTGGAGAGAGAGGGAGAGTAATGGCCAAGGCACTCAGAGAGCAAAGAGAGGAGTTAAACAATTTTGGACCCAATAAGATCAAAATCCTCCTAGGAGGAAACATCTAGTGTGGCTGACTTGATGCCATTAATATTACTGAAGAGCAATGTAGCACCAACTTTAAGGTATAAAAGTGTGAATTATGGAACGGGCACTCAACCCAGTTAGTTATGTTATAGCTATTATCTGAGCCTTTGGTAGCATCTCTGTTGAGCTGTGAGTTATTCATCAATTTATCAAGGAAATATATTGTGTGCCATAGTAACCCGAAGATTAGTGATTAATAAAGGAAAACTTTCCCCCTTTTTCTAGTGGCCTATGTCCAACCCCTTCCACTCCTTTTGCCTCCACTTGTGGAACCACAAACTGGGCAGTGAGAAGGAACCAGGATGAAGCATAATTCCCATTGTTTTGAACAATGAAATGAATTATACTGGCATTGTATTTGTGTCATCTGCCTTACTTTCCAGTAAAACTATTATTTAAAAAAAATTTTCTATGGTAATTTAAATGGAAACTTATTTATCAATATGATTTCAGAGATGACTTTTGAGTCGCCTTCAATAGCAGTTCCATTTTGAGGTATCTAGATCTAGTCCTGTGCTTTCTAGGCTGAATGATCCTTTGCTTGGATAATTCATATGTCATTGTCTTAGATATTAGGGATTCACATGTCCAAGATGAGTTTTTCTGTGTTTTCATGTTGAAGAAAAAAGTTGAGAGATAATGGAACTAGGTTTGCAAACTAGATACCTGCATTATTTTCTTTAGTGTACATGAATATAAAACCATTTATAGAGAAAATTATGTGATGGGGTCCAAAGTAAAGTCATTACAGACAGTCATGGGACCAAGGTTACCAATCTAGTCACTTGATCTATTAAAAAGAAAATATGTCTATACAATAACACTTTGAGAAAATGATATTTTAGGACCGTATGGTTTTAAATTACATGTTGGCCATTTTCTATAGTGAGTCTACATGAATGCAGTAGAGAATGCAAGTGGTTTGCCCAACCACAGATAGCTAGTAGATGTCAGAGGGAAGACTTGAACTTTTTACTCTAAATTCAGTGCTCTTAGCACTATGTCATTCTGTTTTCAATTATGATAATTATACTTAAATAAGTCCACCCATAGGTTTAGCTAGTGGAGAAAGTACTGAAAAAATTTATAAACTACGCAATCATGTTTTAATAATGAATGTTTATATTGCTGCCTTTGATTATTGAGTTTAATGAAGTCTATTAATATCTTCTAACTCCTGTGATATATCCTTGAAAATTATAACACAATGATTAGAAGAACAAGAAACCTCAGGAAATCCTGTTGCCTTATCTTAAGATGAAGGGGAACCTTGGTTCTTGAAATCTTTGCCAGAGGAACCCAAACTAGCAGGTCCTATACAACTAGAAAGACTTAGACTATGGATCAAGCAAGAGCCAGTATCTACCATCTGAGAACCAGCCTATGTATTAGCTGCTAGGTTATTAATTATTTTGGTTATAATAATTCATGAAAATCCTCTACTAAGGTGAGGAGAAGTATTCATTGTTAAGTACTAGAGTAATTCTCCATATGTAGACACTAAATATATTAGACATTTCAAAAGGATAAAAAAGATTTACAGATGATATTAATATAAAAAAGAGAATAGAACAGAGAAAAAAAGAAAAGTAGAAAGGGGAAAGAGTAATAAAGATGGAAAGAAAAAGAAAGCAATAAAGAATAAAGGAAGGAAGAGAAGAAAAGAAAGGAAGAAGGAATAAAGTAAGGAAGAGAAAGAAAAAGAAAGAAAAGTTGCCAGAGAAAATATTAGTAGCTACTGGCCCATATGCTTGCTTTTCATCTCTATGAAATCTCCAATGAGATATTTCACATTATCTTCCATTTCTTCATTCTTTTGGTTTTGTTTTGTGATTTCTTGGCTTCTTATAAGGCCATTAGCTTCCATCTGTTCCATTCTAATTTTTAAAGATTTTCTTCAGTGAGCTTTTGAACCTCCTTTTCCATTTGGCTAATTCTGCTTTTTAAAGCATTCTTCTCCTCATTGGCTTTTTGAACCTCTTTTGCCAATTGAGTTGTCCTATTTTTAGAGGTGTTATTTTCTTCAGCATTTTTTTGGGTCTCCTTTAGCAAGCTGTTGACTCACTTTTCATGATTTTCTTGTATCTCTGTCATTTCTCTTCCCAATTTTTCCTCCACCTGTCTCACTTGATTTTCAAAATCCTTTTTGAGTTCTTCCATGGATGCTGGCTCTTGCAGGCCTGGGGCTGGAGCTATAGGGGGACCTTGCTCCCTTCTCAGACAGCTAAAAAATCCCTCTCACTGACCTTTGGCACCTGTGAATTGAGGGATCTGCACTGCCGCTGGGGATTCTGCCCCCTAAGCTTGCTCTAGCCCTGCTCCTGGGCTGTGCTCCACTCCACATCCAGTGCAATGGAGCTTTCCTGTCAGCCTTCTAGGTCACCCTGGGATGAAAGTCTCCTCCATTCCATCGTTCTGTAGCTTCTGTTGCTCTAGAATTTGTTGAGTCATTCTTTACAAGTATTTTAAGGGCTGTGGGGGTAGAGCTAGTGTATGTGTGTCTTTCTACTCCACAATCTTGGCTCCACCCCCTCTATAAAATCTTAATGAGAATAGTTTATTCACACATGTATAAAGGCTATCCTTAATGAAAATACGAGAATGCAACAGTTCATCTTATTCAGCTGATTTTAATAGCAGACCTCATCTTCATAGTTACACAATTAATGGAGCGAAGCAAAGGACACTTTTATCTACAAGGTATTGATATTTTGAAAGCATTTCATTGGTAGATCACAATGCACTAAACAATCTATTCCATTATGCTTCCCAGGTATTATCATGCAAGATTCTTGTGTAGACACAATCAAAGAGATAACTATTTAATAGCCACTTGACTATAATATTGAAGGTGAAATAAAATGTGAGACTTAGGTGGTGCACTGGTCATGTAGCAATGATGAGGAAAAAATAGATAAATATTCTGAATATTCCACTGACATCTCTGAAATATTAAAATCTAGAGGAAGACTTGCAATTCATTAGATATACCTTCAGTGGAAGATTTATAGAAGGACTTGGAAAGAATTGAACTAGCAAAAACCTGAGAAGATTTGTGTGAACTGATTTAAAGTGAAGAGAGTAGATCTGAGAGAACAATTCATATCCTAGCAGTAATACTTTAAAGACAATAAACCTTGAAAGATTTAAGACTGATACAATGATCATCCACAATTCCAAAGGACTCATGATTAAACATGCTATCCACATCCAGAAAGCTAATGGATTCAGAGCAATGATTGAAACTTTTTTCCCTTTTGTTTTCTTTTTTTGGATATGGCTAATATAAAAACTTGTTTTTACAAGGTTATACATATTTGCAATGCGTTTTCTTTTCTTTACCTTCTCAGTGGGGGTAGGGAAGGAAGGAGAAAAAGAATTCAGAACTGAAGAAAAACCAAAATTGAATTAAAAAAAAAGAATTGAACTGAGTGAGAAGGTGTGAATTGATTGCCATGTGTACTAGAATAGAGAATTATCAGTAAGATCAGAGATCCATTTAAGAAAGAAGAATAAAGTTGTTTTGCTCTATCATTTATTCACATTGCCCCATAAACATATCTTAAGTATTTTTCTTTCATTTTTTAATATCATCATTTTTGTTCTTGCTGTAACATGTAAGCATTCTGTGGCCATAGGCTGATATGCAATAATACAATTTTGTAGTTAGCTGACCTGGCTGTTTTTCAGCTTTTTATTGATCAGTCACTTTCAGTTGTGTCCAACTCTTTGTGATCCCTTTTGGCATTTTCTTGGCAAGGGTACTGGAGTGGTTTTCCATTTCCCTCTCCAGGTTAATTTTCAGATGAGGAAACTGAGGCAAACAGGGTTAAATGACTTGCCCAGGATCAAGTAACTAGTAAGTGACTGAGGCCATATTTGAACTTAGGAAGAGGAGTCTTCTTGGTTCCATGCCTGGAAATCTATCCACCATGCCATCTAGCTGCCTTGCTTTATTTTGTAGATCAGTGCATAGCTTGTCAATGTTTTTAAAAGAGCAGATACTGAAGGGGGTAAAGCCAAGATTGTGGATTATAGGCAGCAACTCAGTCAAACTCTTCCAACATTTCCTTCCTAACAAATTTAAAATAATGCCTCACATCAAATTTTGGAGCAACAAAAGGTTAGGGTGATATAGTTTTCCAGCCTAAGACACTTTAGAAAGTCAGCAAGAGAGGCCAGTGATACCAGGGTGGGAGCAAGCCCAGAGAGAATGCTTCAGGAACACCAGCAGTAGACCTTGGATATGGGGAAATACTACAACCAAAGCCTCAAAGAAAAATGCTAATTGGATACAAACCCAACAAGAATTTCTGGAAAAATTAAATAAAAAATAAGAGTGGTGGAGGAAAAATTAGAAAAGAAATGAGAGTGATGCAAGGAAATCATGAAAAGAAAAGAGGTACAAAAAGTACTGAAGAAAACTCAAAACAGAATTGGTCTAATGATAAAAGAGGCACAAAAATTCACTGAAAAAAATAACACCTTAAAAAGCAGCATAGCCTAAATAGTGAAAGAGGTACAAAAGCTCACTGAAAAAAAATAATTCTTTAAAACTTAGAATTAACCAAGCAGAAATTAATGACTCCATGAGACAAGAAACAATTTTCCAAAGTAAAAAAATGAAAAAATAACTAACTTGGAAAATAAATTGAGAAGAGAGACTTCAAGAATTATTGAATTACCTGAAATCTATGATCATAAAAGGCCAAGACATTAAATTTCAAGAAATTAAACAGGAAATCTGCCCTTTATCCAAGAAAGCGGTTAAAACAGAAATTGAAAGACTGCACTGATCACCTCTTAGAAGAGATCCCAAAATGAAAACTCCCAGGAATATTATAGTCAAATTTCAGAGCTCCCATCAAGAAGATCAAGATTGAGATCAGATCAAGAAGAAAATATTGCGACCAGTCAGAAAGAGATCACTCAAATATGTGGAGTCATAGTCAGGATCACACAAGATTTAGCAGCTTCTATATTAACAGAGAGTAGGGTTTGGAATATGATATTCCGGAAGGCGATGAAGCTGGGGTATCAAACCTGAGTATAATCCTTCAGGGGGGAAATGAATATTTAATGAAATAGAGGACTTTCAAGCATTCCTGATGAAAAGACCAGACCTGAGTAAAAAAAAAATTGAAATTAAACATAAGACTCAAGAGAAGCATAAAAAAGGAAAACATGAAAGAAATCATGAGTCTCAATAAAGTTAAACTGTTTGTAGTCCTACATAAGAAGATAATGCATGTAATTTCTAAGAATTTTATCAGTATTAAGGCAGAAGTAGTTTACATAGGCAGAGGGTTTTGGAGTGAGTTGATTTTGTTAGGATGATCTCAAAAAAAAATGAAGGATGAGAAAGAGGGATGCACTAGGAGAAGAGGGAAGGGAGAGGTAGAATGGGTACAATTATTTCACTTAAAGAAGTGTGAAAGGAAAAGTTTTTACAGTGGAGGGGAAAATGGGGGAAATGGCAGGTAATGTTTGAACCTTATTGTTGTTAGAATTATTTCAAAGAGGAAAGAATACAAACACACACATCCGCTTGAGTATAGAATTCTATCTTATCCAATAGGTTAGTAGTAGGGAAAGGGAGAATAGAAGGTATAGGGGTGATACTAAAAGGGAGGGCAGACTAAGAGAAGCAGGGATCAGAAGCAAAACAGACATTTGAGGAGGGATAGGATAAAAAGAAAAAGAGAGTATAAATAGAAGAAAACAGGATTGAAGGAAATACATTGTTAGTAATCATATCGGTCAAAGTGAATGGAATGAGTTCACCCATAAAATGGAAGCAGGTAGTAAAACGAATTAGAAACCAGAATCCAACAATATGTTATTTGCAAGAGACACACTTGAAACAAAAGACACATGTACACAGTGAAAAAGTGGAGATGGAGCAGAATCTTATCATTCAGCTGAAGTGAAAAAGAAAGGGGAGAAATCATCTCAGACAAAGTAAAAACAAAAATATATATAACTAAAAGAGATAATCAAAGAAACTACATTCTGTTAAAAGATTCTATAGACAATGATGTAATAAAAATTTTTTACAGTAAGCTTATTTGATAAAGGTCTCATTTCTCAAATATGTAGCGAACTGAGTCAAATTCATAAAAATGAGTCATTCCCCAGTTCATAAATTATCAAGGGATACGAACAGGTAGTTTTAAGAAGAACAAATCAAAACTATCTATAGTCACATAAAAAATGTTCTAAATCACTATTAATTGAAGATGAGCAAATTAAAGTAACTCTGAGGTACCACCTCATACCTATCAGAAATGCAAAATGATGGAAGGGATGAGGGAAAATAGTTACACTAATAAACTGTTGCTAGAGTTGCGAACTGGTCCAACCATTCTTGAGAACAATTTGGAACTATGCCTAAAGGGCTGTAACACTGTGCATAGTCTTTGACCCAGTAATACCACTACTAGGTCTCTACCCCAAAGAGGTCAAATGAAAAGGAAAAAGACCTATAAGTACAAATAATATTTATAACAACTTTTTGTAGAGGTGAGTAATTAATCGCTTTCCCTTCCCTTCCCTTCCCTTCCCTTCCCTTCCCTTCCCTTCCCTTCCCTTCCCTTCCCTTCCCTTCCCTTCCCTTCCCTTCCCTTCCCTTCCCTTCCCTTCCCTTCCCTTCCCTTCCCTATCACCTGGTGGCAACTGTTAGCAAAGAGGTAAAGGCAATGCAGCTAGCCATGGAGACATAGATCCCAGGACTGTATATGTAGAGCTGAAAGGAGACTTTGAAATGTGTAACTGTGATGCTGGGAGAGGGTAGTGACCATTCCACCAGCTACTTTTAGGGTCTTCTCAGGGTCTCTAGGTCCCTTTGTGACTCCCAGGCATTTGTACTTTCATTGCAGAGATCATAGGGAACTCAAAACCTGCCGGCTGAGATAAGTAGTAGGTATTTAGTCTGCTAAAATTTATTAACCCCCTACTATGTGCTAGGCACTTTAATAAGTGTAGGGGATGAAATGAAAAGTGAAAACAATCCTTACTTACCAGGAGCTCACAGTCTAATAGGAGAGACAACAATTACATACAAACAAGACACATATGGGATAAGATAAGCAGTCTCAGAGGGAAGTCCTAAGATTGAAAAGGACTAGGGAAGACTTGGAGTAGGTGTAACTTTAGTGAAGATTTGATGGAAACCTGGGAAGTGATCAGTGGTACAAGATCAAAACTGATTATTAGTTTTTCGTCACTGTTCCTCAATACTAGTCTCAAGACTTAGAGGCACTGGCAGAGAGAGCACCTCCCTTTTGGACTCGTCTTGTGGAGAATCCCACATTTGTTCTAGGGCCACTCAAAATTTAAAAGTTCTCATTTTCTCAGCATTCACACATAGTAATGCACAAGCCAAGCTACTGACACACTTCCTCACACACATGGAATTGATTTCCATTCATTCCTCTCGTACAGGGGTTCTTAACCTGAGGTCCATGAACTTAGAACAAAAATAATTTGATAATTATATTTCAACATCATTGGTTTCCTTTGTAATCCTATGTATTTTATTTTATGTATTTAAAAACATTAGCTTGAGAAAGAATCCATAGGTTTCATGAGGCTACCAAAAAAAGGTTAAGAACACTTAGCCTAGTAGGATGTAAGCTCCTTGAATAAAGTATAAGCACTGTCCTATGTGGGCTCCTAATAAAAGTTTATTGAAATTGAACTGAGCTGAACCTTTATTTCCTTCTCATTCACACTATTTTTCTGCACACTGACTCAACTCTCCTGAATCACTGTTTTTCTCCAAAACACTCTTCTTCTGGAAGCTCTTTCCACACACCCACAGGCTAGTTTCTATTACACTTCTTACAAATACCAGCAATGATAAGACACCCCGACATGTCTTAAATAAGCCCAGGAACTAATTGGCAGCTATGAGTAGCTGTGTGCCCTTACCACCTACTCACAACTGTTCCTCTTCTGGGATTCTTAGACTAGCCTTAACATGGTAAGAAGCAACAACCAATTACTGGCATATTTGAGACTAGCCCTCAGAGATCTACAGATATAAGGAAAGCAAGTATCAGAAAAATAGGAAAAAGTTAGTACTGAGACAAAGAAGAATATAAGTTGCTGGAGGGCAGGTCATGTTCGACTCAGTGAATCGAGCACTGGGTCCAGAATCAGCAAGAACTAAATTAAAATCCCACCTCAGATCTTAATGTCTGTGTGATCCTAGACAAGTCATTTAAACTCTGCCTGCCTCGGTTTCTTGAACTATAAGGCAGGGATGATAATTATGGTGCCTACCTCACAGAGATGTTGTGAGGATCCAATTCAAATGTATTTATGAAGTGCCTGGCACTTAATAGCCATCTCCCAAATCAGAGGGCCACTTTATAGTTAACCTCAACCTCTTTGGGCTATTAGCATTCTATTTGTAGCACCTTATGCTAGAATGGAAGAGGAGGCTAGTAGGTGCTAAATAAATGCTTATTCTCTTTCCTTTGTGTTCATATGTTTAGCATATCACACCTTGCATATAGTAATAAATATTAGTCAATTGATTTAATTTTGTTAAAATGGAGACAGTCTCCTTTATCTGCTCCAAGCCTATAACCATTGGTATCATGAGAAACCTTAGGAGCTGTTTAGTTTGTGAAGTGACTGTGTATGGGTAGACATACTTGTTTCTTCAAAATATGTTGGTGCTCAACATATTGTGTTCAACTTGCTCCTTCCCCATTGTGCAGAGAGGCACAACAATTACTTACAGCTTACGGAATCACAGAGGATGGCAGCATCATTAATCTGGATCTGAAAGGGACCTTAGAGATCATCAAATCCATCCCATCCATTATACAGATGAGAAAACAGAGTCTCCGAGATTTTAAGTGATTTGCCTAGGGTCACACAGCTAATCAGGACCTGAGGTATTAGAACACAGGTCTAACTGCTTCTAAGTCCAGTGGACTTTTCACTGCATGAGAGTTATCAAACAGGTAGCCTAGAAAGCCTGCAATCCTCCCCATTGCAGCTGGAAATATATGGCATGATGAAAATATATGAAATATATTTCATAAAAATATAATTGGGAAATATTTAACAAAATAAATAAAAATATAAGAAAATAGAAAAAAATTGTATTTTAAAACTAAGTCAATATGTAGACATTAGGGATCGTTATGTATGGTTTAGTGTGCCCTATTTCTATTTGAGTTTAATAGCACTGAACTATACCATCCTACTTAGCTCTTCTTGCTAATCCTTGAAGGCTTAAATTTACTCACCATGATGTAGCTTAATTGCTGTCCTTCAGTCATTTTTTCAGTTATGTCCAAATCTTTGTGATCCTTTTTGGGGTTTCTTGGCAAACATACTGGAATGGTTTGCCATTTCTTTCTCCAGCTGATTTTATTGTTGAGGAAACTGAAGCAAACAGTTAATTAAGTGACTTGCCCATGGTCACACAACTGGTAAGTATTTGAGACTAGATCTGAACTTCAGAAGATCAGTTTTCCTGACTTCAGGCTCAGTGCAACATTCTCTGTGTGACCTAGTTGCCCCTATGTAACTCAATAGCCCATCTCCCAAATCAGAGCACTGCTCTGTTACTGTCTGCTGCTTTGTCTATTAGCATCCTACCTGTGGCACCTTATTCTAGAAGAGAAGAGCAGGCAGGTCTTCTGTCATCATATCAAGGATTATTCCCCAAATTTTTTTGGATACCACTGCCATCAGTGGTCCTATTTCAAATGAGTATTACTACGTGTTATCCTGAGCTGATTCCTAATGCTATACCATACCTGGTATACATCTTTGGATATTTAATGGTGTTTAGCAGGCCAGGGCAAAGCACTGGAGCATTCAGTTTGATGGCCTTAGGATGACTAGCCACTATTTCCACTGGGCTTATAAAAATGAATTCTATGAGTTATATCAGTTCCTCAGTAGCTGTGAACTCTCCTTGAAACACTCAAGATTTTAATTGTTTGAAATGCCCATCTAAAGCTGATCCTATGAAAAAGTGAATTTATTTTTATTTTTTTGCCTTTCCTATGCAAGCAACATTTTTTATGGACTAAAAAAAATTCCACAGCATTGTCATAAGTGCTGTGTTCCACTTTATGAACCCTGAAGTAATGGATTTGCAAGAGGTATATGCAGAAGTCTGTTATTGACTGTGAAGACATTCTGTACCGGTTGACTGTGAACTGAAGTATCATTTTCCCTCTCATCCTGGCACCTGGATAATATTAAATTTGAACCTTTGATTTGATTGATACATCTCAGCAGCAGGACATTTAGACATTTATGTCATAAAACCAAAATGAAATATTTTATATCACTGAACACAGCAGTGTAGGGCACAGTAGTTAAAATCAAATGAAGTTAGCATCAATTCTGTAGATATGGGGAAAAAAATCACGCAAAACCCCACCACAAAGAACACCCTGTTGTTTTTGTTTTAAAACGACATTTAATAGACTCATCGGGAAGTTCTCCCAAGGAAATAGAGCTGATGGGTTCAATGTACAAAGCAGGAGACCTATTCCTCTATGCAAAACAGGCATACACAGGTGCAAGAAAGGTAATTGCTAGTGCAAAATACACCATTACCTGTTTTGCATGCACAACTGTGTAACACGTGAGGGCAACTAGCTGATTTTGTCTCTGTCTGAATCCTTTTTATGTCCAGACTGGCTGCTTTGGAGAATTGACTCCCTTGCTCCTTGGATCCCACACATGAAAAGGCATTTTAAAGTCTAGAAGACAATGAAAGACTTAAAAGCACTTGCTAGGACCGATTCAGCCTCTCCCTTTATTTGTTAAAACAAATAAGCAAGCAAACACACCCAGGATATCCTGGACCCAATTATTTCCCCTTTCCTCTTAACAATTTTTGTTGTGGAGTGCCATTGACTTCATTAGCACGTTGTAATCTGCTGAAGCCAGGAAGCAGCTTTCTTGCCTATTAGTTTAACCAAAGGCCTATCACAGCCAAGCATTACCCACTGTCTTGGGAACAATTAAGACATGCCATCCCCATGAAACAGTTTTTAAGTGGGCAAAGCATATTTAACGGTAGAGTTTGTGGCACCCGGAATGGAAATACCATGAAAACTGTGGGGAACATGTACTTACACTAACACAGAACAAGTTCCTAATAACTCACATATAGACTCTGGGGGATATGGTATCCAATGTGTACACTCTAAATGTTGCTAATGAAATGTTTACAATCTATGGAGGCATAAGGAAAAGAGTATAATCGGTGGCCAGCTAAAGGGCACCCGTTAACTGCAATAAAGCAAATTTAATATGTACATAATTATTGATCTCTTTAGCAAAAAGTCTTTATGAATAATATTCATGCCATAGTGTTAGAAGCAAAAGTATCCAGGGAGTTAGGCATCAACAGCAGAACAATTGATAGATTTAGACAGGTTGGACAATGTCAGTCTAAAAGCATCTAATCAATATGGACAAATGTGTCAGAAAGGTGATTTGAGAAATGACTTTATAATAAGGAAAAGACCAGATTCAGGGTCCCTTTTCCTTCCTTAATATGAAACACATATGTTTCCAAAACAAGTGGTTAAGAAAATCATTTCAAGTGCTCATAGAAGGTCAAGCCAACTTAAATTAAAACATAGTACGTGTCCAGTGTGGCCTTTCTGCCCTGTGCATTGCATAATATCTGAATTATTTTAGATTTGAGTGTTAAATGTAGTATAGCACATATGTGTCACCATTAATGTGTTTTGCATTATTGAAACATGGGTATTTTGTCTACTCATTGTCTTTGACAGCTCCAGGCAGTCCAATAACCAGCATCCAACTTGGTTCTGAGAAGACCAAGCTTCTCCATTGTTCTACCCTATTTCTGCCACTAGTTATGAAAAAAAAAATCAAGCATTTCAACTCCTATTTACTGGAAGAGATGGGGACTGTGTATTTAATGTGGATTTCAGCTTTTAGAAGCAATTAGTAAGGTGCATCAAAATAATGTAGAGACATAGAGACAAAGATCATACAGATTGTTTATCTGTAAAACATGCTGAATAACCAATCACATAAAAGGACATTGAGGATTTATTAGTTATGTCTGTCCACAAGTCCTCCACTGAAACTTATTCTGATGCCTTGGAAGGTTTAGAGGTAAGCAGGGGTCCTCAAAGGTCAAGGCAGCATGTGTGAGATCTGACAGGTTTTACCAACCTGGTAAAACTTCAAGACTGGATCTGGTCATGGATGGTGTGTCTGTTGATCAAGGAATGGCCTTGCAAAGTGTGGTGCTCCTTTCTAGGTTGACCACAAGAAGATGAAATATTCAGTCACAGAATCTCTGAGGGGTAATCTACAAAATTGTTGAGGGGCTGCAATCTGAATCAGTGGAAGGAGTAGTCTCACAAGTAAACTGATCATTCCTTGGAATATGGAAGTATTGAAGTCAGGCTTGTGCCTGGTGAGCTCTATTGGTGAGAGCAGGATGTAACTGAGCCCCAGGTTTTAGGTTTAACGCCAAGACAGGTAGTTTGCTTCAGTCAGTTTCATGACCAATGACCATCCCATCCTTTCTTTTGCAAATGTGTGCTCTTGGTTGTGTGGTTGAAATTAGCTTAAAGTATAGATTATTTTCTGCTCCCCATTAACATTACTAGAAAATCTACTTAAATCATAAGTCTCCTCCAACCCCCACCAAACTGTCCCGAGGTCCAAGGGAAAGCTAGTGGTTCAAACATGCAATAAGCTGTGAACTCTGATCCTAAGACCTCAGTCACTCCAAAGAGGAAGCCAAAAATCTTTTTGAAAAGAATGCTGCCCCCCAATTTTATACTTATCTGACATGGATGCTACTGTGGTCAAGAAAGATTATGAAGGATAAGCCAAAAGACTGCTAGAATTAATGGAAAACTGTTAACTTTAATAGGGTTTTAAAGGTGACAGTCTCATCACCCATGGAGCAAGGCAACAAGGTAGTTTGGACACTAAAATCAAGGTATTTTGTCAGTTGCCTATTAAAGGAATGAGGAATGAGGGGGAAGGTCTAGGAAACTTAACTTTCACAGCAGCACAGTAAGCAAGCTGCTGGGGAGTGGAGGGATGTGCTTGATCTTCTATTCAGTCAAGCCTTAGTGTACATGCATCCTGGGAGATATGACTATGCCAGTCACACCTGGTTTTTGTTTTTTGTTTTTTTTATCCTCTCACAATCTTTATATGTGAAAAATGGTACAGAGCACGGTCAGTAGCTCAACTATGGGTGAATCCCTTTTCTCTAATGCAGAACTTGGTAATCACTTGAAAAGAGCAAAGCAGTAGGTGTTCTCAGAGGAGTAAGGATAAAGAAAAGTAGTATGAGGTTTCTTTTTTGCTATAGATTATTATTGTCCAATAATAAACATCTCTGAAGTCTGGACCACCAAGTTACTCTCCAATTCATGGCACCGAGTATGAATTGATTTATTCTATGATATAGTACTTCCACTAACTCTTTCAAAAATTCTTTTTCCAGAATGTTTTCTTCCTAGAATGCATCTGTGTGTTTTGTCAGAGGATGAAGCTGTAGGCCATGGATAGGTTAAATTTCTGTATCAATGTTCTTTTATGAGAGGGATTCTCTCCAGGGGCCATGCCTGACCAGCTATGTTGGGAAGGTACTTGAGCCAGGGTCTGACCCCAAGATGCTGGTATCATATTTGGTGGGTACAATTTTTTGCAGTTTCTAACTAGGTGTGGAATGTATCTATAATAAGCATGTATAGTAATGAACCAGATGGTTCTATCAAGATGTAGCTGAAGGTGCTATAGGAATCAAAATGTCACCAGGGTTGAAATAGAAATTTATCCCTATAGGAAAAGTGGTAACACAACTTACGTTAAGGAGATCAATATGTATTTGCATATAAAAATTACACAAAATTAGGAAAATGCAATGAAAGACTATTGAAATCCAGATATCACTTATGGCATATAGTTCTGGAGAGTAAAGGGCACCAAATGGAGAAGAGAGAAAAGTGATGATGCATGGTTGTTTTTGAGACTATTGAGTTTAACCTATAAGATTAACCTGTAAGGATTAACCAAATGCATGTGTGGTCTAGCAGAACCTAAATCATTTTTCACTTCTCTTTTAGCTTATCTGCCTTTCTTGCTACCACTATTTTATCCCTAGCTGCCAATGCTATGCCACCATGCCACACCACAGGCTTAGTGGAATACAGCAAATAGGATCGATTATAATAGTAATTCATGATCCTTGCTCCCCACAGGGAACTCCCCAAGAAGAAGGGTTATTTCTGTACCAAGCACTTAGCAAAGTGCCTGGCATGGAATAGGGGTTTCATAAATGCTTGTTGACTGATGAACTTTCATTTTGGCACTCTTCTTTAGGTTTGAACCATTCTTATTGCTTAGAATCCAGAACTTCTATTAAATTTTATGCCTCATTTCACCCTATCCACTGGATGAGGAATCTTATCAGAGAGACAAGTCAATCAAGACAGACTACATTTGGAATAGAAATCACTAGGAGGAGAGAAAGGCTGCTACCAAAGTAAAAGTGGAAAAAGAAAGGTATAGGAAGAAACGGAACTAAAAAAGGTTAAGGTCAGAGTAGATGATATAAGGAATCTAAATGTGGATATCTAGTTAATGATCTTTTATTTTTCCAGCAATGATCAGAGCATGCATATAACTTTTATAAGACAGCTTCCTATCATTACAGTGGAGAACCATTGTATCAGACCATACCTTGATATTAATGTGGGTGATTGAGTGAATAAATGAAAAAAGCATTTATTAAGTATGTATCGTATACAATATACCATGCTAAGTTTTGGGGATATAAATAAAAAAAGTGAGATAGTTCCTGTACTCAAGGAACTTATATTCTAATAGGAAGTCACATCACATAAAAGAGAATCATGACCAATGTTGTTTCAGACTGGTGAATCAAAGGGATGGTGAGTTAATTGATAGGTCAGGCAATTGACATACCCTTTCCGGAAGCAAGTGGTAGTGTTGATTTGATCGTTATTTTTAGAGCAACAGACGAAAAATGAAGTAGGATGATGGCGGGATAGATGGCAAGATGATCTCAGGGTATGATTGGAGAGCATGTGAAATATGAATTAGTGGTCTGGGGCTGCCGAGATATAGGAAGGAAGGAAACAAGACTTTATAGAATGCATCTGTTGTGTAGCAGGCACTTTGCTAGATACTCTCAAGTCATCATCACTTTAATGGTGTATCATCCTCTGACCTGAAAGAATGAATCAGCTTAAAAAAGACATAGTTTAGCTATTGAGAATATCAAGTTCACCATCATCATTTTCAGTAAATCTTTACTGAAGCAATGACTATGTGAAATTATTTGGTTATACTCTAGTTAATAAGACAGGATATACACATAAAATAATAACTAATAATATCTAGAAGGATAGTTTCAAGTGCCAGATTGTTGGTGCCATGAATAGGTGACATGAGGCATCTAGGTGGCCTAATAGATAGAATGCTGGCCTTGGAGTTGGGAAAACCTGATTTCAAATTCTATTGCAGATACTTCCTTAGTTTTGTGATCCTGGAAAAGTCTCAGTTTCCTCATCTGTAAAATGGGTATAACAATAGCATCCACCTCCCAAAGTCATTGTAAGACTCAAGTAAGATGATATTTGCAAAGTACTTTGTTAACCTTAAAGCACTATATAAATGCTAGCTATGCCACAGTAGCTATGACATTTTCAAAATTAGATCTGTTCACCCAAATTTTAATTTAAAATAAAGTCTCCACAAAGTATCTATTTTTTAAAGTCTTATTGATGGCTTGCCTCCATCCTTAATCTTTTCCTCTCCTGTTCTTCTGTCCATTAACTGTTATTGAAACATGGTTCCCTCTGATGACACAGTCTCCCTTTCCAGTCCTGGCTATATCTTCACTCATTCTCCTTGGTTTACCAGTCAAGGTGGGGAGGTTGTAATATTCCTTGTTCCCTATTGCCACTTCTAGGTTCTTGACCCTTCTTCCATCACTCAATAACCTCTCTTTCTTTGACTTCATGCTATTCATATGCACCACCCAATTAAAATCCTGATGGTTCTTGTCTATAGATTCCCATGCCATTCCCTTTCCTCAGTGAACTCTGTACATAACTCATACTTTTTCTCTCCTCCTCACCTTCTACTAGGAGACTTCAACTTACATACTGGTTTTCCCTCAAACTTCCCAACCACTCAATTCCTCTGCCTACTCCCTTCCCATGCACTCCTCTATCCAACCTCAGCCACACAAGACAATGATCATACCACTAATCTTGCCCTCACCCACAAATGTATCACATCCATGTTCAAGAATTCTGAATTTCCCTGATTTGACCATAACTTAAATGTTTTTCACCTCTTCCTCTGCCTTCTCTTACAAAACTCTTCTCTTCATCTGTACCATAACCTTAATCCCTTGACTCCTTGGCTCTTTTCCTGGTCAACTCCCTTGCACTAGCCACTTTTTCCTCTTTTTCCAACCTTGATCCCTTGGTGAACCAATTGAAATCTATACTATCCTCTTCCTTTTAATCCCCAGCCCCCTTTTCCTGTCTTTGACTATGCTCTGTCAAGTCTCACCCTTCAATCATTTCCAACATTTGCCACCTTTGCTTCTAAATATGTTGAGAAAAAAAGGTGGAAAAAAATCACACAACCATTCTTACTGAGTCCACTACAAATATGTGTTATATAACATCAACTGGGCCCTCGCTGTTGCTAGGCAATCCTACTATACCTCCCTTACCAACTCACCATCCCAGTCTCCACATTAATTCTTCCAAATCTTTTCTCCTCCCATCTTCTCAACTGAGAGTTTTACCTCGTTTTACAGAAAAATTGAGGCCATTTGCCCCAGCAGGTATCTTAAACTCAACATGACCCAAACAGAATTCATTATCTTTCCCTCTAAAACCTTTCACTTCCTACCATGGAGGGCAATACTTTCTTCCCAGTCCCTCAAGGTTATGACCTATGAATTATCCTTGATTTTTCACTATCTCTCAATACCCATTTTGTGGACAAGACCTATCTATTTTATTCTTTCATCTTTTACCTTTTTACCTCTTTCAAGCATGACCTCTTCTCTCTCACTTCCAGCAATTTTATTGCAGCCTAAACCTCACACCTGAATAATTAAAATAGCCTTCTAGTGGGTCTGCCTACCTTGTCTTTTTCCACTCTAATACATCCTTCATTTAGCCAGAAAACAGTTTTCCTAGAGCCTAGGTCCAACTATGTCACTCCCCTACTCAATAAAATTCACTGGCACATTAATACCTTCAAGATTAAATACAAAATGCTTCATTTGGTATTTAAAGACCTTCATAACCTAGCTTCCTCCTACCTTTCTAGTCTTCTTATACTTTCTTGCCAGCCACATACTCTTTGATGCAGTGACACTGGCATCCTTGTTTCACAAACAAAATACTCTACCTCTTGGCTCTGGGCTTTTTCTCTGGCTGTCTTCTATTCCTGGAATGTTCTCTCTCTTTTACACTATTGACCTCCCAGGCTTTCTTTAAGTCTCAACTAAAATTGTTCTTTCTGTAGGAAGTCTTGGAGGCAGCTGGGTGACTTAGGGGATAGAGTTCTGGGAAGCTGGGAAGTTGGGAGTTGGGAAGACTCATCTTCCCGAGTTCATATCTGGTTTCAGACACTTACTTACCTTGGGCAAGTCACTTAATCCTGTTTGCCTCAGTTTCCTCATCTGTGAAATGAGCTACAGAAGGAAATGGCAAACTGTAGTATTTCTACCAATAAAATCCCAAGTGGGGTCACAAAGAGTCAGACACAACCTGGAAATGACTGAACAATAAAAAGGAAATCTTCCTTAATGGCTCTTAATTCTACTGTTTTCCTTCTTTTTTTAAATTTCCAAAGCCACAAGAGTTAAACAATACCAAATGACACAGTAAAAGTGACTGATAGTATATGCAACATCCCAAATCCATATTCTCCCACCTCTCCAACAAAAGGAGGGAGGTGTGTTTTTTTATCTTGTTACTGAGGCCAAAATTGGTCATTATAATGATATGGCATTCAGTGTATTCAATACTATTCTTTTTTATTTATATCATATTATTGTATTCATTGTGATATTTTTCATGGTCCTACTTATATTAATTTATATCATATACAAGATTTTCCACATTTTTTAAAGAATTACTTACATTCACTGTTTCTTATGGAACCATAATATTCATGGCATCCATTATCACCATAATTTGTTTAGTCATTCTGCAGTTGATGGGTACATATTTGTTTTTCATCTTTTTTGCTATCAGAAAACATATTGCCATGAACATTTTGGTACAGATGAGAGCTTTTTTTTTATGACTTTGTCTTCTTTAGATTCTATATCTAGCAGTGAGATTTTTGGGCCAAGGGCTATGAACACTTTACTTATTCTAGATTATTTTCTAGAATAGTTGGTACAAGTTATAATTATACTAACAGTGTATTAGAATGACTATCTTCCTGTAGTTCTTCTAACATGGCTACTTCCGTCCTTTGTCATCCATACCAATCTTCTGAGTATGACGTAAAAACTCAAAGTTGTTTTAATGTGCATTTCTCTTAAGAGTAATGATTTAAAGCAGTCTTTCATATGGTTGATAATAGCCTGCAATTCTTATTTTAGGAACTGTTCGTTAATATTCCTTATCCACAGACCTATTCGAGAATAATTCTTTATCTTACATATTTGTTTTGAGTCATAGATCTTGCATAGCAAACTTTTATTTGAGCAACTGGAAGACAAGCTTTCCCCCCCCCAGTAAACCTTTTATCTTCTTATCTTACTCTCATTGATTTTGTGGAAAAGATTTCAATTCCATATAATGAAAATTGTTTTTAATTTCATGAACTATCTTTTACTTAGATAACAATTATCTCCCTACTTATAGTTCTGAAAGGTACTCTCACTCATTTTTCTCTATTTAAAAATTTGTGGCCTTTTATATTTAGACAAGTGGTTCTTAACCTGGAGTCTGTGAACTTAACAAAATTTTATTTGACAACTATTTCAAAATAATTGTCTTCCTTTGTAATCCTGTGCATTTTACTTTGGCCATTTAAAAACATTGTTATAAGAAGAGATCCATAGACCGTCCCAGATCACCAAAAAGGGGTTCATGATGCAAAAATGGTTAGGGACTTCAGATTTAGTTTGAGTATCAATTTGGAATGAATTTTAGCAGGAGATGCTGCTCTCTGTCTCTCTGCAACGCCCCCTCCTCGCCCAAATTGATTTCTAACTGTCCTAGAAGTTTTTCTCAAATAAGGAATCTTTCTTCAAGGAATGCATGTCATTGTGTTTATCAAACTCGGGGATACTGAGGCTGATCACTTCTGATTCTTCTTTTATCTAATCTGTTTCACAGATTCACTTTTTGATTTTTTAATCAGGACAACACAATTTTAATGATTATTGATTTTTAATACAGTTTGATGCCTAGAAATCCTATACTCCCATCCTTCCCATTGTTTGTCATAATTTTCTTTGGGATTATAGAGTATTTATAGTTCAAAATAAATCTTATTATCTTGTTTAACTCTACACAGCTGTTACTTTGCCTCTGGTCCTTGCTAGTTTGGTATAGTACTAAAACTGTAAGTCACTTTAGGTAAAATAATAATTTTGATTATATTGGTGTAGTATAGCCACAAGGAATAAATATCTCTCCAATTTTAAAATCTTCTTTTCTCTCTATAAAGAGTGTTTTAGGAGGAGCCAAGATGGCGGAGTAGAAAGACTCATGTATGCTAGCTCCGAATCCACAGCCCATAAATTTCCTGTAAAAAGAACTTCCCACAAATTCTGGAGCAGTGGAACCCGCGCAGAAACACACTGGAAGAGATTTCCATTCCAGAGAGCCCTGGAAAGCCGTCCCCGGGGGGCCGTCGCGCTCAGGACAGAGGAGCCCACCCCTGAGTTCCCCTGGCCACGCGACCCCAGAGGAGCAGATCCGAGCAGGCTTCAGGGACGGAATCTCCGGTGGCCGGGAAGGTCTCTCCACCCACAGGCACTCCAGGTCAGTGAGAGAGACTTCTGGGCTGGCAAAGAGGGGAACGGGGTGTCTCCATGGCTTGGGACCCCTCAGGAGGCAGCGGCAGAGGCAGTGGCGGCCAGGACTCCCCAAGCAGGCAGGAGCTCCATTACTGAAGATCTCTGCATAAAGCCCCTGAGGGAACTGAGCCTGGGAGGCAGCCTTGCCCCCACCCCAGCACCAGAACTTAAGCTCACATTAAATAGCAGCCACTCCCTCCACAGAAAGCCCTGAGGCAGGGGAGCAGAATTTGAATCTCAGACCCCAAGCACTACCTGGGCAGATCTAGGTGGGGGTGGACAGGAATCTCAGAAGTCAAGAAACTGGCTGGGAAAATACCCAGAAAAGGGAAGAAAAATAAGACCATAGAAAGCTACTTTCTTGGGGGACAGATGTTCCCGCCTTTCATTTCTGATAACGAGGAACAATTCTTACCATCAGGGAAAGACGTGGATGTTGGGGCTTCTCTATCCCAGACATCTGAGGTGGATGTCCAGTGGGCTCAGGCCATGGAAGAGCTCAAAAAGGATTTTGAAAAGCAAGTTAGACAGGTGGAGGAAAAACTGGGAAGAGAAATGAGAGAGATGGAAGAAAAGCATGAAAAATGGGTCAATACCTTGGTAAAGGAGACCCAAAAAAATGCTGAAGAAAATAACACCTTGAAAAATAGGCTCACTTAATTGGCAAAGGAGGTTCAAAAAGCCAATGAGGAGAAGAAAGCTTTCAAAAGCAGAATTAGCCAAATGGAAAAAGAGGTTCAAAAGCTCACTGAAGAGAACAGTCCTCTCAAAATTAGAATGGAACAGTTGGAGGCTAATGACTTTCTGAGAAACCAAGAAATCACCAAACAAAACCAAAAGAATGAAAAAATGGAAGAGAATGTGAAATATCTCATGGGAAAAACAACTGACCTGGAAAATAGATCCAGGAGAGACAATTTAAAAGTTATGGGACTACCTGAAAGTCATGATCAAAAAAAGAGCCTAGACATCATCTTCCTTGAAATTATCAAGGAAAACTGCCCTGATATTCTACAACCAGAGGGCAAAATAAGTATTGAAATAATTCATCGATCACCACCTGAAAGAGATCCAAAAAGAGAAACTCCTAGGAACATTGTGGCCAAATTCCAGAGTTCCCAGGTCAAGGAGAAAATATTGCAAGCAGCTAGAAAGAAACAATTCCAGTATTGTGGAAATACAATCAGGATAACTCAAGATCTAGCAGCTTCTACATTAAGGGATTGAAGGGTGTGCAATAGGATATTCCAGAAGTCAAAGGAACTAGGACTCAAACCAAGAATCACCTACCCAGCAAAACTGAGTCTAATACTTCAGGGGAAAAGATGGTCTTTCAATGAAACAGAGGAAAAGACCAGAACTGAAAAGAAAATTTGACTTTCAAACACAAGAATGAGAAGAAGCATAAAAAAGTAAACAGCAAAGAGAAGTCATAAGGGACTTACCAAAGGTGAACTGTTTACATTCCTACATGGAAAGGCAATATTTGTAACTCTTAAAACTTTTCAGTATCTGGGTAGTTGGTGGGACCACACACAGATGTACACACACACACGCACACCCACACATGTACATGCATGCATGCACACACACATACACACATGCACACACATACAGAGACAGAGAGCACAGAGTGAATTGAATAGGATGGGACCATATCTTAAAAGAAATTAAGGTAATTGGTGAGAGAGAAAGGTAGTGGGAGGAAAGAGGTGAAATGGAATGGGGTAAATTATATCTCATTCAAGAGGCAAGCAGGAGACTTTTTAGTGGAGGGAAAAAGAGGAGAGTTGAGAAAAAAACATGAAGTTTACTCTCATCACATTCGACTAAAGGAAGGAGTAAAATGCACACTCATTTTGGTATGAAAACCTATCTTACAGTACAAGAAAGTGGGGGAGAAGGAGATAAGCAGGGAGGGAGGGATGATGGAAGGGAGGGCAATGGGAGAAGGGAGCAATTTGAAGTCAACACTCGGGGAGGGACAGGATCAAAAGACAGAATAGAAGCAATGTGGGGCAGGATAGGATGGAGGGATATACAGTTAGTCTTACACAACACGACTGTTATTGAAGTCATTTGCAAAACTACACAGGCCTGTATTGAATTGCCTGCCTTCCCAAAGGGAATAGGTGGGGAGGGAGGGATAGGGAGAATTTGGAACTCAAAGTTTTAGGAACAACTGTCGAGTATTGTTGTTGCTACTAGGAAATAAGAAATACAGTTAATGGGGAATAGAAAGTCATCTGGCCCTACAGGACAAAAGAGAAGATGGGGACAAGAGAAGGGAGGGATGATAGAAGAGAGGGCAGATTGGTGATAGGGAAAATTAGAATGATCGGTGTATTGGGGTGGGGCGAGGGGATAAATGGGGAGAAAATTTGGAACCCAAAATTTTGTGAAAATAAATGTAAAAAGTTAAATAAATAAATTTATATTAAAAAAATAAATAAAAATACAGGTAATATAAAAACAAAAGCTATCAATAAAAATGATTTCCTTAAAAAAAAGAGTGTTTTAAATTGTATCTACATGTATTTAATGTCTTAATAGCTTGGATTCTGGATATTATATGTGTTGATGTTGCTTATTTTGAATGGTATTTATCATTCCATCATTTCCTGAAAGTGTTTGTTATTTCACTATAAAAATACCGATACTGATGGTTTATTTATTTTGTGTCTTATTGTTTACTGAGGCTACTGCTATTATTCTCCATTTCTTTATTGATTCTTTGGGATTTTCTAAATAAAGTAGCATGTCATCTACATACAGAGGTAATTTAATTCCCTCTAATAATTTTTATACCTTTAATTTCTCTTATAAGTGCTATTACTGGTTTTTTTTCTGTTATAACTGACACATAATAGTGGGGGAAAGGGAGTATTCTTTTTTGCCTCTGCATTTATTGGACAAATTTTTGTATTTCTTTATTGCAAACAATATTCAATTAATCATATTCAACATTACCCTTTTATGTCTATGCTTTTTGAGATCCTTAGCATGAACAAGAGGCATTTTATCAAAAGCTTTTTCTTCATCTATTGATAAAATCATGTGATTTTGATTGTTTTTGTTTTTAGTAGATTAAAATTTTAATTGTTTTCTTCATTACTTTTTTTATTAATTTTATTTATTTTCACTGTTCTACAATCACTACCATATAACTTAGATTTTTTTCCCTTCCTCCCCCCTCTTTTATCCCTCCCTCCCTGAGACAGCATACAGTTTTATATAGGTTCTATATATACATTCCTATTAAATACATTTTCACTGTAGTCATGCTGTGTAGAAGAATTAAAATGAATGGGAGAAATCATATAACAAACCAAAACGTTATACAAAAGAAAATGATCTGCTACATTCTGCAATTGAATTCCATAGTACTTTCTCTGGAAGTGGAAGGCATTTCGCATTAAAAGATCACTGGGAATTTTTTTAAGTCCTTGCATTGTAATGAAGTTCCAAGTCTACCAGAAAAAATCGTCACACACTGTGGTTGTTGCTGTGCACAAAGTGCTCCTTTTGCTCAGCATCATATCATATGTCTTCCCAGGCCTCTCTGAAGTATTCCTGTTCATAATTTCTTATAGCATAATAGTATTCCATTACATTCATATACCACAGTTTATTCAGTCATTCCCCAATTGATGGGCATCCCCTTTGATTTCCAGTTTTTGACCACCACAGAGAGTGCTTGTATAAATATTTTTGTACATGTGGGACCCTTTCTCATTTTTATGATACCTTGGGGATACAGTCCTAGAAGCAATATTGTCAGGTCAAAGGGTATGCACATTTTTGTAGCCCTATGGGCATAGTTCCAAATTGCTCTCCAGAATGATTGGATCAGCTCACAGCTCCACCAACAGTGAATTAATGTTTCAACTCTCGCACATCCTCTCCAACATTTATCATTTTCCTGTTCTGTCATGTTTGCCAATCTGATAAGTGTGATGTGGTACCACAGAGTTGTTTTGATTTGCATCTGTAATCATGATTTAGAGCATTTTTTCACATGACTATAGATATCTTTAATTTCTTCCTCAGAAAACTGCTTGTTTATATTTTTGACCATTTATCAATTGGGGAATGACTTGTATTCTTGTATATTTGCCTTAATTCTCTATATATTTTAGAAATGAGGCCTTTATCTCAGACACCAGCTGCAAAAATTCTTTCCTAGTTTTCTGCATCCCTCTGAATCTTGGTTGCATTGAGTTTGTGCAAAAACTTTTCAGTTTAATGTAATCAAAATTATCCATCTTGTACTTCATAATGCTTTCTGTCTCTTTAGTCAAATATTCTTCCCTTTTCCATAAATTTGATAAATACACTATTCCTTGCTCCACCAATTTGTCATAGTATCAATCTTGTTTTCTTCATTTTGAGCCATCCTTGCATTCCTGGTCTTTAGGCAGCTCTATTTATGAAGACCTATGTTCCCTTTGAATGTGAGTGTATCCAGACTTTTCTCTTTCCTGGATAACTCAATTCCTAATGCTTATTTCAATATTAATATGCTTCTTCATATTGCTCCCATACATAAACTGCATAGAATTAATCATACCAACTTTGTACCCCTCAAGAAATTATATATATATACACACACATATATATGCGTATATATAAAATATATGTATATACACATATAGTATGCATATATGCCCATGTATGTGTGTGTATGTGTGCCCCTGTTTTTCTTAATTATTTGAGGTGTTGAATGAATGACTTTCAAAGTAAGATAATAGGTGTATTTCCATGAAGCTCAGCATTAAAAGATGAACTCTAAAATCCATACCGAGAAAATAACATCTGAAACCTATGAACCTGGAGGAGTCTACTGGGTCCCAAAACCAACAAGAAGTATATAGAATTTTAAAATCTTATGATTACAATATTTTAATTTAATGTCATCTTAAACTTATTAAACCCTGTTCTAACTTTCTGTTTTTCAATTTAAGTAGATCATATTCACTACACATCATAAATTAGCAGTAGTGTCTTCATAATATTATCAATTTAGAGCTGAATTAGAACTTAGATTGAAGATCACCCACACCAACCCCTTCATTTTAAGGATAAGGACAATGAAGCAAAGAGAGGTGAAATGATTTGCCCAAAGTCAGGTAAGTAAAGGTAAATGGCAAAGGTGGGAATCTCCATCTAGTTCTCTGACTTTAAATTCAGAACCTCTGAGTTCAGATGCAGTTCCACTGTACCACTCTGCTTAGGTATGTTATCTATAGGCCATTATTTTCCTAAGCTAGCAAAACTCTCATTTGTTTATGAACAGTAATAACTATGTTATTTAACTTATTTCCACAGAATTAAAGTTAGCGATCTAAAATTTTCTATGAACAGTGAACTTTAAGGAAGCCAAATACCATTCCTCTCCATATTTATTGAATATTTGCCATATATTCAGAACCATATAAAAACTTGTATACACTCTAATTCCAATTTTTCCTATTTAGATTTTTCTCTAACATCCTCCATGACAGTTGGGAACACCTTTGTTAAGTGTACATGCCTTTGTTTTATATTTTGCTTCATAACAATAAAAGGATACTTGAATAAATTATCTGTCATTGCATCATTCTAGGAATATTATATGATTTTAACATATGCATCAGAGACAACTTGTTGGAAGAGAACCTTTAAGGCTGTATTCTGCTTCACTAAATATTGAAATAATATAAAAATAATTATCAAGGATGTGAATAAGTAGAAAAAGATATTGGATCCAGGTCGCATAGTGAGAGGTAAGGATAACAGACGGATAGCTCAATTGCAGTGGTACTTGGAAAACTACATTTGCATTCGTATCTATGAAATATTAAAAGACTCAGAGGAAGGACTCTAGCATAGTGGGTAGATCATGGAATGTTCATGGAAGAAAATGGACAAGAATCACAATGGATAAGAAGACATAGACAGATTGCAATTTACACCTATGTAAAGAATATTCATGCGATCATGGATCTCATCTTCAGTAAGGTCATTCATAGCTCTCTTGAAACATTAAAACTTATTTTCATTTGGAAAGGTTAGTATTTAAAGTCTTAATGTAGAAAAAATATAAATCACTAAATAAAATTATGTTAAGAGAGCGGGGTAGGAGTAGGGTAAAGTAGCAAGTATGAAGTGGTGTAGTGTATCAGTGATCAGAATGATTTGAAAGGGTGAATACAGTAAAAGTGAAGGTGGAAAGGTGGAAAGATTGAGTAGCCTGGAAGGGATAGTTAATTGTTCTGTTTTCCTTGTTGAGATTCTTGGATTTTTACCCCTTGTACCTTTATTGTGGTGAGTATGGGATATACATATTTGTTTTTTAAAGGTTGAGACTTGTTCTCTTTCAGGGCTTAGAAACTCCTTTTATCAGATTTAGGTGATATGATATGAATGAATGAATGAATGAATGAATGAATGAATGAATGAAAGAATGAATGAATGAATTCAATTATGCGCATGGCACTATGATAGTTGCTGAGGATACAAAAAACAAAAATAGTTTCTATCTTCCTAGAGTTTATGTTGTACCAAGGGACAGAGCACCCAACCAGATAAGATAATTTGAGGAGTGGGAGAGCGCTAGGAACTTGAGAAAGAAAATTCCACTGGTGAGGGAAGACCTAAACTAAGCCTTAAGGGAAGCTGAGGATTTGAAGAGGCAGGGATGAAGAGAGAGTACATTCTAGTTACGGAGGACAGCCTATATGTGGCGATGAGATTATTTTCCTGATTGAGCCTAGGGCTGCCCACTGCATTATTCTGCCTAAGTTTATTAGTCTGCCATCCCCAGAGAAGGGCTGCTCAGAGTGACTATGGGGATGCATCAAGGAGAAAATGTTATTTTGGTTGTCTACCCCTTAAGCTATAAGTAACCTGAGATACAGTCTTTGTATTCAATGTTGAAAATGCCTAACTCATGGTGGGAGATGGTAGTAGCAATGATAGTAACTAAGATGGTGGTGATGATGGTGCCACCGATGGACACACCAGGATCTACAGTTTTCCCACTATCTGTTTCCTTTTCTTCTAAACTGAATGCTTGATAAGCTTATTCTGTTAAATCAGCTGGTCTTAGGTGAAGGAATTATCAGTCATCCCTCAGGTTCCAAATCCACTCAGCTGAATAAATCCCCATAGAGGCAAGTAGCCTTTAGAAAACCCGAGTTAGAGCTAATTGGGTTGTATTGTATATAAGTAATTTAGATGAGGTATTGAAAACAAAATTTTAGAGTTTACAGAAGATACTAAAACTGGAGGCAGAGCAAATAATGAGGAACAAAACAATCAGACTCCAAAGGCTTTGGATTGTATAAGTAATTGGATCAGCAGATGGCAAATGCGGTTCAGTACAGGAAAATGTAAAATAGTCTTGGAGCAAAAGAAACAAACTAAAAAATAGGCGCTAAATGGAACAATCATCCAGAACACTGACCAGGAAACAGAAAGGAGGGGTTATTGTAAAAAATAAATCATCGAAACTCCTAGCTTATGGCAAATTCTCTTGTTTTAGGATCATATCAGAATTAATGTTCATGCATAGCATCCAAGGCAGTTACTTACTGCACCCTATGGGGACTGGCAGGATGCTTCCAACATCAAACATTTCAGCAAATCCTATATAGCCACTTAAGAAAAATATTCTTCACAATGTTGTTTCCTTGCATCCAAATTCCTTATCTTTATCACAGTCAGTGACTTCAGTGCTTTTAATTTTTTTCCTCATTTGCCAAATGTTTAAGTTGTGCTGATTATTCAGGATCTCCTTTTTGCATATTCTTGGGAAAATTATTAGTAAGATTTAAAAGTTATTTCACTACAGAATATCTTCTCCCCATATCGTGGCCCTCCACTCAAGAAGACCATTGGAGGTGTATGATATAAGGGCCCTGCACCTTTGCTCCATGTTCTTCAGAATGACGTGCTTTTCTGGTGGAAAAAAAGCAATAGCAGCTGGTAGGGAAGGGACAAAAGGAAGGGAATAAGAATTTATTAAGTCAATAATTTATTAAGTACCTACTATGCCAAGTACTCTAAGATATTATCTAATTTAATATTCCAAATGACCCTGGGAGGTAGGAGCTGATATGATTCTCATTTTATATTTGAAGAAACAGAGGCAGCCAGACATTATTGACTTTCCTAAGCTAATGTCAGAGGCTGAGTTTGAACTCCTCTTCCTGATTTTAGGTCCTACATTCTACCCCCTGCACCACATAGCTAGTGGCCAAGGATAATCTCTGCCTTGCTCTTAGCCTTCTCTTCCAGTGGTGGTTTTCTTGCCCCTCTCTAAGCCTGGAGAAATGTGATCAGTTTCTAGACAGTTGGAGCCAATGATGTATTCAAGTTCCTCCCCATTCTGGGTCATTCTCCACTTAGTTGTCAAATTGATCTTTCTTAAACATAGCTCTGACGCTGTCACCACCACCCCCATTCAATAAACTACAGCAACTCTGCATTGGCTCCCACCATGTACTCTACCATTAATTCAGTGACACCTGCAACCTTGTTCTTCCAACATGAATTCTCCCTGGCTGTCCTTCATATCCGTAACTCTTTCTCTCCTCATCTTTATTTCCCAGACTTCACTCAGATCTCAGCTAAGGTCCCACTTCTGCAGAAAAGCCTATCCCAGTTGGCCTTAATCTTAGTGCCTTCTTTATGAGATCATCTCTGATTTACTCTGTTTAGAGCTTGCTTGTACATAGCTACTTGTACATGTCTTGTCCATTACATGGTAAGCTTCTTGAGAGCAGAGACTGATTTTGGCCCTTTGTATTTTCAGTGCTTGGCACAGTGCCTGGCATGGAGTCAGCTCTTAATGAATGCTTGTTGACTGATCACCTGGAAAAGAACTTTGGAAAAAATTCTGGAAAAGATGTTACGGGATACTGAGGCAAGATATCACACAAACCAACACAGATTGGATGCTTTTGTACATGTTAGGCAATGAAGACCTTTCTTAGTCATTCAGGATCTAGTTACATAATTCAGCAGCTCCAACTACTTGGAGTTCACGTTTAATCTGTGTTGCAGCTGCTATTGTTGAAGAACATCTTTTATTAATATAACATGATTTTTCCCCAAATGGTTTCTCATTTGCCTGTGATGCTCAGAGATATCTCTGACAGTCAGTAATGTCTCTAATAACTGGATTTCTGTGTCTTGGGATTTTCTTTACTAATTGTTAAACCATCGGACCAATTACCAAACAATTAATCGCATTTTGGCATTAAGTACATGAACCAACCAGATGGACATTTTTAATTTTTCAATTTTTTTAGTTGCCTTCATGGTCAAATCCAAATATCTATATGATAATAGAGCAGAAGCAGATCTTCCAATGGTTGAATCAGTTAGCTGCAGAGTTCCAATTTAAGCCAAATGATATTAAAAAAAAAAAATAACCTCAGATCTAGAGCAGGAAGAGTTCGTAGAAGCCATCTAGTCTACCTTTCTCCTCCTCACTTGATACATGAGAAGAGTTAAGTTACTTTTCAAGGTCACACAAGTAGTAGACATCAGAGATGTGATTTGAATCCAAGTCCATTATTTCCAGAATCAATGCTCTTTTGACTCTATCATACCTCTAATATTTATTACTATAGGAACCGTTCCCAAAATTCACTTGGAATTCTAAATCTTGGGTTTAGATTCTGAGTCTGTTACTAATTCTCTGTGTGACCTTGGTCAAGTCATTTCCCCTCTATGGAATTGCTGTTTCATCTAAGGGAGTTAAACTAGATGATACATAATAGTTTTATTTTTTTAATCCCAATGTCTATGATTCTTTCTTTAACTCTACTACTAATTGGTATGAAAACATAGTAAATTGTTTTCCTTCTTTTTTTTAAATGCTAGCAGTAGAAGGTCACTAACTTTTTCTCATGCTTTGACTACCCCTAGGGAGTCACACTTCTGAATTACATTCTCCAGTGTTTAGATCTAATAGAGGACCCTATGGTCACAACAGTCAACTTCAGCTTTTGTTACTAAGACTGAAAATGCCTTCCATTAGCATGACATGCACATGATAATAGCCCTCTCATCTAGTGAGCTTCTTTTACCATCTGCAGAAAATAAAACTGAAGTCTGTTTACAAATCATAGTGATTTCGCTGAGCAAACTACCCTGCAAAATCAATTGATCTCAAGAATATTTAAATTTTTCAATAGCCTTTTTCTTACTGAAATCCTTTATTATCCAGGAAGCCTCGGCTGGAGTGTATCGGTTGGATGAATTAAACAATGATAAGCTTTGAAAAGTATAAATAAGCTAAGCTGGGAGATCTGAAGGAAATTGTGCTATGAGATGAGATTTAGCACAAAGGTAAGTAAGAGAGGTTGTGCCTATTTTATTCTGCTCTGGTATTTTGCCTATGGGCCTCTCTTTGGAACATGGTTACCATGTAATTAGTTGAGCAATAAGTTAGGTGTTTAAAAATATTTTTTCAGGTGCTTTTTTGTATTCATGGTAGCTTCTCAACACCAAAAATCAATCTCAATCAAAGCTGCAACTGAGTTTATCATAAATTATCATGAAAAGGTTTTCTACTGAGTAGATGGTTAATTACTATCTAATTTGAATAATTTTGCATATTAATGAGAAATGAATGAAAATCATTTTTAGATTTTTAACTTCAGCTGAGAAACCCATGGAGATAATGGCCCCCTTTTAAGATGCATGTGATCCTGCTACTAAAGGAGAATGAATTTTTTTTTCATTTACCAACTGGTTTTAAATTGATTAATGGATTAGTGTTTTTGTCATTAATAAACTATATCCAAATGAAAGACAACTTCATTCTTTGACTCAGTAGCCTCTAGCCAGCTGTCAAAAAAGGGAAATGGAAAACAAATGAAGTTTGCTTGGGAAATAGACAACCTTGCACAGTCCTTCAGAAGTGCTGAATCTATGGAGGTATAGATTTTGATTGTGAATGCATATCTGCAACCTATACATTTTTAGAGGATGCATAGTTATATATATAAATATGTAGTGTGTGTATGCATGTGTCTGTGAGTGTAGCTAATATGCATATTGACAGGGAGTGGACTCTAGAATGAGAGCTATCATGGTAGTGTTCAATTTGAAAATGTGACTGACAGCGGCCTCAGGCTTCAGGAATTATTGCAGCCTAGAAGTCGAATGTCACTTTTAAAAGCCTTCCTAGAAACCTTTCTCTTCATTGCAAACCAAGAATAGCAGTTAATACGATTTTATATCTATTATTTTTTATCTTAAGGATAAATAAAGAAACTTTTTACTGACTCACTGCTATCTTGTATTTTTGTGTCTCCTTCCCATTCTTTATTTTGTGCTTGATAGATGTTGTCTCTTTCTAGGAGATCTTTTTGCTACCTCCACTGTCCTCAAAAGGAAAAAAAAAATCTAAGCAGTGAATCTAATGGGATTCCAGAGTTAGAGGAGCTCAGCTCAAATTTCACGTCTATTCCACCTCTAATGCTATCTACCTGTATGACTTTGTCACTTAGCCTCCATTGGCTTCAGTTTCCTCATTTGTCAAATGAGGAGTTTGGGGTAGGTGTTCCCTGAGTTCCTTTTCCAATACTAGATCTATGATGTTATGAATAGAAAGGTCTAATTCATTCTGCCTAGGATTTGTTCACAGAGTCATGCATTTCAGCCCTGATGAACTGGCACCTTTCAACCAATTCACATCGATTCTTGAGATCCACATGAGGTTTTATAAGTGTTACGGTGAAGCTGTTTTGGGGAGTACTGTATGCAACTGTGTTCAAAACTACTTTCTGAGTTTCCAGTCTCTAAGATTTGGGAATTTTCTATGGGTAAGATCTTTTGGTGATTGGTGAATCCCACTTGTATAAAGATATCTTATTCTCAACTCTACTTTCCAGGTATTTAACTAAGTTTCACTGCAGGACTTGTGCAAAGCCTCCAGAACATTTGCCTGATGGGACAAAGAGAAGATAGGAGGGGAAAGAAGAGAAGCCTTTGTCCCTTTGACCCTAGGAATGCATGTTTCATGATGCAAAGGAAATTGAAGACATGCATGCCTATTGAAGGGGTTGGTCGGAGGTACTCAGACTTACAAAGATCTGTTTTTACCTCCATGACCATGAATACTTTGGATAGGTCACAAAGAAGAATTTCTCCAATATAAATGGTACAGATCTTTAAAGGATCACTGGTATAAAAAATCACAGGGAAATTATGGAAAATTACTTAGTGGTAAGAGGCAAGCCATTTTACAAAGAAGGAAAAAAAATGATGTTTCCAATTGAGCCATATGCCAGAGTAACTTTCAGTATAAGACATGAACTATATTTTAAAAGCACAAAGTAGGAATATTTTTTTTTTAAATTATGGAATCAGGAGTGGCATTAGCATGAGCTGTCCACTCCCCCACTCCTCCTTCTGGTCTCTCCCAGTCTCTTTTGCCAAGGAACTGAGAATGAATGGTTAAGAGCCAAGGAAATGGAAAAGAAGACAAAATAAAGCTGGGTAAATTTTGGCGGAATTTTAGCCTTAACATACTGCACAAAGTTCTCCAATATATTTAAATAGTCCTGTGTCATCAGTTGGTGGCTTTTCCTTTCGACATTTTGTGATATATTTTGTTTTTCCCTAATTAAGCTTCACATGCTGGAATTAATTACTGCAGGAGAGTTGAAATCTGGTGGTCTAATTTTCAACTTCAGTTAATAGGGCTCAAAGTATACAGTCACCTCTGCAATCACTTAGCCTCCCAAATCATATTGCTTAGTCTACACAGAACTCAGTCCATCCATATCACAAACAAATAGGACATGGATAGATGTGATGATGAAACACTACAACTAATTTTCTTAGAGGGCCCTGGGAACCTGCTCGTTTTTAATAGTCACATGTATCATATCCCATAAGAAGTGGAAGGGAGCCTACTAGTCTCAAGAAAGCATTTGAAATCATCCCACCTTCTCCTCTTTCCCTCCCCCATCAGTCGCATTTTAAGATTGAGCCAAAGGCAATTCTTTATAAAAAAAGATGTAAGAATTTTCAGAATAAAATAGAAAAGAGGAAGTACAGGGAGCTATCATGGACTAGGTATGAAATACTTAGATTACTGTTGTTCAAAATTAAATTCTATAGGAGTTTAAAATAGCTGACTAAGGACAAAGGTATACAAGTAAGTTGGTGGGAGGAAATATGGCAATGAAGTAGTAAAAACAATCCCCCCACCCCCAGTAGCCTGTAAAATCAACATTAATAGTATTGAAGAGACATCCCTGAAAGATGGGTTCTATGTTAAGTGTGGAAATCGAAGAGTATTCATTTCAAAAAGGGAATAGTTTACAGAAACCAAGGGGAAGAAGAGCAGATGAAAATTGGAACCTGACCTATATGTCTCTTAAATGTATCCTTTTTTCCCCTTCTTGTCACCCCCTTGTCCCACCTTCTTTCTCTGACTAGAACTTTTAGGCATTAAAGCTTACCTTTAAGTACTCATCTGGTCAAAGTATGATGCTTTTAGCAACAATAATAATAGCTAGCATCTATTAAGGTTTAAAGTTTACAAATCTACACAATCTACATTAAAGCATAGATGACCCCTAGATTTGAGTCCATCAGGGTGTATTTATAAAAAACATCCTTTCAACCTAAATGAATCTCTACCTACTTTCAAGCAAATGACTCGCAGCCTATTCCAGCCACTCCTTCTTGACTGCCCCTGGGAACTGGTTACAGAGGAATATAGAGGGATAGGGTAGGGTGGGGAGAGCGCAACAAAGACATTATCATTTGCTTTGGGAAAGAGTGTTGAGTTGGTAAAGAGAGAATATCTGGTGGGACCTGGGTGGGGAGAGTACCCTGCCACATGGTGTTTCTAGCAGACCAGCTCTGGGGCTTCTAAAGTCACAATCCAATTGGGGCTAAACTCAAAGATTTTGTTTTGAGATTTTTGGTGCAATCACCTGATTTTCTCAGTATAAGTTTTCACTAGTACCTCCTAAAGTATCTACACTGTACCTTGATTTCAAAATAGTGATTGGTCCTCTTTAAGAACAAAGGGTAACAACCAGCTATAAGCAGTGTAGGGTATGTTCAGGGAAGACTAGAACCTCTGGTGTGAGGGCTGCTTTCTACTTTTGGTGTCCACGTGATTCATCTAACTTCCATCTGTGGCTCCAAGCCACCAGCAACCACAACCTGGTAAATTTTTTCCCCAGATAGGCTAACCCAGGCTGACGGTTCACTGAGTTGGAGGATCTCTACCTCAAGCATGTGAAGACTTCCATTGGAGGAATGGGCAGATGAGAACAATTTGTTCCAACAAATATGATGGCAGCTGAAGCAGGCACTGTGGAGAGCTTAGAGCTTGGTTAGACATCTAAGCTGCCAAGGTCATCCACTACATTCTGAGCCTTCACCAGTTCTCTTGACTTTTGTCGTGCTAGTAGATTTGGATGACTCTGGAAGAGAGAGTGAGGTTGACAACTTTGCATAACTCTGACTCACTTAAATTCAATTTATGCACAAATCTAAAGACATTACCCACACTTTTTTACCATTTTTATCTACCTTAAAGCCCTGTGGAGAGTGGCAAGCGATGAAGCAGCAGGCACAGATACATTGGGAGCCACAGTCACAACCCTGCACAAGGGTGGCCCAAGCCATGGGGTCATCTTCTCACTGGACTGAAGCAGCACTGAGGTTTGGCAGCCTCCTGAGTATCCGAGCAACCTTTTTGAAGGACTGCAGTGCTCACTTCTTAGGGCAAGAAAAGGCTAGAAAAGGTGCCCTAAACATTGTTCTCTTCAAAAACAAAGGATGATGACCAACTCATCATAAGAACACTCCATACGTTGTTCTTTTTTTGGTGGATATGGGTTAGGGGAGTGGTACTGCATTAATCATGGTTGTAAATAGGAGTTTATGGTATGATCTATATGGTCAGCAATTTCTGGCTACCATTACTAATCAGGAGAGGAGAAGACAGTGGGGAGGGAGAGAAAAGCTGTTTGTGCCAGGCACTGTGCTATGCACTTGACAAATGTTATCATACTTGATCCTCCCAATAGCCTCTTTAGACAATCATGTTTTATTTTTTTTTGACAATCACTGCCCACCACTCCCCTTTTCTGCTTCTAGTAAATGTGGTCATCTGTTTTTATGATTTTTTTTTTCAGCTTTCACACTGTATTCTCCGATCTCTCTGAGGATGAGTGTAGCTAATGGACACATTTTTTAAAAAAATTATTTCCTCAGAGCCCTTTAAATATACATTTACTTGAACTGACAAATTCTGGTGCTTGGATTCTGTGCTTTCTTAGATAAATTATGTGCTTCTCTGTGCCTAATTTCAGCAAACACCATCAAGACAACAGCATTTAAGCAATCTTCAGAGCTAACACTGGTAACTGTTTACAAAATATTCTCAGGTTATGTTGTAAGGCCTAAAGTGATATAACACATAATATATACATGTTTACTACCTATCTACTTATATACATACATATATGTGTATATGTTGTTTAATATTTTAATATCTATATGTTGTAATGTTTTACTGCTTAGTACTTTCATATATTTTTGATTATTTGATTTTGAATTATCTAATCATTTGTTTCTAGAGAAGAAAATCTTGAAAAGGCTGTAAGAATTAAAAAAAAAATTCTAACTTTTTCCTGATTATCTAAGAATGTTTAGCTGGTCTAGTTTTGCAGATCAGTAGCATACACATACTTATATTAACTTGTACCTTTTAGGTATGAAATTCTTGAAATCAAAGTAGTCAACAGTAAACATCCAAATACAGCTGCAGTTTTAAATATTTTATAATCCAATCAAATTGTTTGAGCAGTAAATGCATTTAAATGCTGTTATGGAATCCCCTCCAGACTTTTAAAAATGGTTACTCCGTGCTTAGGATTGCTATTTATGAAATTCATAGTGGATGACATTAAAAAAAAGAAGAGTGTTTGACTGCTTAGAGAGCCATGTTTCCTTAGGTGTCTCAACATAGTTTATACTTTTCAGGATTAACTTTTAAAGGGAGTGAAGTGTAGATTACACTTTTATTAATGAATACATATACTTAGTATTGCTTCTGGAGTTATAATGACCTGATATATATATATATTTTACCTGAGACATTTAGAATTCTTTCTGCCCTTAGTGAAAAATAGGGGAATTTTAGATTTGAGAAGGTTCTTTGAAAATATCTAGTTGCAAGCGATGCCCAAGAGTATGTGGGTAAATGTTTAACAATTGACTTGGGCCAGGGGAGATGGGTTTATTCAAGACACATTTTAAAATTTAATCTGTGTTATTAACGATTTTCTTCCATTGCTTTGTTCATTCTAGACAATCAGCAAAACAATAAATCAGGCCCTTGTTTGTACTGTTTGCTGATTTCTGAGGTGTAAACGCTCACGCTGAAAATTTAACAATCTGCCCAGCTGGCTCCAGCACAAGCTCCCTGCCAAGAATTCCCCACTACAACATCCCCAACAAGTGGTCATCCAACCTTTACTTAAAAACATCCAAGGAGGAAGACCCCATTACTTTTCAGAGAGCCCATTAATATTTTTTTCCTAAAGAAATAAGCTACATAGAATGAAGCCAGGTGGAAAAATGCATTTCACAAAGATGCAAAACAGAATTGTACTTGAAGTCAAAGAACTGAATTCTAGTCCTGGCTCCCACAGCTTACCAAAGAGTGTCCACTTCACTTTTCTGGGTCAGAGGCAGGGAACTTGTGGCCTTGCGTCCGCATGTGATTTTCTAGGTCCTCAAGTGTGGCCCCTTTGAATCCAAACTTTACAGAACAAATCCACTTAATAAAAGGATTTGTTCTATAAAACTTGGACTTAGTCAAAAGGCTGCACCCAAAGATGTAGAAGGCCACAGGTTCCCCATCCCTCCCTCTGGGTCTGAATTTCTTCACCTTCTAAATGAGGGCCATGACGCTGACCCTGCTTCCACCTACCCTGTCCCTCTCCCTCAAAAAGCTGTTGTAAGAATCAAATAAGATGAAATATGTGAAAGCATTTTGAGAAAAACGTTGCTGAGGCAAATAAAATGTTACCATTGTTAATGCTACTGCCCAGAACAATGTGGTATTTTCTGGCTAAGGAAAGAAGCTTATTTAAATTTAAGTCACCCCTTT
The DNA here is from genome assembly GCA_023548195.1 of Bettongia penicillata ogilbyi. NCBI lineage: Eukaryota > Metazoa > Chordata > Mammalia > Diprotodontia > Potoroidae > Bettongia > Bettongia penicillata. The sequence goes on along the minus strand of JAJHZJ010000164.1, from coordinate 1,283,487 downwards.
CTACCAAGAAAGCATGATGACTCCTTCAAGTGAGGTCTGAGTAAAAATTCTGGACTAAATGAGGTTATATGATTGCATTTGCTTTTTAATCAATGTAGCTTGTGGATAAGCAGATGTCAGTTTTCAGGAGGAAAAATTCTTCAACTTTTCAATCTACTGAAACTTAAAGAGGAGAAAGGAAAAAAAAAACTACTTTCATAGGAAACAAAGAAGGATTAAAAGTGCTGTTGATTTTGGATTCAGTTGACCTAAGTGCATTTTAAAGAAACATCGCCAATTTCATATGAAATCTGAAGACTGAAGCAAGCATATTGATATTTACTATTTTTTGTTTGCTTCTACAATATAAACATTTCAATCACTGTTACTATGACTACATTTTAATATGGCCCAGCACTCCTGCCACGTAGAATAACCTAAACCCTTCCTCCCCATACATATTTCTCCCTACTGAATTCTGTTCAGTATATATTTATTAGACACTAGTTTGTCATAGAAATGACAGCTAAGAAGCATTTATATAGAGCCTTCTGTGTGCCAGGCACTGTGCTAAGTGTTTTACAATTATTATCTCATTAGAATCTCATGACAACCCTGGGAGGTGGGTTATTATCCCCCATTTTACCAATGAGGAAGCTGAGGCAAAAAGAGCTTAAGTGATTTGCCCAGCATTACTCAGCCAGCAAGTGACTGAAGCTGGATTTGAATGCCGGTTTTTCTGACTGCAGGCCCATCAGCTTGCTGCCCCAATAAACATTTAGTAAACTGTTGTGTTGTGTTTGTCTTCCGATCTCGAAGAGGACCGTAACATCAACTTGATGACATGACTTGCACTTGACTTTGATTTGAGTGAGGGAGGCCTGTGCAAGGTCACCAACGTTGTTTTCTTCTCCTCAGTCATCTGGGTCTAGTGGCCTGATATTCATCAGGGTGGCTAGAGATGACCTAGATGCAATGTGAGACCCTGGCCCTTTCAGGCTAAGGTCTTATCACTTCTCACTTTGAGTGAGATACACCCATTCAATGAATAGGTGGTTACTCTAGGGTTGGCCCCTTTAATGAAAAAAAAAAAAAATCAAACTGGGAGGGGAAGACCCTCAGGGTTCCTGGGTAAAAGAGAAGCAATTACTATTTAGTATTCATCCTTTCTGTGCTAGGTGGGTGGGAACTTGTTGTCCAGTCTATGAGCTCCAGAGTGAATTGGGTTTGAAAACCCAGAAGAAAAAAGGGGGAAGGTACACTTAGTAAGTCCTTCCTATGTGTGAGGTACTGTGCTAAGCACAGGGTTAAAAAATAATGGCAAAAGACAATCCCTTCCCTGCTCAAGGAGGTCATAATTTAATGGGGAAAGACAATACATAAAAAGGAAGATGGATGGGCAGTGGGCAAGGGTATGATGAAGTCCGGAGGAGGACTGCAACCAAACGGGAAATAATGAGATGATTACATTGGACCTCTTCCTTAAATGGAGGATCTGGGAGGAGTTCTCCCCTGTCTACTCAATCTTCCATTCACTAAGTGTAAGGCACCTGGAGCATAAAGGTAAAAATGACACAAGAGCGTACATTTTACTAGAGGTGGGGTAGGGTGGGGTTATAATTTATTTGTACACAGGTACTCGCAAACAAGCTAACTTTACCTGTAAGGGCATCCGGGTAACTGGTGAAATCAGAGGAAAGAAAGATATATATATTTCTGTAATAGGAGATGACATACCTGAACTGAATATTGAAGGAAAGTAGGGATTTTGAAAAGTAGACAGGAGGAGGGAGTTTATTGTAAGCTTCGGGAAGGGCTATCCTAGGAGAGAGCTGACTGGTGCAAAGTCAGGGAGCTAGGGGATGGAATGCTGAGTCTGGGGAAGAGCAGGTTTGGCTGGAAAGGAAAGTACATGAAAAGGGAGTGAATGAAATAAATTAGTGCAAAGCAGATTTTGGAGGGCTTTCTATGCTAGGCATTAGGATTTGCATGGTATCCTAGAAGCAAAAGAGAGCCCCTGAAGATTTCTGTGCAATGTGACTGACATAATCAGACTTGTTATTTAGGATTACGAATTTGTTGTTTGTGTGGATGGTGAGTTGGAGAGGGAAGGTCCTGGAAGCAGGGAGGCCAATAGTTTAGGTGAGAAGAGGGTACTGAACTAGCATTGTGGCTGAATATGAGTGGAAAGAGGGCTGGAACTTAGTTGGATAAAGGCTATGTAAAGGAGAAAAGAGGAGGGATAAGGGACCTGGGGAAATCTGGAACAGAGGTAATTGATTTCCTTACCCAGGTCATTTAATTCCTTTAAAGAAAAAACAATAGAACAAAGGAAAGAAACCCGGAACTTAAGTTTATAATTTCCCAAACACTTCCCAATTTTCCAATTTGTTATCTTAACAATCTAGATGCCCTTGAGGCACATCAAATGTTCCAGAATCTGTGCAATCTGAGAAGCAACTTTAATCAAAAAAGAAAACTGGGAATAAAGCCGCACATATTCAGAATTATGGGTTTGTAGAAATATTTTTGGGTGCAATGGAATAATGACAGTGTGGAATGTTTAAACTGAAGGGCCAGGAAATACGGTTCCTTTAGTTCACCAGACGGCTTTCCTTGGAATTCTATCACTTTGGCTTTTGTTGTTGGAGGTAAATTTTCCTTAGAAGAGGGAGATTGTGAAAAAAGATGATTTAGTGTAGGAAGAATCAAATAAAATAACGTGAGGATTTCAATTTAATGTAATCTTGTTTTTTCCTATATATCCTAACAACCATTAGAAGCTCTCACTTAGATTATTTTTCTTTTAGTGTCTACACACACTCTGAGTGTGTTTGTGTGTGTGTGTGTGAATGAATAGGTCTAGACTATTTTGATTTTCCCCTCACTCTACCAATGATCATTTGTTTCACTTGAACAAATTGCCAGTTTTTCTAGGCATATCTGTGTGACCTTGGAAAAGCACTTAACCTTTCTGATCTTTGTTTTCTTTATTTATAAAATGAGAATAATGACATTTGTACTACCTATCCCATAGGGGTATTATGTGGATCACACAAGATAAAGTATGTGAATGGACTCTGAAAACAATGCGTACTATGAAACTACTTGAAGGATGATGCCTCTCTGTGTAGAGAATTTCTTTTGTCAGCCTTATCCTTTGCCTGGCAGACAGTAGGTGCTCAATGAATGTTTATTGATATAGCTTTGCTGCTTGGCTAGGACTGAGAATACTGTGTTAAAATGGCCCTTGGTAGAATAAACTAACCACATTTTTGGATTCCTGTCTGATTTGCCCTTAAGGATATTAAGAAATACATTTATAAAGCCCCAAATTACACATTTAAATGCATATGATAATCAGTGCACAAAATACTGGCTGGATAAAATATATAAACTATGTTAATGTTCCTGAGCCAGTTTCTTTGGGTCTTGATATTGCCACACACATCTGTCCCACCCCCCCATCTCCCTCCTACTCCCTTTATCAACCTTTGATGCTACCACTGATTCAGACCAAACTTAGAAAATATAGGTACCTGCCTACACATATATGTGTGTGTGTATGTATGCATATATTATTCAGCCCAGATAAGTATATTCTAATAGTACAGGTCACTACAGACAGTAGGCAGATTTGAGAGATACCCAGACCAGATTTCCTCAACCATCAGAAAGCATCAGCTCCACCTAGCGATATCTGCGTATCTCAACAGTTTCTTGTACACAGCTGCACAAAAGCTTGGTGTTGGAAGCTATTAAGAGAAAGAGTGATTGACAAGGTACCACTCGTATCACTTTTAAAAGCCTAGATGACTCTCTCTAAGGGTCCTCCCTAATTCAAGACCCCCATCAAAACCCTGGAAAAATTCCAGATTGAACAGGTGTCATTGGGACACTTGCAGCTACAGAAAAATCTTAGGCTAATCTGGACTTCCTAGAGCCACTGGTCTGACCTCCCTAGGTCTAAACCTTTGCGTTTTCATCCTCAGACTTTGAGCGACCTTAAATTGTATTCGTGGAATTGCTACTTTATGCACTATGTTCTACTTCATAAGTCGGATTTCTTCCTTCCTGATGCCTGGAAAACAGAATGAGCTTTTGCAAAGCTTAAGAGGGAATCCTTCTGTAGATTTCCCTAGACAGTAGAAATAAGGTTGGGATGAGAAGAGAAGAGGATGAGAGAAGGGAGGGGAAAACATAACATGTTTCCTGAAAATCTGTAAGTCCATTTTCAGGGCTACACGTTTCAGTTTAATATCACGTACTGGGATCAAATTGATGGAGGAGTAGATAGCTAAACATTCTGACATAGTGCCCTTCCCCCTACAAGGTTCCAGATCTAGTCTCCCTCATGTGCTGAAGGCAACATAGAAAGAGAGCTCTTTTCATCCAGGATGGTTGTAGCAGTGGAGTTAAGCAGTCCCCCAGGAAGAGCTAGCTGCCTGCTAGCTCCAAGGCCACCTTGGAGAATGCAGGACAGAGACAAAGCACTGAGCTTACAAAGATCGAGCTCTGGGTATTCTCATCCTCGGTTTTAAATGGAACCACAGATGTGGACACCTCTTAGGATGATTATAAATGATTTGGGATCAGACAATTAGTAATGTAAAAGTTTCCTTGTTAATTGACGAGGGGAAGGAGGGGGTGAATTTCTCCTTCCTGGTGCCTAAAATACCTGTTATGACTTAGAGGATCAATAACTTTTACATTTCACAGAGCATCTAAGTAGGTCGGTACATAGAAGATGGCACACAAAAGACAGATATTCAAATGAAAGACTTCAGCAGGTCAATAATTTAACACTTTCAGAAAGTATGCTAGACTAAAACTTGCATAGATCTCTAAGAGAATTCTTCATTTAAAAAATCTATTAAGAATAAAAAGGAATCTTAAATAAATTATGGATATTTCAGAGCAATATTGGTGTTAACAGTGAATTAGAGCAAAGCTGAAGTATTTTTCATGGTTAAAAGAATGACTTTCTATTTAGTAAGGAGCTGAGTGACTGATACATTTCAGTTTGGGATCTGAAATCTCATTCTCCTTACCTCCCCTCCCTCCCAGTCCCCACAGCATTCAGTCATGAGTGCTATAAATATATACTGATGAGGGCTCTCTATTTGCTGCTCGGTGTTATTTTTTTTTTGTCATCCATTTTTTTCTTCATTTAAGGAAAAAAAAAACCCCACAACAACCCAGCACTGTCCATTTGCATTGGAAATGATTCTTTACAAATGTAAATTATTGCAAATTATTATAATAAAAAGAGGGCTCAGTTTCCTACAACCTACCCTTCACAATTGTGCCTCCTGATGACTACTTTTTTTTGGTGTCTTGGTATCAGGATATATGTTATGTTTGTGAGCTGTTTAAAATGTTTAGAAGGTAACATAAGTTATAGCTCTCTCAAAGTTATGTTTAATCTCTTCGTGACATCTATAAGATACCTAAAAGAGCTAGTTGAAGTGAAAGTCAGTCAGATTTTGCCTACACTAACTTTTTTTTTTTAAAGCACTCTTTAAATTCAGTCAGACTAATTTGGTTCTTAATAATCCAGTTGAATTCAGTCTGGAAAACAATTGATTGAATTAAATACAAAGTATTTTATGTAAATGAATCAAAACGCTTTTTTTCTAAGATGCTCAATTGTTTAACTGAAGTCAATCCTCCCCCTCAAGGAATGCCCCAATTAATTGATGTGTGTAGATTTGCCAGACCTCAACCAGGGGTTTTTGTCTAAGTGATAAAAAAAATTGTCCTGTTTTATTTTTTTTATTGGATTCTCCAATTATTTTCAGTAAATTTCATGATTTGAAAGTTCAGGAATTCTTTTTGGAAGTTATAGACATGAAATAAAATTGTTTATTGTTGGTTTGAGAGAAATAGCAAATTAACTCATATTAATAGCATATTAATTGTAGATTAACTCGTGCAATCCTAGAAACAAACACCATAATTATCATTTCCTAGAATATGGTGGATCAAATGCCTTTCTATGATATGGGTTATTTATATTAGCACTCAAGATGCATGATTACATAGTAAAATGAGACATACATGTGTATATGTACATATATACATGGATTATATGTTTAAATTCCCCCCACCCCCCATAAAGCTAAGAAGCCCAGACAAAAGTAATAATTCCAGCATAGCCTATGGACGTGAAGTGAGCATCTGGAACTTTATCCAACAGCATAGACTAGTGGCAGGAAGAGAGACTGTTACTGAGAGGCTTAGGTCACAGTTTTATCTTCACCATGACCTGTCTCAGATTTAAGCTACAGTTAGAATAAAATTACTTGTAACTGTGGAAACAGGGTCTTTGGGGAATTAGGTAAAACTAGTTTAAATGAAAAATACTTTAATTGCCTTAAGGTTTATTTACTGCTAACTCTGTAAGTTGAATAGTCCCCTCCCCTCATTTTTGGTTTCTATAATAAATAGCTTAATAGTACTGATTATATATATATATATACAAACACACACACACACACACACACACACACACACACACACACACACACACACTGAATAGTTTCATACATTCAAAAGAAGCCAATCATTTGAAAACTTTGTAGTTGGGTTCTATAGACACAGAATTATATAGACTAAAGGTCTGATTTATTTACATTGTTTTCTTACCCAAGTTGATGGCACAGTTCCACAAGTAAGGCACTGTATTTATGAAGAAATTAATAGATTTTTTCCTTGGGGAAATTAAATTCATTTTAAATTCTTTCACTTCAGGTTGTTTTTAAAGTTATTTGAATGTCAGATTGTTCCATGTCCCCCCCCCCCATGAAAAATAAAGAAATAAAGAATTTATCTTAGATTGGAAAGGTACAAATTTAGAATAAATGTGATCAGAATAAAATAACAGAATCTTTGTGACACTTAAAATATCCTATCAGCTTTCCCATAAACCTTTTTCCTTGAAATAGTTAAGGCAATGGAATAAATAATAAAGTTCTCATCTATACTATTTCTACATAATCAAAGAATGCAAGTCCCTTGAAGGCCAGAACTTTTTTTTGTGGTTTTTGGATTCCTATTGCCTAGAACAGCTCCTTGGACATAATTAACTCTTAATAAATGTTCATTGAATTAAATTTAATAACAGAAAGAAAAAATTAAGTATTCAATTCATTTTTTGCTAATTCTACGAATATTTCAATATTTCATAGATCCAAGATTACAGTAGTGTGGGTGCCTCCCTAATACACACTGCAACTTCTTTACGCCTTGGGCAATCCTCCTAAATTGCTATGGCTGAAAAAAAGTAATCTTTGAACCTCTGAGTTTAGTTAGGCTTGTCCTTGGATACCATACCATTGCCAGTCCTTTTTAGTTTGGTAGGATCTGAAACGTCTCGTGCTTCACTGGAATAGTTTTTAAGATTCAGCAATACCTCTGTGCTATGATGAAACAGAGTAGGACTAATAGGAAAAAATAAATCAAATCATGTCTGGTGTCATACAGGAAAAAAAACCAAGTTCTTGTACATATATATGTATGTATATGTATTTATATACACAGGAATATATATATTAGCTTGTCGCTAAGTTGATAGGTAGAAAGTTTGGTACTGTAGTAAAAATATTTAGCTTGCTTAGTTTAGATTTCCTCATGTGTAAATAAGAGAGGGGGAATGGGTGCCTCTAAGGGCCCTTTCTGCTCTAGACCTATTTCCTATACTCCTCTGACGCCCAACACTTAGACTGACTATATGGTCTCTATCACCCCTTCCTTCATGGATTCTGTTCTCCTTAGCACTTGAGTCATTCCATATTGGGGTATTCAGAAGATGCACGAGCTGTTTCAGAACCCCAGCACTATTAGAGCAGGATGATTTAATAGCTCTCTACTATACTTTTCCTGTACAAACAGAGCAGAGTTTTAACTAGCATGGAGAAAGCAATATTTTTCTCCAAAGCACCAAATTGAGTGATAGCACGTCCAGTCCTTCAACAATATAAGAACCATAGAGTTTAGCACCTAGTTATCAAGAATAATTAGTTAAAATACAAAGCCCCCAGAGAGATTGGACTGCATTGATTGTTTCCTCCTCTTTTTTTCTTTTTTCCCTGGGGGGCTGCCTCCCTATCATCTATGAGTGCAAATCATTCTAAGTCATGGATCTGAAACTAAAGCTTAAGAGATTACCAAGCTAGGGATCATATTTTAGTGAGAAGTTCAATTTAGGCTTTACAACTGATACTATGGTGGTGATTATCCTTATGTCATATAATAATGGATACCATCCAGAGGAAAATGGGATATTACAGATATTTCAGTGATATACTTTGACTTCTAGAGAAGAGGACCAGACTCTGATTAGCTTACTAAAATGCATTTGTAGGAATCAGGGTGATTGTCCTTTTCTAAGTGGAACAGATTGAGACATCATGTCAAAAATAAACAGATTTTGGAGTTATTTATCCATAGGGATTATGGATGATAAAAGGAAACTTGAGTAATCAGATTCTTAATTTTAATTGAATTCTGACACAATTGTCTCACTTAAAACTTTCAATGTTTTGTATCTGATGATTTAGAATTTTTAATGGAGTAAGTAGCTGTGAAGATACTTCTCTACAATGATATCTTCATTATCATAGAAATAAGAGAATGTATTTCTTTATATAAGATGAATATTTTTAAAGTATCCTCTGAATATAGACTCATTCATAGAATAAGAAGCAAATCTGAATTAAAGTAGATTTTTGGAAAGGGAAGTTCAATGGTCTACCTCTGTTGGAGGAAAAAGTATTATTGGAAAAGATATAATATAGTGAGCAGAGTTTCAGTTAAAGTCTGGATTCTACTGAAAAACTCTGCCCTGATTTTATGGGCACAGAGATCTAAGTTTTGGGATTGTAAATACCTCAGAGTGTCCCAAGAAATAATAGCTCAGCATCTATCTCTTCTGCTACAAATCTCACTTCTATTCATTCATCTCCTTCATGTGGTCTGAGTTGCTGGACTCAGACCCAGGAAGAAAAATATTTTCGTCTTTTTCTGCAGTATTTCTAGCTTTGTTTTAGTTGCTTCAATAACTCTTTCTTTCCATTCCACTTTGGAAGGTATAACTTAAAAGTTCATGGTTTGTATTTCCTGTCTGTGGTCTAGGGGAACTCCTCAGCATTTTCCCATAAAAGCAAGGGGTGGCCTTTGTATATATGAAATTTAAGCTAAAGGAGTGCATTAAAAATAGCTTAAAGATGAGAAATTCAAAATTCCTTCCCTGTGGCTTCAATAGCGTTTCTGTAAGAGAACCTGAGGCTGGGTATGCACACCATGGCAAAGTGGCAACTTCTGAACATCCATTTCTAATCATGCTGTGTCACTGGTGAATGGACAATAAGGTTGCTATTCCTACGCCTCTTCAGTAAACTTTACCAACAAAGCCATAGCTAATTAAATAGCTGTTCATTCATTCATTCACTTAATAAATTAATAGACAATAATCACATCCATTTCATAATGTCCTTTATCTTGATTACTTTAATGAAGAACCACAGCATTTCAATGTTGGAAGGGAACTCAGAAGACATCTAGGATCTCTCTGCAGTATATCCTATAAGCAGTTGATCTAGCTTGGTAGCTATGAGGTTCCATGGTTAGATAATCAGACTGGGGAATATGAAGGCCTAGTTTTGTATCCTCCCTCAGACATTTAAGACAGACCAGGAGGGAGTCATTTAACCTTTTTAAGTCTGTTTCTTCATATGTAAAATGGGGCTAATAATAGTACCTATACCATAGAACTATTGAGAGATACACAAACAGAACATAATTTTATATAATGTTAACATATTATTATATAATTATATATTATAATTTTTGTCTTTATCATCATCATTGTCATCGTCATCATCATTATCCTTTGCCTAGAGAGGAGAGGAACCTAGTACCTATTGAGATATCCTAGTTGACTTTTGGATAGTTACAATTTTTAGGAATTTTTCCCAACATCATGCTTAAACTCACCTCTTTGTAACACTCATATTTATTGCTTTTAATTCTGTTCTCTAAGGTGAAGTAGAATAAACTTAATCCATCTTTCATATCACAGCCTTTCTAATATTTCAAGACAGTGATCATGTCCCATTCCCCTACTTCCTCTCAGGTCTTCTCATTTTTAGGTTAAACATCCCCAGAAGCTTCAAATGCTTACAGGTCCTGAATGCAAGGTCTTTACCAATCTTGGAAGCCCTCTTCCAGACAATGTCCAGATCATGAAAATCTCTGAAATGTGCTGTCAACATCTCCCTTTCCTCCAACAAAAGTGTCTTGAACGGAAAACAGTACTCCTGAGTAAAGTACAGGAAGCTTATCAGCCCCCAATTACTGGGTGTTATTTTTTTCTTAATGCACTCTAAAATTGTATTTCTCTCTGGAGTCCACTTCTGACTCTCCAGGTTTCTCAACCATACCCCTACACAGGTACTTCTCTCTTCCCCTTCTCCTCTTCAGCTTCTTTTTATGTCCTATCTTTCCCCCAGGGGAACAGAAGGGGAACAATCATTTGTTAAGTGCCTGCTTTGCACTTTACAAATATTATCTCATTTGATCCCAAGAAAGAGGGAGGTTCTACTATTATCCATGTTTTACTTGTGAGGAAACTGAGGCAGACAGAAGTGAAGTCACTTGTCCAGGGTCACACAACTAGTACATATCTGAAATCAGACTGTACTCAGGTTTTCCTAAGTGTAGGGCCAGCAGTTTATCTAGCATGCTTTCTATCTTTCTGTTCATATTTATATTTTCATTGCTTAACCCGGTTTGGAATCCTTAACAAATGCTCTTGATTTGATTTGTTGGAAAAAATTGGAGGAATAAGGTAGTGAAATATATCTTCCTTACCTTCCCAATCTAAACTGTGCTACTTTCTTGAGCCCTGCTATAATCTACATTGTTTAATTCAGCAGCTGCAGCCTCTTCATTCTTCTCTGAAGATACCACTGAAGCTAGAAATTAATCATGTCCAGGGAAAAATTACTTTAATAACTTCTCTATTTACTCTACGTGAATTTTATTTGAATTTTTGAAGATTAGAGTTGGAATATCAGGAAAACAATAGAAAGAAGATGTCTTTTATTTAAGCACTTTGAACCCCATTAAGGTCTGGCACAGGAATGTGCTGGTAAAGGTTTAATAACCAGCTCTTTGAAGAACTGTACACAATATTAAGTTTAAGTATTAACATTTTCTCCATAACAAAACAACAAACCGAGTCCTGATTTGTAACTTTTGCTGATTTCTGAAGTAAATGCTCACCCTGAAAATTTAACAATCAGCTTCAGAACACCAACTAATTTAGAACTAATGGGAAAAGGTGGTTGTAAATAGAATGATACTAGTTTTTATAGAGTGGAATTATCATCCCTTAAACTTTAGGAGGTCAAAATGTTTTATAAACATCATCACATTCATCTTGTTCAAATCCTTGAGGAGAAGTAATGTGACAAATAATATTAAGTAATGATTTCAAATCAGAGTCAAGAAGACATGGTTTATCGCCAAAGCAATATTTATAGCACTGGTAGTGACTGAATATGCCAGCGTAGTTCTCAATAGCAAAGTATAACAGATTCTCCAAACATTTATTCAGGTACCAGAAGGCCAAATCCCCAAACTAGAAAGCCAAATCCATCATGGTAGTCAAGAAGTCAATATACATTAGCACTGCAGGGACAAAGCCATTCCCAAGTCTCTCCTTGCCTCCCCCAAACAAACACTCATGAGCCTAGCTGTCTGCTTGCCTGTGTTTTTTCTCTCTCCTCTCTCTCTTCTCTCTTTCTCTCTCTCTCTCTCTCACTCTCTCTTTCTCTCTCTCTCTGCCCTAATTGCTCTCACTCACTTCCTCTCATTTCTAATCCACCCTTCCTGTTCTACCTGTTCACTGCATGTGACTTAGGCTTCCATGTGATTTAAATAGGGCACATGGGTCTATTAATGAATGGGAAAGATGTTCCCACTTAAATTACCACTACATGTTGGTTCACAGATACTGGCTGTTTGATCCTGTGCAAAATCACTTAACTACTCAGTCCTCCCATGCAAGTCTTTAAGACTACAAGTTGTAGGACAGGCGACCTCCTCAATGGGAGGTCTGTATACTAAGGAAATCAAAGGTCCAGTCAAAAAAAATATTACTGAGAAATAAAGATGGGGGAAACATTGTTATCTTCATTTACAGAGGAAACAGCTGGGGATATATGGAGACCCTTAGGTCTTTGAGACAGTTCTTTCCAGTAGATCAGGATTAATGAAGGATTAGAATGTATTTCTCCACTGGTTCCTTGCTGGAGAATTATAGTGGAAAGACTTAGTGTCCAAAGGGTTTAGGAAATGACTTTGCCACTTAATATAGCTTATGACTTTAGTCAAGTCACTTAAGATGAGAGAGAATCTAGGAATGAAAGGAACCTTAGATGGCAGCTAGTATATAACTCTTCTTATTTTTGAGGAGGAGAAAACAGGCCCATCATGGCGAAGAGTCCATTCTCATACTTATGGGAAGTAACAAAACCAGGATTTTAAATGTCCACATCTCAGTTTCTTCCACTGTAAAATAGGAGTAGAATGAAAGTATCTACTGTGTCTATCAGAACTGTTGTAGGAATCAAAAGGAATAGTATATGTGAAAGTATGTGTTATTGCAAAATGGGATGCAAACATGGGATAGTAATTTAGACTTTATCTCTTTTTCTTTCTTTGGTCCCATATTCCTAGTAAATGTCTTTTTTCTAGCCATTCCTTCACTGCAAGTTGCTAGGAATTTATTCATTCCTATTCCTGTCTCATTTATCACTAAGGAATTGTGGTTGTTTTTAATAGGGTACTGTGGAGGGGTAAGGAAAAGTTTACTTGCTAAAATAGTATAGTAAGAAAGATCACAGGCTGCAATAAAACCCTCTTCCAATTTAGTTTCCTTTATCACTAACAAATTTTATTTTGAATTAATACTTCATCATGGGTTGGTCTAGAAGGGGAAAAAAAAGTAGAAATGGTACATAAAGATGGTTTCTGACCCCTTCTTGTGGTTTCTAGATACTATTATTTCTGCCCCTGTGCAGACCCAGACAATTGAGCCAGTAAGTCTTCCTAATCCCCAAGGAAGCTGCCACTGAATTATGAATGTTTCACTACCGTTTCCAGATTAGGGCAATAATCCATAAACATTAGTGGTACCCTCAACCCATTCTGAGTATGCAAAATGAACCGTGAATTACAAAATAGGTGTTTCGTGCTCCAGCTCCATCCTTCATGAGAACAATGGCGAACATCTTCTTTGGTTTTTATGCAAAGAGATAACTGAGCAGCAGTTTTTTAATTGTCAGACATCCCACTGTTCTACTATATTAAGTTTAGTTCCTAAAAAAGATGCTAATAAAGTGCTTTAAAAAGCACAGAAGAATGTAAATTGAAGGGCTCTTCTACGCTTAGCATATCTTATTTAATATGTTGAAGGAGTGGATTCTACCTCCTCCCCTCCCCTCCCCAATATTTGACACTCAGGAAGAAAAACAGAAATTCATAACAGTCTCCCATCTTTTGACACACACACACACATACACACACACACACACACACACACATGAGTCATCTAGACCAGACACCCTTTGTATGACCTAGCTTTATCTCTACCTTGTAAACCAATAGCTTTAAAGATATGTCTCCTAGGATTTCTACCCATTTCCATGAGAGTAATAGCTTCCATGCATATAGAACTTTAAGGTTTGTCACATTCGATATATATGATGTCATTTGAAAAGATTGGGTTCTGAGGATTCTCTGAGTTTCTTTCACCCAAGAAGCAGAATCATAATTAAAAACCATATTCTGAATAAGAAAGATGACAATTTTTCTTTCTTTTCTTCTTATCCTGAAAGTAGGCTTGGCTTTCTTGATAACTTATCTTTGAGATCTGGCATCATTTTGTCCCTTCCATGCTGCCCCTTTGAAGTACATTTATATCTTCCTTAAGATATAGTGACCAGAGCTCTAAAAAATGTCGAACTTTGTTTTATTTCCTTTGATTTGCATTTCATTCCTCCAGCACTATGGCCCACTATCCTATTTGTTCTCTTTGTTAAAATTTTTTATATGGGAAAGAATGCTCACAAGATTTTTTCCCCCCATTTCTTTTGAGGGAAACTACCCAGATTTCTTTTCTGGTCATCATTTTTTTCATGGAATCATGGGTACAGAGCTAGAAGAGATCCTTAGGGTCATCTAACCCAAAGACTTCCTTTTCTGCATGTGGATACTGAGACCCAAGGAGGTTAAGGAACTTGTCCAACATCACACATGGTACTAAAGAGCAGAGATGAGATCTGAACCCAGGTTTCTGATACCATCTCAACAACATCCAGAACTCTCCTGTACCATGCTAGGATTTCCACTGGGTCATAGCTTTCTTATGTCCATTCTTGTTCCCAGCTCACATTTTCTTTCATCACTTTAGGAAACTTCGATTTAATTCAACCAACATTTATTACACACCTACTATGTTCTGGAGAGTCTAGACTAAATGGGTTGATAGGTTACTGCACAGTCTCCCTACCCTACCCAGGAATGGGAAGAAATGAAACTATTCATTGAGAAAAAGTTTAGGACAATAATAGGAAAAGGGCAACTGAAGAGGAAATGTTATGGAGAGGGGCAAAGGATAGCGAGAGAGGGAAACAAATTTTTCAAAACCAGCAAAATCCTCTTTTAATTTCACAGGTAATAGCTTGAGTTACACTTCTAAAAGTTCCCCTGTTATTCCTTTCCAACTCCTTTGTTATTAACTTCAACTACAGATGAAAGGTCAATTTTTAGGAAAAGTTAATCCATCATTGCAGGATGCAAGAGTTGCTAGGTACAGGAACAGTCAGGACTCTCTTATGGTGCCAATGACATCATCGGTTATTACTTTCCAAGTGCCTATCTACGAATAATTATCTCTCTAGGTGAAATGACTGACTTATCTGATGTCCCCCAAAAGGAAATATTTCACATAAAATGGGGATTGGGAAACAAGTTTTTGGATAAAAGTGCTCTATGGCTCCAGTGTTATCATACATTTAAATTGATAAGTTCAGAACAATTTACTCTTATTATTTTATTTATTCTCTTTTTTGTTCTACTTCCTAATTCAGTTTAATCTACAATCTTGGAAATGTTCCTTTCCATACTATGATCCAAGTCATTACTGTGAATAATTAAAAAGCTAGGCTCTACCCTACTGGTAACCTCTTTCCACCTTGAAATAATCCCATTTACTGCCACTGTTTGTTTCTGGCCCCTCAGCCAATTTTCAGTCTGATCTGCCAACTTTCTGCCCATTCTATGACTCTGCATTTTACATATGGACTTCCCTTGTAGAAATGTTTTCTGACAATTTAAGCGTGTTAGTATATGTGTTTTCAGTCTCTCAACACAGTGCTCTTTTGTATAAGGGAAGGAAGGCACTCAGATTTGGTCTTCTGTGTTGTAGGCAACCACTGTATTACTTTCCTGTACAAATCTTATAATTCATCAAAACTAGTCTCCAAACATTCCTTTGTTTTTCCAGCTGTATACCTTCCCTGTGCTATTCCTCCTGCTTGGAATGATGGTTTCCTTCTCTTCTATCACCTATTTTCTTCCTATCAGCTAAGTGAGGCAGCGGATAGGACTCTGGGTTTAGAAACACAAAGAGGTGAGTTCAATTTCTAGCTTAGACGCTTCCTAGATAGATGACTTTGGGTAACTCACTTAACCTGTTTTAGTTTCCTCATCTGTAAAATGAAGCAGATTGAACTCAATGGTCTGTGAATATATTATTCCATTATCTTTTAAGACCTTTTCACATTCTAGCTTCTCCATGACCACCCTAACCCTTCCACCTCTTATTTCACATGGTTCTTATTGCTAACAGCCCTCATTTGTTATATTTATTCAGCATGTCTCTGACAACAACCTTATGAAAGGGGAAGTATAAATATCATCACCCCCAGCCCAATATCATCACTACTGTTCTAGATCTTCATCCCTGCATCCCTACTATGTCCATCATATCTACCTCTACCAATTCAGCTCTGATTGGTGAGTTTGTTCCAGAATCTCCATTCGAGGGATCACTCAGGTCAGATGTGCTTATTCCAAACTTGGTTCTGCCCATAACTTTCCAATTTCCTTCTGGACCTTTCTCTATTACTTTTCCCTTTTCCCATTGCATCCTCTCTCATATGTACATCTCCCTCTCTCCTTTTAGCTTCCTTATATGTTCTGTCTTCACCCATTAGAATGTAAGTTCCTTAAAGATAGAGACTGTCTTGCTTTTAACTTGTATTCCCAGCCTATATAGCACATAGGAAGCCTACTCATCCACCCACCTATCTACCTATCTCTCTCTCTCTCTTTACCTGCCTACCTTTCTTTCTTTCTATGTATCTGTCTACCTACTTTTCTTCCTTCTATCCTTATTCTTTCTTCTTTCTTTTTCTTCCTTCCTTCCTTCCTTCCTTTCTATCTATCTATCTATCTATCTATCTATCTATCTATCTATCTATCTATCTATCTATCATCTACTAGCTATCTAATACCTATCCCATTTCACAGATGATCAACCTAAGATATAAACAAGTGACTTTCTCATGGTCATTCAGCTATTAAACATCAGAGTTGGGATCCAAACCTATATTTTCTGACTCCA
Source organism: Bettongia penicillata ogilbyi (assembly GCA_023548195.1). Classification (NCBI taxonomy): domain Eukaryota; kingdom Metazoa; phylum Chordata; class Mammalia; order Diprotodontia; family Potoroidae; genus Bettongia; species Bettongia penicillata. The sequence continues at coordinate 1,266,812 of JAJHZJ010000164.1, read as the reverse complement.
AGTTCATTATTTTTCTAGCCACCTCACAAAAAATTTTAGGTCCCTTGCTGGGGAAAACAACATTAAGTAATTCTTTGCATTTACCACAATGCTTAGTATGGGACTTTATATTAGATACACATACAGTAAAGATACATGTATTCAGATTCAGGTTAGAGATTTAGAATGGAAAGGAAACCTCAAATATCAGTCTAAACTTCTCATTTTAAGGACAAGGAAACTGAGGTCCTGAGAGGTTGTGATTTGTCCAGGGTCATACAGGTAGTAAGTGTTAGGTAGCCAGAATTGTAATCTAAGTCCTCTGACTCTACGTTAGTGGTCTTTCCACAATGCCATTGCTACCTTTCTCTCTCTCTGTTTTTTTTTTTGACCAAACCACGGAAAGCTTATATCAGAAAACAGGTCTCTAGTTTGGAGGCTTGTATCTTTCCTGCCATTTCATTAGCAAGATTTCCGACTCTACCACATATTGAGCCAAGAACCGTTTGTCCAGTTGGCATCTTTGCAGAAGTACCTGAAATGGCAATAGTGTGCCACTTGCTGTGTTTTTTATGGAATAAAGGGGAGATTTTAATTGTATGGGAAATTTAATTAGATTTAGGCTAATTAAATTCATTTTTTATATTAACATGTTCACAAATATTATTGCATCTCGTTAGATTTCATTCTTCGAGCCTTACTGAACAATATTCGGTGGTAGTTTCAGATTACAATAAGTTCATTATGAAGATAAGGTGGAATTAGTGTAGGAAGCTCAGCTGGTTGAAGGGGTCTGTACTTTAATTACTGCAGAGGGTGTGCATATTAATTACAACACAAGTGATATTTACTGTACCTCAGGAACATATGACAGGGTAAAGATACTGACAGCACCAGCTAATAAACTCAGTATGATAATGAGGAGAAAAGACCATAAAAATAGAAGGAAATAAAATTATTCATAAAGTATATTGATCCCAAAGTAAAGACATTAAGCTCTGATGAAGGGCAACAAACGGGAAGCTTCTCACTTTATCAAACAAATAACCAAAGTAGAGAAATGTTAGCGAGGAGACAGATTGTCATTATGCTGGTCACATGATCACACTCCAGAGAGAATGCACAAGCCGTAAAGTAGAAGATTTTTTAATAAATCAGCAGAAAGCCCTACTGTCACCTGCAGGAACTGAGGTCACCGTGGCTAAGGACAGAGCTCCTAAGAGCTGAGAAGCAGGCTAGGCTACGGGGTGAACTGCGAGGAGTCATCCCCATACTAAATTAGGCTGGAGAAGGCACTACCAATTCTGCAGAGCCCAGAAATCAGGCTGAGAGCCCAGGAAGCTGATCTCAGGTGGTACCTGAAGGCCCCTGGCTCTAACACTGCTATCATTTTCTAACTTTTGCTTCCTGGCCTTCTGGGAGGTTTGAAAGCACCAACGGGATTGATTTCAATGAAAGAAGCAGTAAACAGAAAAAGAATGTGAGCATTTTCCCCAGAAATACTTCATGTTCTACTTCTCTTGCTTATTTCCATACCTCTTGAAGGGGATGTTCATGTGTGTCAGCCAGTCAGTCAGCAAACATTTATTAAGTGCTTACTGTGTGCTGGACAAACGTTAAGAAACAAAAAAAAAGCAAAAGGTCAAGCAGTTTACATTCTAATGGGGGAAGAGGACATTCTAACCAGACCCTACTACCCATCTATGTGTGTATGTATGTGCATGTGTGTGTATGCATATATACATATATAATATAGATAATAGATGTGCCAAGATCAATTAAATATGGGAATAGTAATTACAATTATTACTTATGGCACAGACTTTCCAAAGCCATTCTTAAGAGCAGGAAGACCTAGCTAATCTCACAAAGGAGCCTGCCATTTTATACTTTGTAAAGATTGCTGCTAGGATGTCTTCTTGCTCAGATAATTACCTGGTATGGACCAGATGCTGTTGAGAACTTTGAGACTCATCACCTAGGCAGGTAGTCTGCCCAGTGGCTAAAGTACTGGGCCTAGAATCAGGAAAATCTAAGTTCAGATCCAACTGTAGACTCTTGATATCTGTGTGAACTTGGGCATTCCTCTCTGCCTCAGTTTCTTTATCTGCAAAATGGGGATAATTATAGTGCCTGCCTCCCAGGGTTGTTGTGAAGATCAAGTGCAATAATATTTATTAAAGGCTCAGAATAATTTCTAGAACATAGAAGGTATTACATAAATGTTAGGTATTATTAGAAGGATTAATGTTCACACAGTCAAAGGGAAGCAATAATTGAAAATATTACCTAATATTTACAAGCAAACTTCTTTCAGACACTCAAATTGGGGGGGTGGGACACAAAGAAGGCTGTTTCTTATTTTATGTCATATGGCTCATACAGTCAAGGTTCTTGCTAATTACCAGCTGTTAAGTGGTTTATTGGCAAAAATTTCAAGGAGCAGGCTCATAGTTGACTCACTGTTTGGTTTGACTAATGGTGGAGTGAATTATCTCTGTCTTAATATAGAAATCTATAGAATGGGGATATTGATGCTGAGGTGAGTTAAATAATTTAGGAAAGATGTTTTTAGGGCTTCTTTTTTGATGGAAGGGTTTTTGGGGAGATACACAGAGTTGATATGTAGATATAAATCAGTAGTTTACATTTTAAAAATTTCCAGCAAAAGATCTGAAAACATTTAAATTGTATGGATAGGTATTGAGGGCAACCTTCATGTGGACTGCTTAGTTTTTCAGAGTTTAGGGACTGTGAGAACAGTGCCTTGGCAGCTGGGTTATCTGAATGGCACAGTTCTCCACATGGGAAAAGAGGGATCGGTGAGTTGGAGTGGGACAAAGCCAGGAGTCTATGTGAGTTTATTAGAAGCAAGTGGGAAGTCCTTGTGTGGGAGCAATGTGTTACGATGGCTACAAATCACCAAACCAGCATGATCGAATAGATGTTTTGATGAATGGCTGTGGCCTAAAAAAATAAAAACCTGGTAGTCAGCCCTCTGGTGATGAATATTTCTGGACTTAGATAAGCTAATTCTTAAATGACTGACATATAATTTGTTTCCAGCCCTATAATTAAAATCTTTCCAGAACGTTAAGACCAGTCAGTCAACCAATCAATATGCATTTCTTTACCTGTGCTATGTGCCAGGTACTATGTTAGGCACTCTGGGTACAAAGCTAAAAGGGAGGTAATCCCTTCCCTCAAGGAGCTTATGTTCTAATAAAGAGGTACTACACATGGAACAGAATAGCGGCGAGGGCATTTTGATTTTGTTGGTCACAATTGCAGGGCTTGAAAGTAGAGTCACAGATCTAATCTCTATCCCTATCCACTTTCATTGTCTTTTAGAATTCAAGGTAGCCATCATACCACAATGAGACATGGAACTAGGCTTCTATCAGAGGAATCTTAAATATCATGTAGATAAATAATAGATGCATGGGTGACTGTGTGCAATTGTGTGGGCACACACATATCAAGACCTTCCTATTTTGATTCGGTGACTGATCCAAATTCCTAAAGGAGATGTGTGTAGTAGGATTTGCCAGAGGGCAATTAAGCAATTTTTGCCCTATTTCAAGGGAAAAGGAGAAATGCAACAGTAGCCTTTCCTCCTGAGCAGCTTTACTTACACTGGAGCATCATGGAAATTTCCCCAGGCTTCTTTGTGAAGGTCACCTGAACCTGAAAGAGGCCATCTACCTTCAGGGTGTGAACTCAAGTGCATTTCTCAAACATTAAGCTTCTCTTACAGATATTTGAAAAGAAAAAAATGAATACAACACAGCATGGCCAACACTTATCACTCCTGTAATTTTTCACCTAACAACCAAAATGATGTTGGTTTTCTAAGAATAGTTATTTACCTAAGAATAGTCATGATCCTAAAGGTTTTAAAGAAAACATATTTTGCCCATAAATGAAAAAAGATATGAATAGAGGCACGCAGAATTATAGATCTTCCTGTTCAGGTACCACCACTCCCCAAGCCTTTTGAGGGATTCTTGAATAATAATAGCTACCATTTTTATAATGCTTTATATATATTATTTTATTTAATCTACTTCAAGGTAGCAGTAGAATAAAATAAGCATTGGTTTAGGGAACACAGACTTGATTTCTACTCAGTGCCTCATTGCTTAGCTGGGCAATCTGAATCTTGCTTAATGTCTCTGGGCCCCAGGCTTGATATTTAGAAAATGAGCAGGTTGATCCAGGGAAGCTGATGACAGGATAGTAGTGGTCTTGTAGGAAAGAGAGGGATGGGGCGGAGAGGGAGACACAGAGAAAAGTCTTGGGAAAGGGAGGGAGAGGAAAAGGGGAAAGAGAAAAAGGAAAAGGAGGGGGAGGGAGAGGAAAGGGGAGGGAGATGTATGTTTGTATGTTGTATCACCCAATTGATGGTTTCCAGCCCTGTAATTAAAATCTTTCCAGCATGTTAAGACCAGTCAGTCAACAAATCAATATGCATTTCTTTACCTGTGCTATGTGCCAGAGTGCTAGGCACTCTGAGTACAAAGCTAAAAGGGTGGTAATCCCTTCCCTCAAGGAGCTTATTTTCTAATAAAGGGAACTCATGGAGAAGAAGACTTTTTTTTAACCTTTCTTTAAATCTGCAACACTTGGCACAATGCCTGGTGTATAGCAAAAACACTTAATAAATGCTTATTGATTTGACTTGAATCAATGTCAGGCAAACTTTCTGCACAATCAAAGCTATCCCAAAGAGCTGGCAGAGTATATGATGGGCCCCTTCTCATTGGGTATCTTCAAGCAAAGGTTGGATAAATACCTATTGTGTGTACAGTAATGGGAACTTTTTTTTTCTGATGTGGACTCACTGGCCCCTGATGACCCATTTATCTCAGAAATTCTGTCATTCAGCAATTAGATTTTAAATATATTCAATGCTCTTAAAAGAATATTGTGAAACATGCCAGACTATGAAGATCACTTAAAGAATCATGCAAAAGTAGAAATATTAATTAGGGAAGCAAGGTGGTACGGTGGACAGAGTGTCAGGTCTGGAGTCAGGATGACAGGTTGTCCTAAATTCAAATCTGGCCTCAGATACTTGTTAGCTCTGTTACCCTAGGCAAGTCACTTCACCCTGTTTGCCTCAGTTTTCTCATCTGTAAAATGAGCTGAAGACGAAAATGGCAAACCACTCTATTATCTTTGCCAGGAAAACTCCAGATGGGATCACAAAGAGTCAGACAGGACTGAAAAAAAGTGACTGAACAATAACAGCTGAAAGAAATATAAATCAATCTACAATTTTGATTACCTCCCAGGATAGCTATAATGAGAAGGCAGCTATAGATTCAACATTAGAAATAAACCAAAATGCAATAGTTCATATTTTTTTAGCAAGTTGCTTAAAATAGGCGATTTTTGTAAAACTTCGATTAAACAGAATGCTCATGCAATGAAATGTTCTGTTCAGCAGAATTTTAGGGCTAGCTAAGGCTGAGGCCAAATGCCCCTCCTTCCCTTCTCTTGTTCACTCTCCTGCTTTGCTAATCTTTGCAAATAACTTTACCTTTTTCATCATCAGTTTCCTTATTTCTGAGATGGGGGTAATGTCTTGATTCACCATAGGTCCTAGCACAGTGCTAAGCTCATAGTATGCACTCAAAAAATATTTATTAATGATAATGAAAAAAATAGAATCACCTGGTGAAGCATTGATTGAGAGAAGGCAAAATAAACTTGCAATACATGTGCGTGTCTTTATGTATATTAAAATGATAAGAGAAGCATATAGTGAAAGAAAATTACAATAAAATTAAACTATTTTCCTCATTCCAATTTGTCCATTAATTAATTTCCCCTCCTATATTTCCATGAGGGTCCTCATTTATCCAGGACTTTTAAAAAAATTGGACCCTCTCTTAGGAGACAGAAAACCAGGATATTTTGTCTCTGCTTTGTGATTCATGATCTTGAGAAAAATAAGTTACTTCTCTGGGCCTCAGTTGCCTTATCTTTAAAATGGGGTTAAGTTTTCTGCCTAAAGGCAAAGGTCTATGCCTCTCTATAGTCCCTCCTAGCTCTTAGATCTATGATGCTATGAGACTTATACACCTAAGTGATTTAGCACCTTAATTGCTGAAGAGAGCTAATCAATTGTGTAGAAAGGTAATTAGTATTAGGAGAAAGTTAAACTACATTTTATATATAGGCATGATTCCTGATTTAACAGTAGTTATAATTAATTACAAGAAGGAAATCAAGAAATCCCTATGAAACATTTACTTATAAAGTTTTGGAACTATGCTGGTCACAAAATTGCCATAAAATGTTCAAGTATTTTCCCCCAACAAAGCTTTCTAAACATTGATGTGGGTCAAATCTCTGACCCGCAGCTAAAATAGTTGTGCAAATGAATAAAATAATATTTATTTAGAGTCAGTCTGGGCCAGTTCTGATCTGATAGATTAGAGGAAATGTAGATGATTAGAGGATGATGAGAGGAAAAATAGAAATATGATGCTTGAAAGTTTCAACTGAGAAAAAAATATTATGTAGCCAAGAAAAAAGAAAGAAAAGGGTTAGGGTTTGATTTGTCTAGGCAATAATGAAAGGGGTATCCCAATTCCATATAACCTATATTCCAAAAAATTACCAGGATCAGATCTTTACCATGGAGGGAGAGAAGGAGGGAGAGAAAGTAGAAAAGGGAAGGAGAGAGCCAAGAAGGAGGGAGAGAAAGAGTAGGAGGCCTTGGCAATTCAGGATAAGAAAGCAGAGCTGGGCTTCTCCTACTTTATTGATGCATTTACAGATGCGTGGGAGGAATGAAATATCCTTTACCAGACATCCATATTAAAGATGTTATAAACTCCATATTTTAGCTCAGGAAACTAAGGCATGACAAGCCAGATGAGCAGTCACCAATTTACTCTTATCTTAGTAGGGCTGCCCTACAAAGGACCTTACTTCCTCACTTAATTCACTCAGCCATTTAATGGGGCTCTAATTTTACTATTTTGATGTTGAGATGAACATTTATTGAGAAAGTACTATGGATAATTTAATTCAAATCAAATCATCAAATATTTAAGCACCTACTAAGAGTCAAGCACTGTGCTAGGCAGTTGAGATATTCAGGTCCCTGTCCTGAAGGAGTTTACATTCTAATAAAATAAAACAGTTTGTACACAGATAATACTATGTGTGTGTGTATACATATATATATATATATATATATACATATATATAAATATAAAATATTTATGCATACACACATATATGTATGTGTATATTGTATGTATTTAAGCACTTATAACTAGGGAACAGGAATTGCTTCTTGAAGGATGTTTTTCTTGAGCTCAGTCTTGAATGAAGCAAAGGGTCCCAAGTAGTAAAATCCCAGTTCTAGTCCCTGAAAAGTTCAGAAAAGATCTATGGTGTAAGACTTGGTCCTTGTCTTCTAAGAGTTCACAAAATACCTGAGGGGATGAGGGGGAAGGAGGAGGGAGAGAACAAGGATTTGTTAAGCTCCTACTATATGCTAGGCATTGTGCTAAGAACTTTACATATATTAGTATCACACATGAAAAAGTAATTAAGCATGGCAGTATTTTATTTGTTGCTGAAAAATAGTGTGTTGTAATGAAAAAGTCCTGGACAAGGAGGAGTGGAGAAGAGAATTTCAAACAAAGGTAGTAGCATGAGGAATATTTCTATTCTTTTCTTTGATTTTTTTGGCTTTCTTGCATTGAGTAAGAATGGTTCAGCATCTGGTGTGCAAGGTCTTTATTTGTGCATGGTTTTCATAAACTTGAGAGAAACAAGTTAAAAAGTCTACAAGTTAATCTCAATGTAGGGCATGTGTTCGTCGTGTTCATCCTTCATTGCCGAAGAAGACCATGCCATCAGAGAAATGATGACATGACTTGCACTTGACTTTGTTTTGAGTGAGGGAGGGCTGTGCAGGTCACCAGGCTCACTTCTCCTCTAGAGTCATCTGAAACCAGTGACCAGATATTCATCAGGATGACTGGAGATGACCAGGATGAGGCAATTGGGGTTAAGTGACTTGCCCAAGGTCACATAGCTAGTGAGTGTCAAGTGTCTGAGGTGACATTTGAACTCAGGTCCTCCCGACTCCTGCATTGGTGCTCTATCCACTGCACCACCTAGCTGCCCTATCTCAATGTAGTATTTACAAAGGGAAACTCCAGCCTCATGTGTTGGTTTGATAGGGTTACAGTTGTAAATCAGAACATTCATCACGACATAAAACATGGATTTAATTAGGCTGGAGAAGAGATATTGAAGAAAGGACTGAATTTGGGTGTAGAAGAAAAGAGTGAAATAATGCTTTGTTTACCAAGCTTGAGTAATTTTGAGTAGGCTTTATAAAAAAGAAAGGAGGTAGGGTGGGACAGTTAAAAAGGGCTGAAATTGCTTAGCAGTCAGTTTGTCTTTGGTGCTTTCACATGTCCCCCCCATACACAACCTTTCTTTTTCCCAAAAACAACTTTTATTGATATCTTTTGTTTTTACACAACCCACATTTTCTAACATTACTCTTCTCCTCCCCCTCTTAAAGAGTTGTCTCATAACAAAAAGTAAAAAGGAAGGGACAAAAAATAGTTCAGCAAAGTTAGTCAAAAAATTGAAAAACTGGTATTTTCTGAAGTGGTCCACACCCCCAACCTCTCTCACCTTAAGAAAGAAGCAAAATAAGGCATTTCTCATGTCTCCTCTTTGGGGCCAAGCTAGGCCATTGTAAGTCACAATTTAGTATTGATTATTTTTCTGTTCGTTCTATTTACATTATTATGGTTATTTTATATATTGCTTTTTCCTAATTCCGCCATTAGGTTGTTGAGGGCAGGGATTGTCTTTTGCCTTTTTGCGTATCCCCAGCACTGAGCACAATGCCTGGAATATAGGCTTAATAAATGTTTATTGAGTTGAATTATTTCACTCTTATCAGTTTATAAATCTCATACTTCTCTATATTCATCATGTTTATCATTTCTTATAATAAAGTAATATTCCTATGTATTCAAGTAACATGATCTTGTTTAGTCATTTCCCAAACAATAGGAATAAATCTACTTTGTTCCTATATTTTTGCTACCACAGAAAGAACTACTATAAATATTTTGGTTAACATAGTGCCTTTTCATTTTGTTATTAACCTCCTTGGTGAAATACTTTTTATGCTTACTCTTCCATCCTTCTGTGCTCCCCAGTCACTTTGGGAAGTCATTATGGACTTACCTTTATAAACTTCTATTTCCTTGGTGCCTACATATCTCAGCTAGTTTCCAAGAATCACAGAATATTGCAGTTGTAAGAAATCAGAAATAGGAGACTTGGAGTCATAGATAATAATACCCATGTGATTATACTGAAGTGACTTAAATTCATCTCAGCCTCAGTTGGCTCCTGTGTAAGATGGGAAGTTTTGCATTATCTATTGCAATGCAATTCAATAAACTTTTACTTCCTAACCATTAGGTTAGGAAGATAAAAATACAAAAATGAAAATGAAACAAACCTTGACTTCAAGGAATATACATTTTACTTATAACTTCACAATGTCATTGTGGGGAATATAATTTGTGACAGGCAAAGACCTACAAAAATGTGAGTTGTTAAAATCTGAGTTAACTGACTTGATTACAAATATATGCTTTCCAATATTAACTAAGCCCTCACTTCTATAAGAGAATCCTTTCATTTATATCTTACTGACTCACTGTATTCAATATAATTATTTATTCAGCTAAAATCCTCAAATTTGACTTCCAGTTCTTTCCCTTTTGGAACAAAGAGTCTTAGCTTCTACTTTACTGAAAATAAAACTATCATCTGATAGGATCTCCTTTAATTCCTCACTTTATTTCCTTCCAAATTCCCCATCTTTATTTACCACCTTCTCTTTATTGTGTCTCAGAGGGTGAGACATTCCTTCCTAGCCAAAGTTAATCCTTCCACTGTGTCTTTGAGGTTTTTCTCTCCTTTCTTCTTGGAGATCTTACTCCTACAATCATTCCCTCACTCTTTTCTCTACAATCGCAGCTTCTCTGTTGCCTCTTTTCCTATATTAAAAATGAACTCATGTGTCTCTTTTGCTAAAAGGAAAAAAAAGAGATTCTCTTAACCCTACTTAGATGCTTGGTCTATCATCCTATATTTTTCCTTTTCCTTCACTGCCAAAGTGGCTGAAAGATTAATTTACATTTACTGGTTCTACTTGTTCGATCCTTCATTACTTGGTTACAAAATGACATCCCAAACTACAGGTGGGAGGACAAGCCTTCTAACATATGGACTCTCTCTCCATGAAGGTCTACCTAATGATTCTATTATATGATTATTATAGCTGGCTTTTATATAACATTTACCTTGTGTCAGGCATGGTGTGAAACTCCTTACAATTATTATCTCATTTCATCCACATAACCCTGTGAAATAGGTGCTTTTATTAGCCCCATTTTACAATGAAGAGACTGAGGCAAAGAGTGGTTAAGTGACTTGCCTAGGATCACACAGCTAGTAAGTGTCTGAGGCCAGATTTGAAGTCAGTTCTTTGCTGCTTTGTGTTCTCTACAATCCTTCACCTCTTTTCAAAGTCACCAAATGCCTCCTAGTTGTGAGGTGCAAAGACTTCATTTCAGTTATCCTCAGTCTTGGCATGATATTTGATACTGCTGATGACTTACTCTGTCTTGATATCTCCTCCTTTGGTTCTCCAACCTGTGTCTTTGCTCTTTCTTAGGCAAATCTTTCAATATCAATGTGAGATTCCTTCACAACTCTGTTGTTTTTGTTTTCTTTCCTCTCACTTATTTGGCTACCACATATACTTCCATAGATTTATTTACTTTCGGGCAGGTGACTTCCAAACTTGAATTTCTAGACTTGACAATTTGGCTGAGCTGCAATTCTACCTTTCTGAGTCAATAAATGTTTATTAAGCACCTATCATGTACCAGGTATTGTGCTAAGTGCTGGATATATAATAAAAAAGAAGCAAAAGATAGTTCTTGCCCTCAAGGAGTTCTCCAAATGAATGGAGCTCACCACATAATTTCTACCTTGCTTGTTGGATAACTCCCCTTGTACTCTCTGCTCTCTCTTCAAATTCAACATGTTAAAAACTGAACTCATTATAGTCTCCAAAATCTGTCTTTCTCCTTGACTTCTCTATTTTTGTTGACATTACTGGCAACTTTTCCATCCCCCAGGCTTTGATATCTGAGTTATCTTTCACTCTTTCCCCTCCAGCACCTCTTAAGTTCAATTGACATTACCAAATGCTATTGATTTTCACCTTCATAGTATCTCTCCCATTCATTTGTCCTTTCTACCAATATTACTACTATTATAGCTCCAAGTTCCTCATGGCCTCCTGACTATTGCCATACCTACTAGTAAGTAGTTTCCTTTTCTTTAGCTTGTTTCCTTCGTTCCTTTCTTCATGTCTCTGGCAAGGCAATCTTCTTAACACATGAATCTGACAGTGCTATTATTCTGATCCAGAGATGGGGAACCTGCATCCTCAAGGCCATATGTGGCCCTCTAGGTTCTCAGATGTGGCCCTTTGACTGAATCCAAATTTCACAGAAAAGAATTTGTTCTGTAAAACTTGGACTCAGTCAAAAGACCTCACCCAAGGACCTAGAAGGTCACATGTGACCTTGAGGTTTCAGGTTCCCCACCCTCATGCCAAAACATTTCTATGGATCCCCATTGCTTCCTGAGCCTTAATTCAAAGCCATGCACAATTTGGCTTCAATCTCTCTTTTCAGGCTTTTTGCATAATTTTTGCACTCAGCCAAACCAAGCTCTCCTTGATCTTATCTTGCCCTTTCCCACTTCTATTTCTTTGTAAATATCTTCCCATTCCTGTCACCATATTTGGAATATTCTCCCACATCTCTGCTAGTTGAAAACATTCCCTGATTTCAAGGCCTAGTTCATTTGTCACCAGTTTTATGGAGTCCTCCTTGATGCCTCCAGTTACAAATTATCTTAATTTTCCTAAAATACTAATATCATTCTATTTAGACATCAATCATGAATTTCTGATTTTATAACTTTATCATGATTGTCAATATATTTTTCTTATTTTTACCTACTCTATTGTAAGCTTTTGAAGGTACAGATTGCCTTTTTTATATTTGTGCTATTAGCATCTAGTATAATGTACTACACATTTAAAAGTATTTAATAAATGTTTAATGTGCTTTATTGATATTAGAGATTGTCTAGCCAATCTATAATTCATTCTGCAATAACCATAATAAGTAGTCACCCAATATCCTTTTGAAAACCTTCATTGACAGAAAATTCATGACATCTTAAGGCATCCTATTTACCGTTTAAATTGCCCCAGTTATTGATAAATCTTCCTTATGTTGATTCAAAAAGGTCTCTCCATAACTTCCAACTATGGCTCCTAATTCTGTTTTTGAGTTTAAACACAATAATTCTTATCCCTCTTAGACATGACAAACCCTGTTGGCTTCAGCTGACATGTTTAGATATGTTAATTATTTCTGAAAAGGCACCTTAGAGATTGCCCAGTCCAATCTCCTCCTTTCAGAAACTGAGGTCCATTTTGGCATCATGCAGACAAAATCAAAGTCAACTTGCCAGACTGAGAGTTTCTTGAACCGCAATACCCAGTAGGTGTCTTGTACATCATCTATTAGTCATCTGATCAATGTTTATTTTTTTTATCCAGGGCCATTCAGTGACTGTGGGTGACACAAGTCATTAAGATTCTGTCATAGACCTGTACCACCCACTAGTGTCATATCTTTGGTTCTTAAAAACCATCCTCTGGTTCACAGTGCATTCAGTGCCTTATCTACTGGAGTTTGGCTGTTGCCTTCGCCAGCACTCACTAATCACTGTACCCCTGTCATCACCATGCTATGTAAATGTTAGTCATAGTGTATTACTGCTGTCAAAGGGCTAGGCACTCCTGCAGTGTTTGGATGTAAAGGATATAGGTGGTGATAGGAGATTGATGTACTCGTGTTGAAATCTGGGACATGAAGTTGTCTGTAGCTCACCAGTTGGGAAGTTCAGACAGTTTTACGATAAATATAAACAGCTTAAGCAGACTTTCAATTATCAAGATGTTGATATATGTTTTCCATCCAAAATATTCTGACACTTGGAAACAAAAGGATGATTTAGGTGAACAGCAACTATATGTATAAGCTTCCTAGAGGACAGATGGGTAATTCCAAAAGCCTGTGACCCATATCTACTTGGATGTAGGCTAGGATATTTATTAGCGTTGAAGAATCAGAACCTTTGGCAAAATAGCAGGAAAATCTATTTAAAATTACGCTGAGGATAATTCTCTCTTTCTAGTAGTGCCTTATGGGGTTTCTGATATTGGTTTACTTCTCTTTGTCAGAAATTGTCATCCTCCTTATCCCCATTCTTTTTTTTAAACCTCCCACAAGGCTTCTACTGCCCCTATACCACCTCATTTGTTCTTAGTTTCTGTCCTTTATTTAATTCACTTTTCATATAACCGGAAGCTTGGTTTCCCTTTCTTCTTTCTCCTTTTCTCATCTGGTTTTGTTTAGCTATCTTTTCTTTTGCATATTCTGTTTTCTCTACTTTTCTCATTCTTTTAGGATGGCTAGCTCCTGAAATATGAGAATTGCTAAGTACTTTGCTCTACTCTTTCCAAGAAGATTAGAGTATTTATTTCAGTATGAGTCAATTGGACATTTTTAGATTTAGGGTGTCTCATAATGTTCTTTTTCTTTCCTAAGTAGAGAACTCTCCCTAGCTTACCCTCTTCTATTTATTCTATGAATAATTGGAGAAATGAAGACTGAAGACAAATAGTAAATAGACCAGACTTCTGCAGTTCCAAATTTGTAGGAAGTAAAGGACTATTTAGGATCAAACTTTTGGAGGAAAAAAAATATGTTATGTCTCTTGAAGATTTTGTGTTAATATTCTATGTCATCTGGCTTTTTAAAAAGAATTATTTTTACATTTACATTTGGAAACAAGGATATGGACAATCACAGCACATGTTATTTGTTGACACGGAATATAAAAGTTTGAGAAAAATAAGTGACCTTGAAAAATATGGTATTAGCTTGAACCCAATATGTTTTTTATCTTAGCAGTTACTTGAATCCACAAAAGTCTTACAATTAATCCAGACTGGGAAAATGAGGACAGCGTGTTTCTCAGGCAATTGAAACTTAGCATTTGTGATTTCTTTTAGTGTTTTCTGGCTTTGAGAAGCTTGGTCAAGGAGCCCTTTTGGTAATTTTAGATTATGGTGTAGATGTGTATATGTATGTGCATATGTATGTACATATGAATGTTGGCCCCAGCTAAGTTTTGGAAAGGTAAGTTTATATGGCAAACAGATGTGGACTAGAAAATGTTAATACTTACATATTTTGTGGAAGTTGGAGAAAATTCCATTTTACTGGCAAATGGATCATAGTGTCCCAACTGATGTCAGGTGGAGATGACTGTGCATAGTGTTTTCTCCTTACATCTTAGAAGGAATCTTGAGAATGGCATTTCCTGCCCTAAAATCATGTTGTGCATTTGTTGCTGCAAAGTAGAATCTACAGTTAAAGGCTTCTTGAAACATTTCTGTTTACCTTCTTCCAAATTATTTGAAACATCTTACTGCACCAAACAGCTAAGAAAGCACCTTATAGATGAATATTAGTGGCAACAATGACTGAAAAGCCTGCAGCTGAATGTAAAAACTTCAGTTTTGAAGCATTGCTTGGGTGGGGAGGTTTGAACTCATAGGCATCTCTGATTCTTAGCAGCTGTGAAGGTATGGTTTTAGCTGTTGTTTTGATTTGGTTTAAAAGGGAAAAAAATTCCTCTGATCGCATTTGGGAAAGACACTTTTCAGTTACCTTTTCGGAAGCAACCCCCATTCCTGTGGCAATTAGTCATTACCTACTGTTGCTTGCGATTTGTTGGCAGCCTCTGACTACAATCTGTTGCACTGTGACAGATCAATTTCTTCAGCCCACAGACACATTCCAGAATGCAGCCCAAAAGGGGAAAAAATAGCAAAAAAGAAAAAAAAAGGAAAGAAAAAAAAGAAAGGAAGGAAGAAAAGTCTGAAAGCCCCCATTCTGACAAATATGGTTGGTCAGATTTGTAGGGGGGTGCTCGTTCTTAAGATACTCATGGAATGAACTCTATCAACACGTCATGTGTGCAAAGGGAATTCAGGCCTTGAAGTCACCCTCCCTGCAAAAGGGGTCTAATCTTCCACCTGTGCTATACTGGTATCCAACTTATTTTAGGATACTGGCTGTCCAACTTATTTTGGGATGTGTTTATTCAGTGCTGTCACTTCTGACTAGGGCAATTTGACTATGAATATAGTTGAGAGCATCTAGGGCTTATCCAGCCTCGTATGATACAAAACCATAACTCTGTGTGTGTGTGTGTATGTGTGTGTGTGTATACATGCATGCACACTCATGCGCACTTCAGGGGACAAAGTACATCTTTATGATCAAAGAATATATTAAATTACCTAATTCACTATGTATCTTAGAATGTTCTCTTTATAGGTATCTACTCACACACATTCCAAACATGTGAGGAATGTGGTAGAGAGTTGGCTAGTCCTGAAATCAGAAAGAACTGAATGAAAGATTTTTATTTGACAGACCAGTTGTGATTAAAGACAAGTCACGCAACCCCGCCAGGGCTCAGGCAACTCTCTGAAACTAAAAACTAAGGCTATTGGCAGAGGAAGTTTCTCCACCAGGAGTCCCCAGCATTGATGAAATCATTGGGCAGTATCCCCTCCTCCTTCCTCTTCCACATTTAAACACATACACACACAGAATTTAAATGTCCCAAATATGTTTCATCCCTTATTAGTTTTTTAAAGACAAAAAATGACAGCTCTGTTTTATTCAAGTTTGCTGTCAGGGCTTTAGTGTTAGCAATATGTCTGTGTTTCATGAAACCTTAGAATATAAGTGGTTTGTATATACACATACACACATATATTCTGCACGTATTCCTAAGTAAGATAGATGCTGAAATTTTTCCTCACTTAAAACCATGCTGCATAGATGATTGCAAGATTTATTCTCGCAAAAGCCTATTTTTGCAGTGGAGCAGAGGCTATTTGTGATGTTTGCAGTTTTCTTGGAATGTTTTACTTTATTGCAAGGAAACAAAGAACTAGTTATCATTTAGTAAGATCCTATTCATTTTTATTTTGTTCTGAGCCACACTAAATCAAATATCAGATGACTGTGTGGCAATATAAATGAATAAGAACCATTTTCCTGGTTAGCTTTTGGTTGCCTAACTTGGTAAGACCACTTGCTCCCTTTGCTTCCTCCTGTTCCCGCCCCCCCCCCCCCAATAATCAGTGACATTTTAAAACCCAGTGGTCTTCTGAACTTATAACCCAATTTAGGCAAGCAAGCTCCAACATTGCTATGTCATATGAACTCTTTCATATCTTAAAATAAACAATAAATAAACCTGGATTGCAACAACTGCCAAATATAGAGGAAATTGTTTGCCTAATCTGTACAATATTGTTGAACAAAAAGTCAGATGTTTCATTAGGACACATTGGTACAGCACCATTGGCCAGGGAACATTCAATTTCCCAGTATCTCCTTTTCCCAAGATTCCTATTTTCATTTAGAAAGTTGAAAGACAGAGCCATCTGATTGGTTGCTCAAGAATTATTCTAGCTTTCCACATCATAAAAGTGATGATAAGACACTGATATCTTTTCGCTTTCATGTTTGCAGAGTCATAAATGAAGTTAGCTTGTAACTCAGTTCGAGTCTTGACAATCTTTAAATAAAAGAAACAGCGGTCACACACATGATCACAAAAAATCTACTCTAACTAGATGAGAATTTTTTTTTTCCCCAAAAGTAGCTCAAAGAAGTTTAAAGTAGCTTTCCAATCTTGAATCACCCTAAGGCATTATATGAATCATGTCCATTTTTACAAACGAGTGAGTGACAACTAAGGTAGAATTTAAGAAATCCCCAAAGACCTAGATGGGTAGTAAATGGTAGATCAGGGTTAGGCAGCAGCTGCTGTCTATTATTATTCGGATGATCCTTTTTCACTGTACCCTTGCCTGCTATATAAAGGCACAGCCTTCAGATATGAGTATTATACCCAGATAGAGCAAGGCAGAAAGACTGGAACTTACGTTTGGTTCACTTTTCGAGTGACCCAAGAAGCACCCAAAATGGCTAGTCCATGTCTCATATTACAGTGTTTTGGCACCATTGACTCCTTTGTTATTAGGCTGTCTTCTTGGTGACCATTAATTTTTATTCCCTGCCCTTCAAAGGATAAATCTGATACTGCAAATTTGTACTCATCAGAAGCTAGGAAAAGTTTCTCAAATACATGTACAAATCCAATGAAACATAAAATCAGATTAGGTTCTACTTTTAACATCACTTCATCACACATGGAAGCTGAGGTTTTATCAAATTATTTGGATTTCATTAGGTCTGAATAAATAGTAGGAAATACAGAAACTAATTTGAATGTATTCTTTTGTTCTGGTAAATTACTATGTATGCCTCAAACAACCTAGTATCTGAGGTTCTATAAAAGCAGAATGTTTTTCTTGCCCTCCCAGTGTGATGTGTGTGCACGCGCACGTATGCACGTGTGTGTTTTAGCATTTAAAAACACATTTGGAATATATTGCAGTTGTGTGAAAAGTGACATAAATACATTTGGTGATTAATATTTATTTGATCAACCGTGAGTGCAGCAACATGACTCTTAATTTGAAAAAACACAAGCTCCCTTTTCAGCAAGTCTGCCTTTCAAAGATTTTCATTTGCTATAGCACAGACTGATCTTGGAAAGAGAACCTGTCAGAGGAACTTTTCAATACTCTTTCTTGACCTGGACTGTTATAAAAGGATCATGGGTCTTATAGTTCGATATCAGGTGTGCCACACTATAGTTTTTAGTAGACATGAGAGGCTGGGTAAATCCTAAACCTTAGGCCTATGTGTGAATCTTAGAGACATCTACATTTTAAAACATTTGTTACTCTCTGTCTATCTATCTATCTATCTATCTATCTATCTATCTATCTATCTATCTATCTATCATCTATCTATCTATCTATCTATCTATCTATCTATCTATCTATCTATCTACCTATCTATCTATCCATCTATCTCTATATACCTATGCATGTGCATACACACATATATTTTCATACACATAAACATTCACATACATGGATTTTGCAAAAAAAAAAAAAGGCCCAGTAGATTCTGAGAAAATCATTGCACAAAACATCTCCTAATGTTAAATAAAGATTCTGTTCCTTTTTTTTCTTATTATTCCTATTGTTTTATTTCCATTCCCCTTGCTAGTGGCTGCCTTTGTGGCACTTCAGCTGTGATTAGATGGGCGGGCAAGCAGCTTTCTCTAGAGCTGGCGCCAGCTGGTTGAGAAGACTGGCAAACCCTCAACTTCCCCTCTATCCCACCACCTTAGAGATTGAGTTTATTATCTCCAATAGCTCTATGACATGGCCAGCCTTGGTGGGCCAGCAGGCCGGGAGCACAAGTTAGCTATACCTCCTCATTGTTCTGGGGATCTACATTTTCTGCTTTAATCATAACCTCAGGGATTGCCTTTTAGCCAAAAAGAAAAAAAAAATTAAAAATATGAGGGTCATCCACTCCTAATGCTGGAAACCCTGTGATAATCTGTTCCATGCATTCAAATGAAAATATGACTTCTTGGCAGAGGATAGCATTATAATGTAAAATCCCATATGTTGTTATACAGTATGTTGCAATCTGTTTTACTGCTGCCTCTATTCTAACGAGTGAATACTGCCAATAAAGCAATTGAAGATAACACTAATTGCTTATTTCTGTGATCCATAATTTTTATGGCTGCCTTATAGCTCTTTAGTCAAATAGATGCTTTTTGGCCTTTAAGATCTAGAACTCATGTACTGTAGCAATTGACGCTAGAAATCTGCATGCTGGCCTGAGAGGTTTTTCTAAACTTGATGGATAGCACGCAGCAGAAAATAATTGAAAAGTGTTAAAGAAAATAGAAGTCTTAAATCAGCCATAACAGCTCATAACAGAAAATTTCATCAATATTTTGTTGGCTTAAATATATATATGTATATATATATATTTATATAACTAAATTGGGTTTTTGCATACCCATAGTTTCCCCTGTCTCCTTTAGCTGTAGCACTTGAAGCTAAATGCAGTACATATCAAAGTCTTGCTCCCCTTAATCTGGCCTCTATTTGATCCCCATTTGGGAGGCAGTAAATTGTAGGTTTTTATATCCAGTTTCCTACACACCTTTCCCTCCCTCCCTCCCCACCCCCCCCAACTCCACAAGCCTGTGGTTTTATTTTTCTATGTGATATATTTAGCATTTTCAGAATTTGGATGTTCAGTCTCTCTATAGATCTAGGTGGAATGCATGCTCACACCTTAAAATGGGTTATTTTTAGTAGGACAAACCATCTGTCAAAGATTTCCTTGAGTTCACAGTAAAAACCTAAATCAGAAGGATTGAATATCAAGAGGCCATATAATTGAGCTTGTAAATTGTAGGTTAAGGATGCATAGAATTTTGATCTGATTCATTTCAGATTCTCTCAATGCAGATATGGTTGGCATCAAAATTATCAAAGTGACTATGTGCACGTTTGAAAAATATAAGGAATATGCCCTGAAACTTACACCCAGGGCCTGGAAGCCACAGGACATAATGTTTAGTGTTTCTTTTCCAGCTTTATAGTTTTTTAAAGCATTCGTTGTAGGAAAGGAAAATCGTGCTTCCCTACTGAAACATCTTTATTCATTTTATTTCAGCATAAGCA